>JBAMBK010000234.1:0-417147 GCA_037043435.1 Drosophila suboccidentalis
AAATGTTAAGTGAAACAATATATTTTTTATGCACTCGCTTAGGTATCTACGCGTGTTTAAAATGACAAAAAAATACGCAAAGTTTCTCGTTAAAAATCGGAAGCTCGAAAATGATTTTAGACCTATGGTTTCTTGGGCAAATCTTCTTAGAATTCACCGTAGATTACGATTTTGATAACCGCAAGGTGCGTTTTTTTTGGTCCATACAAATTAACCCACCCTAATATACATGTATGTATGTTGTGTGTTGAAGTATTTTTATTATTTGTGGCTCTCTCTAACAACTTGTAATTTAGGTAAAGGGCATTTCAACTGTAAGCAAAAACTGGCAAAAATTGAGAAATGTATGTGCATACAAATAATCCAATACAATTTGCAGTGCAAAAAGATTCTAACTGCTGGCTGTATGTTATGTCCATGTGCACGTCCGGTGGAAGCATCAATAACAACCATGCCAAAAAATGCATTTTCGACCAACGCACTGTGGGGTCAATCACCCAAAAAAGTAACACAAAAAAAAAAAAAAAAAACTCAATTTTGGTAGAAATTTCTGTAAACTTTTTTTGCATTGAAGGTAATCAAATTTCTGTAATTTTTTCTGTCAGTTGCAGTTTTACATTTTACACCGGGAGATGTGAGGTGGGCCCACTGTGATGTGAATGCAGAAGATTTGGTCATGCGCCCAACTGCTATGGCAACTTCATTGTTAAGTGTAGAAGTGTATTTACATACACGGGTACATACATGACCACACATACATGAGCTTACATATGTGCAGATGTACGTGTATGTTGGTTTCTGTCTGTACGTGTGTGTGTGTATGTGGAAACATATGCCCGTATAATTGCTTCGTGTTTTGGGCTGTGGCAACCCGTTAGATAGAAACAGTAGGTCACATAAACATCCATTGGAGACTCATATGAGATCCGCAGATGCACAGCCAATAGATACATACAAGAACTACTGATTGAAACCTGGCTACACTCCAGTCATTATCAACTTTAGGTCTACATTTTCATTAACAGTGGGAAATTAAAGTATTCTTAAGAGAAATAATTTCAGAGACATAAATAATAAGATACTTCCAGTTTCCAGTTTCTAAATTTTCATAAGCATTAAGAAATTAAAGTATTATTAAGTTAAATTATTTCAGATTCTGAAAACTTTAAAATATTCAAAAAGTTTAATATCCTCCACTCATTATCAATTTTAAGTCTATATTTTCATTAAGAGTGAGAAATTAAAGTATTATGCATTAAGCTAAATAATTCCAGATATATAATATAAGATATGTAAGTTTTTTCCTCTCGGGAAACTTAAAAATAATGTTTTTAAGAAAGTATACTATATTTTTTCCACTACAGTTCTTTCAAATATTTTAAATTTTTTAAAAAGTTCACTACAGTCCTTACACATTTCTTAAATAATTAAAAAAAAAAAAAATAAATATAAATCATAATTGACTTACCCGCTTTAATAATCACGTCTCTGGATATAATGGTACCCATGCTGTTGGATGCTATACAACGATATACCGACCAATGCACATCCTGTCGAAACTCTTCAGCCGCAAATGGTGGAAAATGTAAGGAACTGTTGGCCAAAATGTGGCGAACCTGAAATAAATAATTACAAATATCAAAAAAAAATGTTATTAAAGCAATAAATATATTCAATTCCAAAATATTTAGTATATTTCTTACCTTAGATATGGATGTGATAGGATTGTTTTCCTTATCTAACCACTGAATGTTTGGCACAGGATTTCCATGGGCAATACAATTCACCGTGCTACCAACTGTATTCATGAATTCAATTTTACTTGGCGGTTCCAAAGAAAAGCTCGGTCCTTGCGTGTCAAAGTAATTTGATGATATCTCTGCAAAAGATAAAACCAATTCCGTTTAATTTAGAGATGAAATCACAGCGATTATCACGTTTACTCCGCATGCACAAAGACCTTATCGCTTCACAATCTTGAAGCATAAAAAAAGAGGGAAGTGTTTTCTGTAAAAGGGGTGGTAACAGCCTTGGGTTCTATTTGCATAGGCGTGTTGGGGGTTTGAGATAATTTCCTGCAAAACGAACTCAACAAACACGGGCGTGAAATCCCTTTCATCAACGCTGCAGTCGTTTTATTCATGTCTCCGATTTGTTTGTCCGTGTCTAAATAAAAACTCTCGAGTTAGAAATACCCTGCAAGCAGCTCTAAAGTAGTCTGTCATTCTCTATTTGCTTTTCTTACTGGGAATACACCGATTTTATAATCAAATTCAAAGTGTAAAGAAGATGGTCAACGAACCGTTTGTGTGCTAATGTGTACAAGCGTTTAATTTACAAAAAAATAATCTTAAAGTTAATAGCAAAAAATGAATTTCGCTTACCTGTCGCAGTTCCAGAAGCCCAGAATATTAGAACAAATTCAAATAAAACTAATGCTCTCCACTTCCTTTGAAATATCCAAGTCATTTTGTAAAATTCTATAGTTTCGAATCTTGACGATTTTTGGCTTCAGTAGTCTAAATTCTGAAATACAAAAACAAAAGAATGTTAGATGAATATGAATATAATTAACAGGTAACTTACAGTGCCATAGATGAGAGGGACTACAACTGATTAGGAATAGTAAGCAACAGTGAAAGTTGCGTGCTTACGCATTTGCTAATTACTCTTTTTACCCTAATTTGCCAGCCATTAATTCCAAATGGGCTAAGCGGTTAACCACAAGCCTTGCTTCGCAGTGAGATGTACACTGCGTCAAGAAATTAATTTCACAGACAAAATCACATATTTGTTTTTTAGTTACTTTTTAAAGTAGCTAAGCCCAATGCATCTCATTATTTCCTTTAGAAAAGGAACTATAATAAAATAAGTGAAAATGTATGTACAAGAAATGAATATTGTCAGATAGCTAACTTCCTTGTTAAAGATAAAATTAATTACATTTTATTTTAATTGCGTACCTCAAATCTAATTTCCTTACTTAAATTTGATTTCCAATTATGTTTCTTCGAGTTCTTTTAGTTAAAGTTAATTAAATTATCATAAATATAGGAAATATTGCTTTCATATTAAAAGTAAAATGTGTAAATGCAAAATGGCAAAATGATGATATCAAGCTTTGGTACACTTTCATCGAAAATTGTACATTTGTTTAGATTTGGTACAAAATGTAATCTTCAAGTGGTACCGTGTTTTACGTACCATAACCTGGTACACATCTCGATATCAAATTAATCTTTAGATTTGGTAGAAAATGTAATCTTCAAGTGGTACTATATGTACCATGAACTAACACAACCACAATTCTATTATCTGATACAGCGGTGGGCACGAAATCTGAATTCGGGTGTAGCCGCTAGCTCCCGGAGCCCATGTGTGCCCACCGCTGATCTAATAATAACTGCTGACATTAAATATCTGCAAAAAAGTCTAAGCTAACAATTCACTTAACGAAATAAATCTCTGAATATCGTTTATCTTGCTTATTTGTTAGTTTTCGTCCCATTCGTATGCTCGTATGAGTATGAGTACTGTACCATTTGGTACCATTCTCTTGTCCGTTTCTGTCCCATTACCGTGTGTACGCTAGCTCGTAAAAGTTTCTTTATCGTACGTTTCAGTACGAGAATGAATTCTTTTTGCAAACCATTTAAGCGTAGTTTTATATTCAAATATTGCATGGGAATTGCGAAGCTCTTTTGAAAATGCTCTGTTTCTTTTGTGTTTTGTTTTGATTATTTTTGGTTAAATTGGAATTCGAAAAGTTTTCAGAGTAATCAAATATTATAACAATACAGTAAACAATGCAGATTGCTAGCCCTTACGGTTTCTGCTGTGCGTTGATTGCCAATCAGTGTCAGTCCCAAAAATGTAAAAAAAAAATGTATGCATAGGTACATATGCACAGTTGTTCAAGTAATTGTTTTGACAAGATATTTACTAATTTTTAATAATAGGTTTACATAATTTTGAAGTAAGCAATTACAATAAAAACAATATTTTTATGTAAAAAAATTAAATATGTAAATTAAATATTTTGTCAAAACAATTACTTTACCAACTGTATGAACTTCTTAGCATTTCAATCTCAAGAAACGAATCCACTCGACATTTAAGTATTCTTATTTAGTGCTCGTTTTGAAAGCTAGCTTTTCGAGCCTCATTGTGATTATATTTATGCTCGAATAATAATAATAATAAGCTCTCGTAAATGCACAGTTCAAGAGGTTATTGTCGCTCTTAGCAAAGAGAACCACATTAAGAGAGATAAAGAGCGAGAGCGAGAGAGAAACCGTTATAATAATTAGTTATGCATCGCATGTGACAATAATCATATTGCTGTTATCATAATTCTTATCATAATAATTGATGTCTGTGTGAATTGAAGCATCGCGTGTCACGTTTTACCTTAAGATAATATTTACCTAGATGAATTTGATACCAATTTCCGTTTTGATGCGATTGTCGTTATAATAACTTAATTATTAAGCGGTTAAGCTGCCGGTATTTTTTTGCTTTTCTCATTGATTTCGCTATGGGAGCATAAAAACATTTTTAACAATTCACGATAAATGTTCACAACCATAACGTTTTTTCGTTTTTTTTTGCACAGAAAAATAAGCACAAAAATGCATGCGTGTAGGTATGTGTGTATTTGAGACTCTTCCATCTATAAACATAAAATTTGTATTGAATTCATTTTTGTTTTGTCCACCCGCGGAACGATTTTGATGAACGACTGAATCCTCGGACTAGTTTACGATGACTGTCACATCCACCAGAAGCTTTCTGACAGCGCAATCCGCAATCCAGGAGCGGATGTATCTACATATATGTTTGGTACATTGTGCGCGTGTCCTTTGCGCAGATGCTGTAATCTCGCACACTTTTGTATAACAATATCGTACCGAAAGCTTTTATATAAGTAGCAAAGCATGCGTAACTAGCAAAGTTCCCTCTGATAAGAAATCATATGTTTGAACAACATATAATTATAATGTTATATGTATGAGAGCACACAAACAACACACATACTTATACATTATCGCAACTCTATGTGTGTGTGTGTGTGTTGTAAGTTCCACGCAACGTGCACTAAATGTGTAAACAAAACATTATTATTGTTTACAATATATATTGGCAAAATTTACGTAACTGACAGAATGGGGAAGAAGCAGAACAATCGGACTGTCAGCACAAAAACGAAACTGCTGTCAATTCGTACACTGACCTTCGGTAAGTAATATGTCAGCCAGTTTGACTAATTTATTTGATTTAGAGGTCATACCCTGATAAAACTAACATATTAAATCGAATTCAAACAGTTCAGAATCTTTTTAGAAAATTGTAAAAATTTGTGAAAGTAATTGAAATCTTCAAAAAAGTTTTAATATTTTTAAAAATATTAAATTAATATGCCAAATCAATTTCAAATCGAACCATGATTTTATTTTGACATTAATCTTTAAAATTACCAAAGTTTTGTCAAAATTATGACAAAGTTATGACAGCTCAAAATTCTCAGCAAAAATGTAAACAAGTAATTATGAATTATAAATAAGTATATACTTATGTCCGTTAGAGATGTTCACTGCGGACGGCAGTCCGCGCTAGTGACAAAAGCAGCACGAAGGGTGCTTTAAAAGACAAAAGATATCAAATTTTGATTTCACATGAGCATGCGTATTTATAAAAGTTTATTTAAATTATAACTATTGCAAATAAATAAATTTAGCTTTACAAAATCATAACATTTGTAATAAAATCTTAAATGGTTAACAGATACATAGTACTTCATTGTGAGAACTCAGTTGCTGCAGCTCAGATCAGATGGAAAGATGCTCGAAAAGCTGTGTAAAAAGAGATTAGTTAATGGAAAATTTATAAAAGAAAATGTTAATGTACGTACTTGTCACCAAAAACTAATTAAATTGTATGCTATCATTTGCTATTTTAGTTCGTTTTACATTTGCCTTGGAACTTTCTGCTGGTCTCTTTCTGCTATCACTGAAATTTAAATAAAGAGTTTAT
Source organism: Drosophila suboccidentalis (assembly GCA_037043435.1). NCBI lineage: Eukaryota > Metazoa > Arthropoda > Insecta > Diptera > Drosophilidae > Drosophila > Drosophila suboccidentalis. The sequence goes on from JBAMBK010000234.1 coordinate 6,034, forward strand.
GAAAATTTGTAATAATAAAAAAAATTAAACACGCTTACCCTTGAAAATTAACATCCTTTGGCAAGTTGCTTTCATTAGGAGCAGCTCCATCATTGGATATTTGAGTATTTATCGCTGCGCGAAATTGTTGAGACAGTTTCGCAGCATTTGGGTTAAGCTTGCTCAGTAGCTGAGTTCCTGATAAGGGCTTAACACTTATCGATTGATTTGAAGTTGTTTTATTGAAATTGACTGCCTTAACTGGAGTCACTGAAACTTTGCCTATTTCACTGCCGATAATAGTTGATAGTTCTGCTGGCGTTTTCTTTGTTTGGCTTAAGCTCACAGGCATGGTTTTTTCTCTCCCCGTGATGTTTTTTGAAGTCGACGGACTGGATATTGGATTTGTCGCAGCTTTCGACAGTGAAAAGATATTGGCATTATGGGACTTTTTTGATTTGTTAAACGTTGTGGCAGAATTAGTATTCTTTGATATGTCCGGTGTGCGGGATTTCGAGTTCTCTGTGGGTGGATTGACAGCAGTTAAGGAAATACTTGGCGACATTTCATTCAGTTGCTTTGTTATGCTGCTTGTTCCTGGCGGACTGGTGGTTGGAATTATTTGCATTGCAGCATTATTTTTTAGAAAATCTTTGGACAACGCGGATGCGTTCCCGTCACGGGAATAACCCAAAGAAAAGCTCGGATTTCCCGGCTTTGCGGTTTTCACACTTTTATCGTCATCATTTTGTAAACTCGTCATATTTGTCTGCCGTAGAATATTGGGCAACGGTTTCTTTGAAGACATCGGAGTGGCTGTTGCTGTTGTTGTGAGATCAACCGAAGTTGTGGGTTGTCCTTGATGTTTCTTTGCAGACGTCGCATTCTTTGCAAATGTGCTGACAGCACCAGGAACAGTAACAGGTATCGTTGTAGTGAGATCAACAGAGCTCACAAGTGGCGCAGTCGTTGATCTTATTTCCTGCGGATTCATTGCTTTCTGAAGAATATTTTGATCAACAGATGTTCTTGATTTTCCAGCTTTATCTTTCTTATTTAGACTTTCCACGGCTTCGAGCATCTTATCCGCATAAATTTCGTTGGGTGCATTTAGATTTGGCAGTAAACCGCCGCCTTGGCCAAGCGAGGAATAACTCTGGGCTGAATAATTCAATAGGTTTGAGAGCGGATTATCCAGCATCTGTTTGTATTGGCCGAGGCCCGAGAGTACATTATTTACATTTGCATTTGCGGATAAGCTGGCAAGTGTCGAAGATTCCGAGCCAAGACCATGATGCAGAGGTGGATGATTCAAGGATTGACCTGTTTGTGATTTTTGAGCGTCAAACATACCGAATTCCCTTGAATGCTGTTTCGCATTTGCCAGACTTTGCATGTTGGACATGAGAGATGCATTTGATTGCATGCGATTTGTATTTGCCGAATTCAATACACCAAACGGAGATGCCGCAAAGTTGTTCATCTCAGTGTTCATATCAGGATAACGCAAAGATGAAAACTTTTGATACATATTTAATGTATCCAAATAGCTTTGATTCAATCCATAACCATACTGTGGAATTAACGACGCAGATTGAAGACTATAGTTTAAAAGAGTTTGCATCTGAAATAGTTCAACAGAACAAGAGTCAAGTCAATGTCATAGAATAAAAAAGTTATAATAAATAAACTTACATCGAGACTGGGAACTGCACCCAGATATGAATTCAGCTTTGCAGCAGTCATAGCGTTTGGGTTTCTAAAGTAACACGTAAATTTATAAAAATAAAATTAATACCATTTTCTATACTTGAATTATACTTGTAGTTTGCTATAAACTTACTTATCGGCAGGTAATCCTTCCTGTTGTGCTATTTATAACAAAATATTATTATTAGTTTGTTACTCGTTAAAATTCATTTGTACCTACCCAAATTCATTTGTAATTCCCGCTCATAAGTGTCCCAAGCATCTGCTTTTTCCTGCTCGCTCAATTCCTGTTCTACTTTATTTTCCAATAGACTGTCGTGCTCATGATACTTATAAACCAGCTCTGATTGACGTAATAGATGAGCTAATATCGTATCCTTGGGTAGCACAGGCATCGTCCTTTCACTTTGCACGGGCTTCGTTAAGCTGGGAACAAAAAGTTGTTAAATATTTAACATATTTCACACTTATATATATTAAATTCTTACGTATAAAGTTCAGCCAATTCTGCCATATTATAATGCCTATCAATTTGTTGTTCATCTACAACGCGAAAACTCATAGCTTGCTTTGTCACGGAGCGGGAATAGACCTTTTCCTCCATAGTTCCCTAAAATGGATTTATAGATTATATATGAAATTAATAAATTATTAATTTCTTTCAATTCATACCATTGCAATTAAGCGATATATGTAACAATTCTTTTTTTGGCCCAGCCGAAAGATACGAAAGATGTTTTGTTGATCGTTCGAGGGGTTCCATGAGGTATCCAAGATTATAACTCTGTTTGCTCCAATCAAATTGATTCCTTGGCCTCCAGCTTTGGCAGAAATCAGAAAAACTCGAGCCCGTCTATTGGCTTCACTGTTAAATCTTTTGATCATCTCATGTCTAATATTTTTAGGCGTCTTGCCATCCAGTCTGTAATAATCCTGTCCTTTTATCCATGTATTCGAAGCTTTAAAATTTGTGGATATGTCTAAAGTGAATATAAAATAAATAATAATTATTTATTTAACATTTACAATAGTTTGCCAAAACTTACGCGTGTGTTGTAATATTTCTGGATCGGACTCTGTTATCTTTTTAAAAAAGTATTCAACCACATTAAGTACGGCAACAAAAGCAGAGAAAATCAAACTGAAAGATAAGAATAAATTGATTTATAAATAAATGTATATATTTACTAAAATTGCAATTTTTTGCTTACCATTTCTCTCCCTTCTCTTCACACATACGAAGTATCGAGAACATTGTGCGAAGTTTATTGCTGGGCATAATTGTCTCTAGATCTTTTTTCGAAAGATATTTGCGCCACCAATCGTTGGTTACAGAAATAGAACCTGTTTGGCTATCATAAATATCATCAGGCTGATCATCATCAGAATGCGGACAGCCAGATTTTTTCGTATCTTTTTTATTTTTCTGCAGTTGGTGAAAGAATTATAGTTTTAATTTTAAGCTTTCTACTTTACTTACATTATTTGCATTTTTCCAAGCATCCTCCAAAACTTTGGGATGTGTCCAAATCTATTAAGTTTAAAAATATATTAACTTTGTGATAAATAGTATTATTTATTAAACCTTTATTACCTTGCGCAAGACAGTATAATCGGTTATAAGACTTTTGCCTCGACTATCACCTCGGCTTGCAATTGCTTCTAGGATATATTCATAAAGCGTGTTCTATAAAAAAAGACAGAATTCATAAAATTATCATAGTTACATTTATTTAGGCACCTTTACATACCTGAACTGCAGTCATCGGAATAAAAAGAACATATTCAAATTTTTGTGGCAGAAATGTCTGCAGTAACTCGGCTTCTTTTCTCTGTTATATTAATAAATTATTGATTATTAAAACGAAAAATGTAAAAATTGTTGTATATGTTTTTTTTTTGCGAAATATTTACCTGCACGAATTTGGACAGCTTTTTGTGTAAGACATATGATCTTTGCTTCATAACCGTAATATCCTTTTTGCCAGAATCCTTATGTTGGCCATTCTTAATGGGATTGGCATATAAATTTGCAAATTCCTTTTCCGTGCCCAGATATAAAGGCTTTATAAAGTTGACCATGCTGTAATCTGCAATATAATAGATCAGAGTATTGTTTAAAAAGACTAATTAAATAACTATAGATTTTACTTACATTCTTTTAAATTATTTTGAATGGGAGTTCCAGTTAAAATGATCCGTTTAGGCGTTATAATTTTGGCAACAGCAAGACTTATAGCCGACTTGCTATTCTTAATTATGTGTCCTTCATCGCAAACAACAAGATCCGCACCTGAATTAATTGGTTAGAGAATGTTCTTTTGTTCTAACTGTGACTTACCAGGTTCAAGTAGATATTTGTTAACTGAATCCCGAATACTCTCCAATTTCGAAGAACTTAAGTTTCCACGATTTTTATAGGAGTGATAGAATACTAAAGTACGGAAAGCCTCGTATCCAACCAATAGACAACCTGCTCTGTTCGTTGATGATAAAGACCATTCTTCCAACACACGCAATTTATCTGAAATATCACTAGAGTATACGCATAATAAATTAAATAATATTTATTAGAATATCAATAGCTTACGATGAATCCGGAAACACGAAGACTTTGATGTTGGTTTTACTTTTGAGTGGACCTAGCCAACGTTGCAGTTCATCTGCCCAATTCATAACCGTACTCTTTGGACAGAGTACAAGAACTTTCGTTGTATTGAGTTCTTTGAAAGATATCACCGTGTGTAGCAGAGCAATTAACTAAAAATAATATATATGTATGTATATAATAATAGTTCATTTTAAGAGATCGGCCATAATATTACCTGCAAGGTTTTGCCCAGACCCATGCAATGGGCCAAAATACAACCTGATCCCGAGTTCTTCTTGGAATGATCAATTCCACCGTAACATGAATCATACATGAATTTGACACCATCAATTTGATGCGGCTTCAACTTGTTGACAATTTCATCATCGACTTTAATTAATGTTTTGGTTTTTTCTAAATAGTCGAGTATTAAACCGCCTTTATTCGAATGTCCGATATTCTTGACGGCCTTGGCAAGTATTGCGTGTTTCTTATCCAGTCTTCGTATTCGCTCCGTTTCGGACTTTTGAGCAGCTCTTGTTTCATTTGCCAGCTGATCCATACGCAGCATAGGCTTAATGATTCTCGTCTTCTCCTCAACGGGTTCAGGTTCAGCGTCTGAATATTCACTTTCCGAACTGAGCACAATTTCCTCATTTTGATTGCGTTTCTCCGCTTCGGCAAGGAGTTTTTCTAACGATTTCTTAGATCTCTTTGGTTGTATAAAACTATCATTCCATTGTTCATCGCTAACATCCAAGCTATCTGATTCCTTTGATATGATTTCAGCCTCCGATTTATCTTTGGCTTCATTAATGCTATCATCCTTTAGCACCTCATCAGACTCGCATTTAAATACTTGCAGAAACTTATCCACCACATCAGTTTTGGTTTCATTATCCGTCGATGAAGATTCCTTGGACATGTTGTAATCACTTTGATCCGAAAGTCCTGAATCACTGTTTGAATCATTTAATAATTGCATTTTAATTTGCTCATTGAAACGCGATAGATACTGATTTTCCGTAATGATCTCGTCGTCGCTCTAAAAAATATGAATTTATTAGTTTTGTATGCAATTGAATATACTTAACACCTTTAGGATTAATCCGATCCTTTAGTATTTAACTTAAACTCTACATACATACTCACTTCTTTGAAATTATTATCAGTGTCATATGCTTCCATATCATCATCATCATCCTCAAGAGTATTCGTATCTTTAAGACCTAATGCCTTTGGTTTATTTTTATCCTTAGGCTTAACGTTCCTATTCTGTATATGACGCTTTTTCAAACCATTTAAATTGGTAAGTCTGTAAAATAAATATTAATTAGGGTAAATATTTAAATACATATTTTGTTTAACGCAAACCTTTCTATTTCCTTATCTGTATCATCAGCTGATGAACATGAATTTTCCTCTTCACTCTTGACATCGCAGGACATTTGTCGGAATTTTCTATTGGTAATATCGATCTTGATATATTTCGAAAGATCTATGCCATCGTCGTATTCGACTTTCCGACTGCGATCGCTGTCATTATCAACGCCTCGAAGTCTGTCCACTTTAGGAGAACTCTCGCTGATGATGGATTTATTTTCATCATTAGTGTCGCTATTATCACTATCTAAATTCGAGGAATCCGAGGAATCCAACAGATTTCTCTTTGCATTACGATTTAAGCGGTGTCTTTTCCTTAGAAAACCTTTGGAAAGCGTTTGCACAGATTGATCCGTCGTTGAGTTTGTAATATTCGCAATTTTTGCAAGTTTCTTAACTTTTTCTGCAATAAAAGCTCGAAACTCATCTTCCGTCTTCAACGTTGAGAGATTGCACTCATTAAAGATTTCTTTAGCACAATTCATAGTATCCGTAAGCAGACTATTTAATCCTGCATCATTTTCGTTCAGGTTCTTATAGAGACTTTCAAAATATTCATCATTTGCCTCAACTTCCAGGGGTTCTGAACAATTCGAGGGTAGATTTGAATTACTCGTTTCATCCGTTTTCTTTTCCACATTTTCCATGCGTAGTCTTTTAATTTTGATTATTGTGTTGTCCACAAAGTTTGTGACATTCGTTGGGACAGTTTCGGATTGGGATCTATTCGAAACAATTTGACTCAAGAGCAGATCCTTAACACTGTCCAATCGCGGCGGACTCAGTGCGATTTCCTGTGATGTATAGTTGTGATCGTTCAATGCATCGGATAATTGCGAATCATTGAGCTCGACGTGCTCATCATTGTCCCTTTGGAGCTCACACATTTCCCCAATTGAATGATTGGTATTTTCCTCCTCCTCCTGCTGACTTGTTTCAATCTCAACCTGATGATATACCTGTTCCGCTGGCAGTTCCAGAAAAGTTGTCTCCGTTATTTGTTCATCCTCAAATGTTATTTCACTTTTAATATTGTCCGCTGAAAAAATACAGTTAATCTGCGAGACCTGCGGCGATAAACACTTGCTATCCGACATTTCAGCGTCCAACGACGGGCTATTCAATTCATCTTCATCCATGTTAATTCCTGTACAAATTCAATATCACATTTAATATGTGTTTGCATATATTGGAGTGATACCATTCATATTATTACTTACTTTATTTTAATTTTAATAAGCGGGAAGCATAAAAATGTTTTGTTTTTCTTTCTCGCTCGCTCGCTTTGCTTTTGCCTTCATAGTTAGAGCTGGAGAAACATCGAGTGAAACATCGATGTCGTCGATGCTTGCAAAACATCGGAGCCGTCGGTGTTTGGTAGGCCACTATCGAATGTTTTTATATACAACAAAAATAAACAATCCTGATAATTACGGCCTCTAAAATGTTGGAAAGAAAGAATTTCAAAATGTTTTGAGAAATATGTTCAATACAATTCTTTTTACAGATAAAGCCGTGTCCAAAATATTTTGCATGTTCAGCAAATATCGAAGCATCGGGGACACAACACACAACACAAACCTCTAATAAATTAATACATAAAAAGAAGGTGACGAAAGATCGTCAACGGCAACGGTGGCATATTTGACAATATTTAACTATTTCCAGAAAAGTTGTTAAATATGAAAGTTTTATTTTTAAAACAATTAATTTTAAAGCAGGAGTTTTGAAACTTTTACATTTTATTTATTTATTTATTTTTTTTTAATTTTTTTTTTAGAATATCTAACTAATTTATTAATTTCTTTATTAAAACGAACTTTATTATTTTAGAAAATTTATAGTTTTCTTGCTTTTTTGAAATTGTAAGTCCATATTTTAAGTCATTTTTAAAATAATTAATTTCATGATAGATAAATGAAGTGGGACCAATTTCTATCGATATTTTAAAAACCACAAGCAACAAATCGTTACAGAAAGGCGCGATTTTGGCGTCTGCACCTTCGGAAACACTTAAGATTTGTGTTTAATAATTATATATTATTATGACATAAATAAGTTCCTTACTAAAGTCGAAATAGGTAAAGGAGAACGTAACGGAGCTGAGTCCGTCGAGTCCGAGCGCATGTTCAGTAGGCTGGACAAAAAAGTTTTAGATCGCCGAACTTTGGCTATTACAATAGCTAATATCGAAACATTATTGTTGATAACGAATTTTATTTATTTCAAGTTTCATAATACCTAAATTAATACAAACTTAAAATTTTAGTTGGAATTTAATATACAAGTTTATAATTTTTGGAATTTAACATATATATGCTCAAATTAACACACTATCGAAAACTATCGATAGCTATCGATGGTTTGAAAAATAATATCGGTGACTATCGATGGTGCCGACTATCGATAGTTCGATTTGCATGAACAATACCTTATTTTCTTTGGAACAGTATCAGCTTTACGATAAACTTTTTTTGCTTTGTGAATTATATTTTTTCCAGGACGATATGTTAGCTTTCGAACTCAAAAAATCACAAAAAACGGCCATTTTCGAACTTTTTAAAATCGCTAGCACCTGAACTACTGAACCGATCTTAATACTGTATGGGGGAAAGTTGAAGAGAATCAACTAACCTTTAGTTTAAGTGCTTGCTTGGCCAAATCAAATATGTAGAAATGGAAATATACTCAAAAGTGTTGGAGTAACCTCGAAAATTCAAAAAAATTTGAATATTTCGAAAACGGTTCCATAAAAAAAATTTTAAATGCCATTTTCGTGTTTAGTGGGCCAAAGTCCATAAGAAAAAAATACTTTGATTAACTTTGCAAAAAAAAAGTTTTAATTTTGTAAACTAGTGTTATTAAACACAAAACTTAAATGTTTCCGAAGCTGCAGATGCCAAATGCGAGCCATTCTGTCACGAATTGTGCAGTTAAGAAAACTATCGACCACTATCGATAGTGCAGGTCTGCCATCGATGGCGGCTCGATAGCGCTTGACCATCGATAGTGCCGATAGTGCCATCGATAGTTCTCCACCTCTAATGGACAGCCTTGGTTGGCTGCCAGAAAAGTACGATAGTCATATTAAAGTTTTTTTTGGAATACCCCTAATCATGACACTAACACGAATTTATCAGAGCTGCCCCAATGTTTTATTTTAAACACTTGGTGAAAAAGAAAAAACCCGGTGGCAACTTTGTGAGTGAAAAGCCAACTCAGCTCATAGTTTACATTTATTTCATTTTACTGCGAAAAAAACAATTATAATTTGTAAAATAAAATGAGCCGGGCACAACATAACGATGACGACGTCAACTCGTCGCTCTTCGATGCACGCAACGAGTATTATATTGGAAATTTCATGGGCTCGATTAACTTTGTGCTGCCCGAACAAGGAACCGCAGGTGCCGAGTTGCTGTCCTACATGTATTTGTCCTATTTGGCGATTGACTCGGGTCGCATAATTGCCTCGGACATTAAGGAGAACAACACAACGCCACTGCTGGCCCTGCGCCTGGTCCACGAGGCCTTTGAACAGCCCACACGCACCGAGGAGCTGCTGGAGAAGCTCACGGACAAGGTGGCGGGTGAGGAAGATGAGACGAACATTTGGCACATTGCCACAGCCATTGTCTACTGCTACGATGGACAGTTTGAGAATGCACTCAAGATACTGCACGGATCCACAAATCTCGAATCAATGGCTTTGTCGGTACAATGCCTGTTGCGCCTGCAGCGCGTCGATCTGGCCAAGCAGCTGGTGGCCAAAATGCAGGAGATCAGTGATGATGCGACACTCACACAGCTGGCTCAAGCCTGGGTAGCCTTGGCCCAGGGAACCGAACAGATGCAAGATGCTTTCCACATCTACCAGGAGTTCTGCGAAAAGTTTAAGCCAACGCCGGCATTGCTCAATGGCCAGGCCGTCGTCCACTTGGGACTGGAACGCTACGAGGAGGCAGAGGCTGTGCTCCGAGAGTCGTTGACCAAGAAACACAATGACTACGATACGTTAATCAATATGATGGTGCTCTCGCACTTGACGGGCAAATCAACCGAGACTATTACGCGATACTGGGAGCAGCTGAGGCAATTCTATCCAAAGAGCGACTTTGTGACCGACCTGGACAAGAAATCCGCCGAGTTTGATAGGCTCTGCCTTGAATATGAGCCTAAGAGCGAGCAACTTCTTGCAGTTTAAAGTCTAAATCTAATATATTCTATTCCAAATGTATAAAACATGATATGCATTAAATTTATTACAGATATTTGTGAGGTAGTCTTCCATACTTTAATAGCTGCGGAAGAGAGGGGAAATGTTAAAGCTTGTATCATTTCATTGTTGCTTTCCAGAACTTACTTTTGCTTGAATCCGTATTTCTTACGCTCGTAAAACATATCTGTCTTTGAACTGCCCAGGTTGACAATCTTGGGGCAACCATCGCGCTGCAAGTCAAACGGAAATGCATAAATAAATCCAAATTCAAATAATTGAGCTTACATCCTTTTCCTGAATGGTGCAGGACTTGCAATAATAGGCATCGGAGACGCCCGGTCCATAATTGCACTCATCGTCGCAAATGCGCACCAAGGTGCAAGGACGCACATACGAGTCACAAATCACACACTTTCCATCATCCTTTTCACATAATCTTCCAATGGCTGCGTTTAAAGAAATGTGGAGTCTTTGAGAGTTGTCTTCATTAAGCTGTTGGTCGTGGTACTTACCAACGCCAGGCTGTTTGCGGCAGAAAATCAGGTCTGGATGATGCTTGGCCATTTTAAAAGGCAATTCTTTTATTCAATTCTGGGCAAAATAACAAGTCAGTTCGTTGCTACAAATTGTACGTTACAGTGTGACCGTGACATTCCGATTGAATAATACCAACCTAATATCGACATTTAATACTACATGATTACGGATAGCAAATCAATAGGGGTATTCTTGAAACCGATTTTAATTTAGTTATCAGCTGTTTACACAGCAGCTTCTATGAAATGTGTTTTGTGGTCAGAACAAATAAGGTTAAAAGGATGACTTTGTAACCGAACTGGAGAAGAATTCCGCTGGGTTTGATAAGCTTGCAGTCGAAATAAAAATATTCAATTTTGAAATATTGCATCCATGTATAAAACTTTAATATGCATTAAATTACAATATAAATTTATTAGAGATATATATGTCTGAGGTAGTCTTCGGTACTTTAATAACTGTAGAAAAGAACGGAAAAGTTAAAATTTGAATCAGTTTATTATTGATTTTGGACTTACTTTTTTTTAAATCCATATTTTTTGCGTTCATAGAACAAATCTGTCTTTGAGCTGCCCAGGTTGACAATCTTGGGGCAACCATCGCGCTGCAAGTCAAAAGTAGTAGTAGAATTAATATAATCAAAGTACATTCACATTTGACGATTATACTTACATCCTTCTCCTGAATGGTGCAGGACTTGCAATAATAGGCATCGGAGACGCCCGGTCCACCGCATATAACACAGCGCCCCTGGTAAGATCCATAATTGCACTCGTCGCAAATGCGCACCAAGGTGCAAGGACGCACATACGAGTCACAAATCACACACTTTCCATCATCCTTTTCGCATAATCGGCCGATGGCTGCACGTGAGAAAACGTAAATAATTAACGTGGGCTTCTGTTAGCAGTTTGCCGTGCTACTTACCAACTCCAGGCTGTTTGCGACAGAAGATCAAGTCAGGATGATGCTTGGCCATTTTAAAATGCTCTTATTTTTATTCAATTTGCAGAAAACAAATAAATAAAATAAATAATGCTTTCTCAAATTGTTTGTTGCAGTGTGACCGTCAGCTGAGAGTTAAATAATACCGAAATTAATACAAATCAAATACTGTTTACGTTTACGGACTGCAAATCAATTTCAATTAAATTGTCAGCTTGAGCTTGAATATGTCCATATGTTGATTAATATTAATTAAATAGTTAAGAGAATTTCACTAATGGGGCAAATGTTTGAACACTTTTATGTGAAGAGTAGCAAGTACATAAACATGTATGGTCACACTGGAAAAACATATGTTTTCTTCATTTTCTGTATACAACTTTGTCAAAAAGTGCATGAAACAAAATGCAGCTCTCCTGAACAAAGTAAAACCGAGTAGATAAGATTGAAGTAATAAGTGCACAGGTGTCGCAAAATGTCGCAAGTGACGTCGTCAACGACGCAAAGTGCAACCGCTGCCCAGGCAGGCAGCCGACGGTTGCCCAACAACGATGCTGGCGTTTGCGTGGGCGTCGGTGGCGGTGTTGGTGGCGGTGGCTATGGCGAAACAGAGTGGGAGGCACGCGAGGTGAGTAGTATTAAAAATGATAACAATGACAAGACACGTATAAATACAATAATGCCATGCAATCAACAGTCGCAACGTCAACGGGAGTTGCACGAAGCTCGCGCCAGAGCCGCACAAATGGAAAAGACAATGAAGTGGTGGTAAGTTGCTTACAGGGGCAAGGGAGGTTGGGAGGTAGATTCCCAGCGTCACCTGCACCGGCTTTACATTAATCAACTGTGAAACTGTCTTACAGGTCTGATTGCACTGCCAACTGGCGCGAAAAGTGGAGTAAGGTATGGTTGCTATGACGACTGTATAATCAATATAATTAATACCTTTTTTTGTTGTATGTTTTCCAGGTTCGCAACGAGCGTAACAAGGCGCGCGAGGAATCAAAACAGTTGAACATCAAACTGGACGTAGCCATGAAGGAGGCGCACTCATTAAAACGAGAGAAAAATGATCTTGAGCTGCAGATCACGCAGCTAAAGAAGGAAATGGAAAAGGTGCATTCCCTGATGATGAAGCACGCCGGCCAGTTTCATCGCGCCGACACCAACGAGGATGTCGAGGCAAATGGACGTGATGCGAATTGTTCGCCGGACATCTCATCCGATGGCTTGAAGAACGTTAATAGTGAGGATGGCCTGGTCACCAAGCTGAACAACGATGTCAAGGATTTGGATATTGAAGAGTTTGCGCTAAAGGGTGCGATGCCCAAGCATTTAAGCGATTTGGATGAAGCAGCGGCCGCAGAGGAAAAGCGTTTGATACAACAATTATCCAAGGATGACTTTGATGAGGATTATCTGTTGCAAAAGATATCCATGCTGCAGTTGCGCTTAGATGAGGCACAGAAAACCTTGCAGGCAGAGCGAGAGTAAGTTCAAGCAATGCCTATAATACCTTTGTATCAATTTAATTTCAAATTTGCAGTGAAAAGCATGAGCTGCACAAGAGCATAGAGAAGCTGGCGCTGGAGCTGCAGGATGTTCGTGGACGCCAGGAAGAGCTGCGCTCTGCCAAACAGGAGGCAGTCCGTGAGCTGTTAACATTGCAGGCAAGGAGCAGCAAGCTTTCTTAATTTGATACCATACTTACCATAAATTACACTTATCATTAGGAGCAACATCGTGCTGAGATGCGCATTGTGAACAACTCACTTCAAGAGGAAATTGCAGCACGCGAAAATCTGGAGCGTCGGTATGTCCCCAAAAAATAGAATATATACAACTGTAATCTTATAATTTACTCCCAATTACAGTCTTAGTGAGCTGCGCACCGAGCTGGAGCATTTGCAGGCCGAAAACGCTTCGGAATGGGGCAAACGCGAGCGTCTCGAGTCCGAGAAGTTGGCGCTGGAGCGGGACAATAAAAAGTTGCGCGCCGAGCTGCGTGATTATCAGGAACGCTCCGATCGCAAATGTCGACCCATGCAGGCCAACGATGTGGAGTTGCGCGCCCTGCAGCAGGAGCTATCGGAGCGGAACAAGGAGATCAGCGAGGTCAAAATGTCCCATGCCAAGCTCAAAAAGCTGCTGGCCGAAACAAACACAGAGCTGGGACATGCGGTGCGACGGGCCGAACAATATGAAGCGGAGGTAAGTTGAACCCAGTTAAATCCTTACTAGAAACACGGAAAATTTTAAAGATTTGAATATTAGCGAAGATATTTAAGGAGACTTAACTTTTTTTGAGACAGATAAAAAATTCTATGGGGACTTTTATATTTTCCCCGCTAAAAAGTCTTTAAAGACTTTTGTTCAATCAAGACAATTTTAATTTTAATGACAGATTTATAATCAGGGAATCAAATCGATACGAATATCGGTTTCAGTTACGGATTTGGTTATGTTCGCATTTAGGCATTTGGTTATCGGTTACGCAAAATTTGTATATATCGGTTATGTGACGGTTCCGGTTTTTTTTATGTTTCGGCTTCGAAATACCGGTATGATTTCGGTTTAAAAATAAATTTAAAGAATGCAAAAGATATGTAAATTTGATAACAAATATTCAAAAATTAAGATATTTTTATTGAGTTCAATATATAAATTAAATTTGGGTAGAAGTAAAATTTAAATTTAGTTTTAAAAAAAGATTATTACACCGTAACCGAAATTACCCGTTTAAATGAATCGGTTTCATAACGACTATTTCGGCTGAAATAATTTCAGCTTTTAAGTTTTCGTTTAATGAAAAAGTTTTGTTTCGGTAATGGTTTCACTTACGGTTACCAATTTCAAATCGGTTAATACCGGTTAACGGTTACGGTTATGGTTACGGTTTTAATCCCTGGTTATAATAAATAATGAAAAAGTCTCAAAATTAAGTTTATTAGCTGTTTGCAAAGACACACAATAATTAAAACACAAATTAATCTCGTTCCTATAATTGATTGTTTTTAGCTACATTCAGAGAATTACTCAGATTTTATTTGGTTTAAAACTAGTAACAAATGCCAGAGTATATTGTACCCATTTCGAAATTAAAATTCACTTAATTGGCAAATGCCGCCAGACCAGTGATGGCACGACCCAAGATCAGGGCATGAATATCATGGGTTCCCTCGTAGGTATTAACCGATTCCAGATTCATGACATGCCTGATCACATGATACTCATCACTGATGCCATTGCCGCCCAGCATGTCCCGCATATGGCGAGCGATATCCAAAGCCTTGCCGGCATTATTCCGCTTCAGCAGCGATATCATTTCGGGTGTGTGCAGCTTGCGATCCTTGAGACGACCCACATGGAGGCACGCCTGCAGTCCCAGTGCTATTTCCGTTGTGGCATCCGCCAGCTTCTTTTGGATCAACTGATTGGCGGCCAACGGTCGTCCGAATTGCTTGCGATCTAGCGTATATTGACGTGCAATCTCCACAGACGCCTCCGCTGCACCCAAGGCGCCCCAGGCAATGCCGTAACGTGCATTATTCAGGCAGTTGAAGGGTCCACTGAAGCCCAGCGCCTTGGGCAACAGCTGTTCCTCTGGCACGTGAACGTCATCCATCAGTATCATGCCGGTTGGTGAGGCACGCAGTGAGAACTTGCCCTCAATCTTGGGCGTGTCCAAACCCTTGGCCGACAATTTGCGATCCACAATAAAACCACGTAGTTTGCCATCCTCACACTTGGCCCAGACGATGATCACATCGGCAATGGGTGCACTGGTAATCCACGTCTTGGAACCGTTGAGTATATAGGTCTTGGTTTTGCTGTCGTATTTGGCGCGGGTTTCCATTCCAGCGGGATCGCTGCCATGATTAGGTTCAGTCAGACCAAAGGCACCTGCAAGTCAAAAGCGAGCGGAATAAATTTAGTTGCAATTGTCATTTTATAAACAATTTTAATTTTTAATTAACTATTTAATTGTCTGATCTTTTGTAACTTTGTAAAAATTTAATTTGTTCCTATTAACACTTTTAGATTTTGGCAGCGTATTCAAACTTCGTCGTTTATGATCGATTATCTGCTTTGTTTTTGTGTTTGCCATTTCTCTTGCTTGGTTTTTTCCGCTCACCAAACTCACACACGCATACGCACACAACGAAAGAGCTGAGAGTAAAACGAGAGAGAGCTTTTTCAATAGTTGTTTGCTGTCATCAGATGCTTATATATGTATGTATATACTACAGTTGCCCTGCTTCTCTTTCTTCCACACAACTGTGGGACTTGAGTTGTTTACTGCACTTTGTTGTTATGGACACACGCCTCCCGATTGCTGTCTAATCTCAATCTTATCAATTAATTTGGCTGTAGTGACTTGCTGATAAAAGCTAAATCTTTCAAATTATGCTAAAAATAAAGTAGCAGGTGATCGAAATAATCAGAAAGACAGGCAATCCCTTTACCACCCACCTATCAGTTTGCCTTGAGCCATGCTTGGCAAATACTTTTGCTTCTGCTCATCGGATCCAAAGTCGTAGATGGCGCCCATGGCCAGGGAGCTTTGCACGCTCACCGCTGAACGGTATGCGGAATCCACACGTTCCACTTCGCGGGTAAGGAGGCCATATGCAACGCTGGAGACACCAGCACATCCATAGCCTTGCAGTGTGCAGCCCAAGACACCAAGGCTGCCAATTTCCTCCATGATTTTCTTATCAAAGTGCTCGTTGCGATTGGCCAGCGTTACGCGCGGCAAAAGCTCTGACTGGCAATAGCCGCGGAAGGCATCGCGTATGGCCACCTCCTCCTCGGTTAGTTGACTCTCCAGGTTAAGTGGATCCTGCCAGTTGAATTTGGGTGCACTGCTCGACTTGGTGCTGGCCAAGCGGCTAACGCACGGACGCAGCTTAGTGATTAAATTCTGTGCAATCATTCTATTTTTTTTGTTTTTGCTTTATTATGAAATTTTCCAGCCGGCCGTCCGCTCTTCTCCACATATACACACACACACGACTATCGCGTCTGAATTGTGTCGAGAGACTGAAGAAAGCTTCGAGCAAAATAAAAGCTTTCGTGGCTATCGTTTGCTTAGCGTGCGCTCTCTCTTGCTCTCGCTCTCTTGCTCTCTGCTGATATGTGCGTCTTTGTTGTTTTTATTATTAGTTGTTCGTTGTGGGTCTTGTCTTAATCGCAGCCCACTAAATTGTCGCATTATCTTAACATTTTGATTTAAAGATCCTGATAGTAACGAAAGCTAAAAGTTACTCGTACTTTTGATTACGAGCATAAGTTGGTGGTGTTATCACTATGCGAATTTGAAGCTATTGTCAATTTAAAACATTATTTTGCACTCGGCAAATCTACGATCGTACAGAAGTTATTAATGCATTATTATTTCCTAAATTTTATGACTCAATTAGTTTTCTATTTATAAATATATTTCTATGAATTTAGAATGTTAGCATTTCTTCAACATGATTTTGTCAAATAAAAGATGATGAATAGGTTAACTTAATATTTTTACGTTTATTTTTTCCTAGTTTTCTCTAAATGCATTTTTTTAACTTGAACTTTTTTCCTAGTTTTCTCTAAATGCATTTTTTGAACTTGCAGTCTATCTTTGAATTAATTAATCAAAATTTAATAAAAATAAATTAACTTCATTTTTAAGTTAGTTTTTCTGATAAAATACTTGAACTATAATAAGAAGATGATGTGTAACAACAACTAAATCAGTTTTTTTTATTAAATATTTTATTAAGCTTCAATTAAATATTATATAGACTTTTTTGTTTTTTTTTTATTATTAGTAATTACATTTTTAAGTGTTATAATAGTATTATTATTATAAATTTATTACAAATAAATTAATAATATTATTATCTAAAATATTAGATCTTTTATTATTTAATTGCAAGAAAATTATTAATAATAATATGATTTTGAATAAAATCTCACTACTCCATTTTAATAATGCGTTTTCGTATTTCTTTTAGGTGAAACGACTTCGTCAGCGGGTCGAGGAGCTGAAGCGCGAACTGGCTGGCGCTGAGGATGAACTGGACTCGGCTGTTAACCAGGTGCGAAGATTGCAGCGCAGCAACGATGAGCTGGTGGGTCAAACCGAGGGACTTCAGGTGCAGATCCAACATCTGCAGAACAGGTGAGCGTAATCCACATGAAACTTCAACTAACTAACTAACTAACTGTCAACTAACATTGAACGGTGCTGGCTTTGCATAAAATCTAACAACTAAACCCCAAACTAAACACTAAACAATACACGATGAAAAGACGCGCTCCAAGTCCACAACTACGTGGCATGGGCGGCGTTCAATTGCGCAGTAAGATTGCTGTTGAGCTGCCCAGCGACTGTCTGCCCAACATCAACGATCTGCGCCAGATCTTTGACGACACCCAGGCGGGATTGCGCAGCTCGCACAATGGCAGCGATTCGGCGGCAGCTCATCATGCGGCGGCCGTCAAGCGTTCCAGCCACACGGAGCGCACGTTGTTGCAGCAACAACAAAGCAACGCAGCAGCCGCTGCGGCGGCAACAGCGGCAGCAGCTGCGGCCGCCGCTTTTTATGATGCCAAGACAACGCATTACGAGGAGAACATTTTCGAATCGAAATCACGTAACTTGGAGTTTGAGCGGGCCAAGCAAAAGTTTGATAATCCCCATGGACAGCACCATCATCAGCACCACCAGCGGCAGCAACAGCGTGCGGCAAGTGGACGCTACAACAGCGCTGGCAGCAACACGAACAGCAGCAGCAGCGCCAATCGATCGAATCTCGCCCTGCCCCTCAAATGCATGACAAACAGTGGAGGGACAGGTGCCGCATCCCATAAGGATGACATCAATAGGCAGCTGTATGAGGCACACGACAAGGAGCAGGTCGCCGCTGCCGGCTTTGCACGCAATAGTATTAATTTAGATGGTCTCAAGGTATCCGACGATGAGGTGAGCTCTAACCTTCTTTTCATTACTAACTTTGGTTGCCGTTACATCTATCTTTTTATTTTCTTTTTTTTTAATAATTGTTTAATATTTGGGCTACTCAACTAATGTATTTCCTCTTTTTACAGACTCCGTAGCTATGGCTCGACAAGTTTGCTGCTGGACGATGAAACTGAGGGAAATAGCGATTAAACTTGAAAATTAAACAGACATGAACAGCATTCGATTACAGTTTATGGTATTAAAAGCAAGGCTGCAAACCGAAAATCAAGATAAAGTGAACAGAATTTTATATTTGTTTGTATTAATTTGAAATTTACGAGGTTTGCAGCCTTGTTTAAGGGCTCGCGCACACTAAAGCTGAATGCAAGGCTGAAAGCTGAGTTATCATCTGAATTATCAGCAGCATGGACAAAACACAGTAATAAGCTTTCAAATCAACTTTTAACTTGGCTACAGTGTGGTCACATTCTTTATCAGCTCCGCTTTCAGTCTCTATTTCAGGTATAGTGTGCGCGAGCCCTAAAAGCTTAGTATTAATTTGTTGTGTTACAACTTACATGCAGTTTAAGCTTAAGTACTGCCAGTTCTTTGTTCCTTAATTGCTTCTTAAGGGATTTCAAATAGTTATGTAATTGAATTTACATACTCTTCGAATAATTTCTCAGATTCAGGGTAGATCCCAAGTCTAAAAAGACCAAGATTATTATAATGGCATGTCTACATTTTTTGAGGTTCTTTTTCGTTTTGATAAACTTTTTTTTAAACTTTTCTCTTATTGACAATTTTGTGACCAATTAAGACAATTATCACATAACCCGATATTTGTCAGACCATATATAATTTATGGTTTCTTGTGGCAGCACAAATTAATAAAATCCATTAAGAATTTGAAATATTTTACTGAATATTATGGATATTAAACAGTTAATATAATAATTAAGAGTAGGGAACAAGTTGATAAAACTTATAATAATCAAACTTGATACTTCGCAAACATTTCGCTGCATGCTAGTTATCCATTAATTCTATACGAATCTATATCGATATTAACCAATTTAAAATGGCCATATCGAGATCTCCTTAACCCTTTGCCTTGTGCTTTTACACAAGTTAACATGCACAGACTTAATATCCATTCTTCTATACGTATCTGGCGTGAAATACAGGTTACATATACAAATCTATAAATATAGTGCCAGAAATAATAACGACTTTAATGAGATTGACTTTATAACCGATTACAATATGATCTTTGAATAGTTGCAAGCTTTTTGAGAAATTTTTAAATTCAGAAATTTAGTAGATTCCTTGGTTTCTCTAGAGGAACTGGATAAATATACGTAAATTTGTGCCTCTATCAATATTTTGAAATTTTCGGCATCTCTTTCTAGTCTTTAATTCATTTGAAATTCTTGCAAAAGTTTGCAACTTCGGATGAGAGAATAATGTAAATTCGAACTGTTAACAAAAAAAACATTTACGGATTAATTTATAGCAATATTAGTATTTTATTAATACTCTAATATGATAAACTATTAAAATTACTTATATACTTAATATACATATTACATATGCCTATCAACTTTGGTATGTTACAAATAAATTAAACACTAATATTAAACAAAAAAACAAATTGTGCATTATTTTTTAATTCAGATATGAATGAATTTTGTGAATTTAGTCGTTAGATACGAAGCAACCTGAATTGATAGACAAATAGTAAACTGAATTTGTTTGTTTGTTTTGAAATATTCTACAAAATTATCAGTATTCGGATAAAGGAGAATAATTAAATTTTGATCATTATGGTACAACGCAGCACGAAATTTACTGGCATTTGCATAGCCATTTATATGGTGTACGCGGTATTTGTATTCGTTGTCCTGCCAATGCTTTTGCCGGATCCGGTTGCCATGACCCGGGCGATGCTCGTCCATCAGACGCGACACTTGGGCGATTTATCCAACTACACGCTGGAGACGGGCGGACAGCCAAAGCGTTCGATGCTGGTCTCCTTCAGGGGATCGGGGGCAATTAGCCTGCTTGACCATCTGACACGACAGCCGGGCTGTTATCATCACTTTTCACCGCTCATTTCGTACAGGAATCGGATAACGGAAAAGGCCCGCATCGAGCGGGCATTGGGCGAGTTGGTTTCCCTCTACAACTGCAACTACAATCACTCCATGTCCATGCTGACCTCGGGCATGAGAACGCCCACGTTCAGGAACTTCTATGGCAATCAGTGGAGGACGTGCGTGGCCTACTCCTCCGATGTCTGCTGGAACCCGCACGTCATCTCTAAAATTTGTAAGATTTTCCCATTCATTAACATGTCGGTGTATAATTTGGGACTCAAGTATTTGTCGGTGTTGTTGCTGAGAAAAGAGTGAGTAAATTGAATTCAAAACAGGTTTGATATCCTGAATTTCGTAACGGTTTCGGTTTCGAAATATCAGGGATTTAAACCGTAACCGTAACTGAAACCGTAACCATTAGCCGGTATTAACCAATTAAAATTGGTAACCGTAACCGAAACAAAAGTTTTTTTATTATACCGAAACCCAAAAATCAAAATTATTCCAACTGAAATTAACCGTTAAGAAACCGATTCATGCATAAAGATTTATGCATTAATTTTGGTTTAGTCAAGCATAAAATTAAATTTGTTTTTAAAAAACGACAATTTAATTTAATTTAATTTTTACATTTGCCCTAATTCAATCTATATATTGATCTCAATAAAAAATCTTAATTTTTGAAATTGTTGAATATTTATTTTCACACTCACGTGTTTTAACATTTTTTAATTTGTTTTGTAAACCGAAATCATACCGGTATTTTAAAACCGATACATACATAAAACCGGTAACCGTTTTGTAAACAATTCATAAAAATTTTGCGTAACCGATAGCCGAAATGCGAACATAACCGAAACCGGAACTGAAACCGATATTCGTATCGGCTTGATGCCCTGATAAAAATACAAAATAAGTTTTTCAGTTTTTATGTTTAGGTATAATACAAAAAAATTTGTTTCGGTTACGGTTTCAGTTACGGTTACCAATTTAAATCGGTTAATACCGGTAAAAGGTTGCGGTATTAATGTATTGAATTTGTTTTTCAATTTCTTTTCCTAGTCTTAATCTGCGCATGCTGCTCCTGGTTCGTGATCCACGAGGCACAATGGCTTCCCGTGCCAATCGTCCTTGGTGTGCCAATAATCCCGAGTGCTCTCAACCCAACGATCTGTGCTCCAACATGGTCACGGACTATATGATCGCTGAGAAATTATTACAGGATTATCCGGATCGATTTGGGTTTGTGCCATGAACAACTTTAATTAATTTAATAACTATCTATTTAATATACAGAATCATACGTTATGAGGAATTAGCAATGAATCCATTGGAGGGACTAAAAACCGTGTTTGACTTCTATGGACTGCCAATGAAAGAATCCCAGGACCAGTTTAAGCCCATGGGCGTGTTCAAAAAAAATAACACCTTATATTTCGAACGTCCTCTGGAATGGATGGATCTATTAATGCCACAGGAGGTGAGAGATATACAACAAGTCTGCGCAGAGGCCATGAAGCTCTGGGGTTATCATCCAGTCTCACTCTTTGCCAATGTCAACAAAGACACATTTGTTCCGCTGAAAAACCTGTCGCTATTTGCGCCGTAAATTCAATTCAAACTTCGCGCGCTGCCTTCTTTCGTGTGCAGCGTTGCCAGCGCTAACGCAAATGCAATCGAATATGAATAACAATTTTGCCACTGTACGCAAGCTCAATAACCATTCAAAGGTTCTAGCTATACTTATAAAAATTAGCTTAAATATGTTCCTATTCATTTGTTAAACTACTTAATTTTGCAGTCAAAATATTGTTTAGTGAATAAAAGCAAAACGTACGTACTTAAGCGCCATCTATCAGAAATATTTAACATCTACTCATTGGTTCGTGTAGTATTTTTGGTATTTACTTTCATTCTCAACCACGGCTGCCACCTAAAAATATCTCATTGAGCCAAAAGCAAACAGAAAATGAGCCAAATTGATTAAAAAGGAGCCAACATTTTTTTTTTCAGTTCATGTTATTGACTGCCTGACAAAACTATACAAAATGACTGATTCTGAACTGATGAAAAAAAGAGCCAAATCGAAAAAAAGTGATATTGCGCCAACAGAAAAAAAAGAGCCAGTTTTGGCGCAAAAACGCCAATTGTGGCAACCGGCATTTTATAGCAATGTGTTGTACGGTCATACTCGAGCCCTCAGCTGTTCATTCTGTTTTTCGCTCGCCAGTCGTCGCTCGCTCGTCCAATACGCTCGTTTGGGTCAATAAAAAACTAAAAATCAAAATAAAGCGCATACGAAATTGCAGCGTTCGCATTAAATTGCAATGTTTGGCACGTTATAACATGTGAAATTGTGCTGCTGTGCGGGGCTAACGTTGCGAGCGTGTGTGCGTGTGTGTTTGTGTGTGTGCTTGTTGATGTGAATATGAATATGTAAACAAAAAGTTTTCATAATTATTAAGCGAAAAGTGTAGTAGCCAATTAGTTAAGCAATAAAATAGCAAATAACAGCAATTGAAAATAATAATAGTAACAAATGAGCGCAAGGGACTTGGATCTGGAGTCTTGTGCGTTGTTGACCGGCGAAATTGTCGAATCTGCCGCTGACGACTCTCAGTCTCAGTCTCTGTCTCTGTCTGGCACTGGACAAGTCCGGACACGCTCGAAGCAACGGGTCGGCTTAAACTCAAAGCGACGACGCAGTCGAATGTCCCGACGCGCGAATCTCATTGGCATCTGTGGCGTTAGCAGCTTGTGCATACTGCTGCTGATTGCCACCACACAGCATCGCCCGCTCACCTCCCCCTTCAGCAGCGGCAGCAGCAGCAGCAGCAGCGGCAGCAACAACGCTGCAGTTGCCTCCAGTCTACTGTCCAATAATCTCGCCCGGAATAGCGGCTACTATGAACGAATACAGCAACAGCAGCAGGCATCGCAAACGGCCGCCACCATTTACAATATGACGGCGACCATTGTGGATGTCCTGGCGGCGCAGCGCTCGCGCATCCTCACCGAAATGGAGAACTTTGAGTATCCACGCGGCGGTGCCGAGAAACTCAACGACATGACCCTAGAGACATCAGGCACGCCAGTTCGCAGCATTGTCGTTACCAGTTGGCGTTCTGGTTCCACATTTCTCGGCGACATCCTAAATGCGATGCCGGGCAATTACTATCACTATGAGCCGCTGCTGGACTTTGGCATCAAGCAGGTGCGTGATCCAGAGGATCAACAGCTGGCCGTCCAGAATCTCAAGAATCTGCTCAATTGTGATTACGGCGATATGACTGATTATCTCGAATATGGCAAGACGCACACATATCTCTTTGAGCACAACCAGCGACTGTGGGACGTTTGCCGCGAATATCCAAGATTCTGTTGGCGTCCCGCCTTCCTAACGCCCTTCTGTCGACTGTTTCCCATACAGAGCATGAAGACGGTGCGACTGCGTCTCGCTCAGGCCGAGCAGCTGCTCCAGGATCAAAGGTAAGATTGAGATTTACTTATTTATAGTAACTCTAATGAAAGATTCGATAATTAAACATCAAAATCTTATAAACATAAATTTTGAAATTGAACTACTTATATATTTTAAAGTTACGGAATAACATTTATTTAAATAATTAAAAAATTAAAATAATATTTTAATAAAATACTTATTAGCAGGGATTAAAACGGTAACCGTAACTGGTGTAACCGATTGAAATAGTTAACCATAACTGAAACCGTAACTGAAAAAAAACTTTTCTATTATACCAATACCGAAAAACAGAATTTTTTCAAATTGAAATAATTGTTAAGAAACCGATTCATGAATAACTCTTCGGTCAAGCATACAATTTAATTATGTTGTTTTTTTTCAATTTGTATAATATATTGATCTCAATAAAAAGATCCTTATTGTTGAAATTTATGAACATTTGTTTTCAAATCTACATATGTAACTTTAACATTTTTAATATTTAATAACTGCAAAAAAGTCACTTTTTGTATGAAAGGGAGGAAAAAGGGTTAAAAAAGTAATTTTTGGAAATTTTCAAAAAATTTAAAATTTTAAAATTTAAAATTTTTTTTTTTGCAGTCACTTTTAGAATTGTTTGAAGAATTTTTTTGCATTAAAACATTTTTTTTTAAAAGTCGAGGAAAAAAGTTTTTAAACAGACCTTTACAAGAATTCAAAAATTTCAATAGTTACTTAATGGGTTAAGAACAGTTTTGTATCATTCAAACGGAATTGAAATGACCTTTCTATTCATGCCAAAATGTACATGAAGTAGGTTTAAATTTAACTTTAAATGTTGTCAAAATAAATAGGACGTCTAGTGTAGTCAACACAAATGTAAATTTCAAAAAAATCGTATTGGAATAAGTGTCGAGAGAGAGTGGGAGAGAGAGATTAACGAATTGGATCGCACACAAAGAAAGTGAAAGGCGTGCGCATGCGCAAATTGTGTCGTCTCTCTTTTGTCACGCGTCTTTGTCCATTGATCGCTATTGCGGTTTCTCTCGCGTCTCCCACATTCAACTGGTTCGCGCTTTAGTTGTTGTTATTGTAGATTTATCTTTGTAGTTACAGTGGAGTTTTGGTTTGACTTTGCTGATAAGCATTTATTACGGATACAGATACATATGAAAAATAAGAATAATCGTCATATTTATATTTAATATAATTGTGGCTTAACTTATTCATTTCCTATTAATTGCGTTGTTAAGCAATACACATCAGTGTGTATGCTACTAAGTGACTTGATAAGTAGGTTTGACTGGCAGGGTCTTATCAAGAACCATGTTGAAGTATGTACTTAGTTTTTGAGTCATTAAAGCACAATCAAACTACATTTTATCAGCAAAGTTGAGCTTTGTTTTCACTTACTTATGTTGTTAAATCAAATCATACTGTAATTTGCTGGGATAAAAAAATAATTCTTTTTTAATTGGCATTTATAAGCTTAAAAAGTCCATTAATCACATTAATTATTTAGTTTAGAACTTTTGAGATTGATCAAATGAACTTATCTTGTGTTTGATTATTAATTAAATGACAAATCAAATTTTTAAGTAACAAATTTTCTATTATTGCTAATAAGAAGTATTAATTATGTAAAAAATCAATCTAAAATTTGATTACGATTGTAGGATTTCCAAATATCCATTAGCCTTATCAGCACTTACTGAAAACTTTTAAAGCAAAAGCAATATTATATGACCGCTTTTTAAGTTATCAACAAGCCACACTTTATTTATCAAATGCTATACAAAATGCAAATTTCCTGTTAGTTATCAGTTTACTACTAGTTTCGTAAAAGTTAAATCCGTTGGGTATACAATCGAAAATAAATTCTAAGCGATTCGATGTGACCACAAACAAAGTTTCGCTTACACAATTTCCATTTAAAATGTAATGCAAACAATCCAACAAAACAAAATAAGTAAGAAATCAATAAAATTAGTTGTGTATGGGAATTCTAGACAAACAACACTAAAGCAAGCAGCTAAATGTAAACAGAAACCAAACGAAAATTGATATTTGATTGATGTGCTTTCAATTTTCGATTCCTGGGGTTTTTTTTTTTTGTGGTATCAGTTACCACAATGATATCCATTCAATCCGAAACTAATGACATTTGGGAAATGGTATTGTTGCTCTTATTGTTACGCAAAAGATTCAAATAAACACATCATGCTCATCCCAAAATAAATGCTTTGACATTTTGGAGTTGGGTTTAGATATTGGATTCGGTAAGGAAATTGATTGAATAAAGCTACTAACACTCTTAAGTGTTAGAAATATTTATCTGATATATATACATATGTATATATAAATATATTTTTTGGGGCAGACAATGGGCGTGGCACTCGTCGTTTACCTTCACACCAAACGTTTCACACTGCATCTGTAAAAGGCAATTAACATACAAAATCATGAGCTTGAAATATGCCCGAGTCTTTCTACAGGCCTCGTTGCCGGAAGCTCTTGGCAATTCTCCTAAGTAAATTAGCTGGGTCTTCAAGCCTTTTGTTTTACCAACGCATTTCTCTTTGGCACTCGCCATTTCGCTGTATATTCAGGTTTCCAGTTATACACTTACAAAGGGCTTCTTATACTTGACTTTTACAGGCATTTTGTTACTATTGTTTTTCTGCTCTTGTTTAGCTGGTATTTCACAAATTCTTTTGATTACGTTTCTTGTTAGGGCATTAAATATTCTGTTTTCCATACTAAGCTTATTTTTCGTTGTTGTTTTCTTGTTTGTTGCAGTAATATTTTTCACACTCTATTAACGCAGTGTAGTTGAACGGTTTTGAACACCCGTTTTTTTTACAGTGTCCAGTGAAATGCATCAAAATTCCGGAAACGTTGTCTAAGCGCTTAGATTTATGTTGCTCTGTTGCTTGTTGGCCGGCAGGTCCCCTTCCTAATTCCCTTTCCCCTGTTCTACCCGTTTCGACTTTGAGCTCACACCCAATTTGGGTCAGTGTGGGGCGATTGATGTTGGGGTGACTCACTAAGCAGCCACTAACTTGGCTTACTTGGTTTCTAATTGTCGGTTGGGCCACTGGGTGCGCCCAGCACGAAAGCCATAGCTTCTAATCATTAATTGCGTATACGCCGCATTGCACAGACCTATTAAATAATGTGCCAAATACGTATTTTATTTTTATATATTTAGCGTGTGATTTTCTATTTAAACGAATATAACAAGTTGAAGAGTCTTTGTTATTACATACCTCAAAAATAAATAATTTTCTTAAAATAATCAACTGGTTATTTTCAATTATTTTATGCTATTATTTGTGTTTCATAATTAAGGATTTAAAATGAACAACATATTTCTAAAAATAATGCTAGAATTAGTTGAAGAGTTTTTGTTATTACATTACTCAAAAATAAATCATCTTAAAATAATCAACTCGTCATTTTCAATTTATTTATGCTTTTATATGTAAGTTATATTGAAATATTTTAAATTAACTACAGATAAGTTAGATTCTTTTCAAATCTTTTTTATTCATAATTTTATTCTATTAAAAATAAAAGAAAATTTGAGAAAATTAGAATTAGAATCCAACGAATATTTTTTCAATTTATCTTTTTTATTATTTGCTTATATTTATCAAAATATCTTATAGAGTATTTTATTTTGGGCATATTCGTTTGTTTTAAGGATGCTTACTTTGACACGAAGTAGATAAAATGTTGTGAAAATTGAAAGCGCCCACAGCTCCAGCATATAAGCTCTCAGTTTATATCAGCAGCAGCTGCAGTAGCTGAAAACCAAAACCGCAAAACCGCAAAGAGGTTTTTTGGCCTTAGTCTCTTTTTAGTTGGCTTATAATGAGCAAAGTGGCCATTAACTGAAAAGTTTTGTAAGCTGCGTTTTAAAGCGGGCCAAATGGACAAACAGCAGTCGTAGAGTCAAAGTTACAGAAAGACAGGTAGACAGACAGATCGACAGATAGATAGATAACAATGAGAAAAGAGACGAGACCCACTTTTGACCAACACAAAAAAAAACAAAAAAATAATATGAAAACCCGTTCTAAAAAGCTTATTGCACAATAGACCTCATTCTTGGACATGGATGGCATTTAACTTTTTGTTTGTGAACTCTTGACTCTCAATGCGTGACAGTTTTGACAGAGACAATGAGGGAGCCAAAGGGAGAGATCGGACTAGAGTTCACTGAACGTTGGCTTTATGCGAGCTGTGTATTTTTTTTTATTTTTTTATTCATGCCTCGTCACTAAAAAAACATAAAACAAAAAAAATAAAAATAAACCTAAGCGCGGGTGTCTGGCATACAAAAACAAAACAAGAAACGGAAAAAAAATAAAAAAAAAACAACAAAAACAAAAAGAAAAACAAATACAAACACATTGCGCATTTTGCATTCGAAAACGAGTTTCACACAGTCAAAGCAAAACTTTTTGGTACGTGTTTTCTATGGCGTAAATGGGTGAAAAGCGCTAATAAAAATTGTCGGGCCGTTGGCTGCATTTGGCAGCGCCTCAAGACCAGGCCAAAACCACAGTCTCAGTCTCAGTCCCAGCCCCAGTCAGCTGGGCTATGACAAACTCGAGCCGACAGTGAAAGTGATTGATATTTTTTTTATTTGTAAGTATTTTTAACGTCGTACTGGAAGTTTCGCTTTTAGTTTTTGTTTTGGGCGTGTGGCAAACATAAATTTAATTTCTAATCTCAATAGGTTGCGCTTGTCGGTTTTAACTGCAGTTGGTATTTACTTTGTGGCTAATTGGTTATAATATAGTATAGTCTTAGCCTTGCCAATACCCTATAGTTGATAGATGAGGCATTGACTCGAAAACCGGTCTCAGAATTCGTTTCTTAGTAAGTTTTTATTGATGTGTTGTGTTTGGGTTGATCAACTGCAAGAAATATTAATATTGGATTCGCATCTTTGCATTCAATTTATGACCATCTGGTAAAAACTGTGCACTTTGCAGATATTTTATTGTTTATTAAAAAAGTCAAATGCCTCTAAATATATTTTTATTTTAATTTTAGCTTTCAAATTACTTTGCAAAGTTATAAAATCGATAGTTATTATTGAAA
This sequence comes from Drosophila suboccidentalis, assembly GCA_037043435.1. Classification (NCBI taxonomy): domain Eukaryota; kingdom Metazoa; phylum Arthropoda; class Insecta; order Diptera; family Drosophilidae; genus Drosophila; species Drosophila suboccidentalis. Next base: position 35,023 of record JBAMBK010000234.1, read on the forward strand.
AATTAAATCTTACTTTAAGTTATTAAATGGATGGATAATTTTAAATTAACTTACAAAGATTTATTAATCTAGCCTCCAACTTAAGTTCACTTTTTATTTGTTTTGTCTTTTATTTTATTTTATTCTTAGCCTGTGCCTTATGTCATATTTTGTTTGCAATTTTCAGACATTTTGTAAAAAATATAAGATATTAGATACTTAGTTTTTTTTTTGTTAGTTTAGCAGTTTTGACATAAGACAGCCTCATTAACTAATGTGCCAAATGTTGGCATTACCAGACACAATCACCATTCGTGATTTGTGCTAACAATATGATGTTTATTTTTAAACGCTGACAGGCAACGACAGGGCAGAAAAGGCAACACACACACAAAAAGCCAACTAATACTCGTAGATACTTCGTTTCTTGAATGCAAAAAAAAAAAAAGTATCTTTTGGGCTTGTTCTTGAATGGTTAAAGTCCGTAAGCCAAGCAACAACTCGTCGTTGACAGCCTTGAAAGAACTTTTTCTTTTTGTTCAGTCTTTTTTTTTGTAAGTGTTTTTTGTTGTTGCTTCCTTTATTTTGGGCTTTATATTTCTACGGATATTCTGTACAATTACCAAGCACAATTTATCGTTGACGGTTCGCGTTGTAAATTTTTAAGTAGCATCGCCTAATGCGATTTCTCCAACTGCAACTGGAAACTGGCAACTTTATGACATTCGCTTCGCTTGTTGTTATTGTTGTTGTTGTTGTTAGTTTTGTTGTTAGTGTTGTTGTTACTGGTGTTCTGTTACTAGGCAGTGACTTCATGGTTCATCAATTTGCCATGCGTTTCGGTGCTGTGACTTTAGGATAGTTGCTTGTTTTTCAAGATGCTGTCAATCTTTGTTGTTTTTTCTTTCCTTTTTATTCTTCAACCTTTTTTTGGGTGGCATAGTTAGCTGCATTAGTTAGATCGATAGATTGATTGATGGCCCCCTTTTGAGTGCTACTTAATCATTGCAATTTTCACACGCTACAAAATTGACTAGCAAGAGATGATGATTAGTTATGATTAGTTAGCTGTACTTTGTAACGCTTCAGCACTTTAGATATTGTTATTAAAAAGTGGCCCTCAAGGCAAACTACAGTTATGATTGTTACTGACCAGGCTAATAACTTGGCCAGAGTGCCTTTAAAAATATCACAAAGTTCAAACGAATTTAAATTTAGCTATCTAAAACTATGTTTAATAATAATTTATTCCACAGTTAGTGCTTGATTTAAATTTGCTCTGTTAAATAGATTATTGCTATAACAAATTATTTACTATGCCAAAACTCAAAATAATTGAATTGCATTGCATTGTTTATTTAACAATTTTCACAACAATGAACATGCAAGAATTCTAATTTCGCATTGTATATTTTAGCTCTACTTTCCACTATATATATGTATATTTTTTGGCGGCACTTTTACATCGTGTACAAAGTGTTAACAACATTTTCTAAATAATTTTGCAAGTCGCGCAACAGCAAAACAAAATCCGCTTTTTTCTATTTTTGCCATTGTCTATTTTGGGATAATGCAACCATAGAGGCAACAGTGGAAACCGGCAAATGGCAACAGCTGCCAGCCCACTTTGTGCATGGCTCAAATCACCTGCCTTTACTTTTAATGCAGCAGCAGCAGCAAAAAAACAAAAAACAAACAACAAACAACAAAAAAGAAAATAACAAAATCCGTGTAGAAAATTATGCCGCTAACCCGGAGTTGCATCGCCAACTCTTTCCCTCTCTTTCTGGTGGTAGTAAAAGTATTATATTTTACTTTTAATGACCAGGCAAAAGTATTTTTTTCTTATATATTTTATTTTCCACTTTTAGTTGCTGTTTCTTTGGCTCATTCGCGTGGTTTTGCTTTTAATTGCATTCGAGTTTGCCCATAGAATTGCCGACAGCAGCATTCGTAGAAAGTCATTCATTTCTTTTCTCTGGAAATTTGCAAGAAAATGAACTGCAACAATTGTCAATGTCATTGTGTGTGCTTAACGCACAAAACCCATCGCTGGCTTAACAGCTTTGCGAATTTCATGACTTTTGTAAACGAACCGGAACTCTTTAATAGTTGTAAGCATCGCAGGTTTTTTTGTATTTTTTTAATTCGTTCCAAGTTGCATTTCTATCGCTTTTTTATTTGTGGGAAAGTTTATCAAATTGGGTTTTTATCAGTCGCATTTGAAATCTTTATGGGCCATTAAATGTGTTACTTGGCAGAGATTTGGGGTCGGTCATGTAATTTTATCAGCGTTTGCTTACAACTTGTCTAACTATTTGATCAGTTGGCGCAGTGTTTACAGTGATAAGCTGAATGATGTCAAGATCTCATAAACATTCGGTTGTTTTCTGTACAATTAAGGCGATAAGAATGTTTGCTTTGCGATAGTACGGATTTATGTGTTAATTCACGGAACCTCAGCTTATATCTAATTCTCAGACATTTTACTGAGCATCATTTATTCGTCATTAATTAAACTTTAATTTAATTTACAACTGAATTGCTGAGAATCAAGTTAATTTGGAAGATTTTTTGAGTGTATTTAAAAGTAGATTGCTACTAAATAAACTTGACTGCGAATAACTTTAAATTATTTTTAATTTAATTGCTTGTCTCGGGAAGATAAAATATAAATAATTGTATATATTAAATAATTGGAATGTTATTCCAAATATACTTATATATATTCACAAACAGATTTCGATTGACGAAATGATACAAATAGTAAACTCAACAGTAGTTTAGATTCTATATTATTCGGATAAAACATAGCTTTCAATGAGAATCCGTTACTCAAATCGTTAGCATTTTGTATTTTCTGACACTAAGTGAGCCTATAATAAACTGCAAACTGTTCTTTAACTTACTGCACTTGAATATATTTTGGAAAGTGGCTCGCATGGAGTCCGTGCATTGTTCAATTATTTAATTTGGGTTATGCCCCTGGGCAAGTATTGGCCATAAATCTTTGAAGTGCGGCCTCCTTTCGTCTATCCTTCTGGGCTGGTAACCATTCAATCTGGCTGGGAACGACCAATTTGCTTGCAGGCAAACAAAAATTTTGTTATGCAATCAAAGCACTTCACTACGGCTCCTGTTCAGCTCGGGCTCCGGCTCCGGCTCCGGCTCCGACTCCGGCTTTGACTCTGGGTCGAATGGCTTACTTACGTAAATGATAAGCCAGCGAGCCGCCCACAATATGGCGTACAAGATGGCGCACAAGTTGGCGAACAAGATGGCGTTCCGCCCATACAACCTCTGTTCGATTTTGCTGCAAGGATCATTTAAGTAAAAAAAGTAGAACAAAAAATTGCACATGCATAAATAAATGGCTATAGACATGACTTAAAATGCTCCAGCTTGCACGAAACGTGGGTGCGAAGGCATCGAAAGAAGAAGGTTGTAAGAACTCTCCAAGAACAACAACAACAGCCACACCCAAAACAAACTTTAGTTACAGCTAAAAACTTCTCGTTCTGGGGCAGAAATAGAATAAAAAAACAATGACTGAGGACAGGAAATTCGCTTGCATTGCAAAAGCTACTGAGAAAACAATGAAAAAAACTAAACGAAAATCGCTTAGCGAAAATGTAACGGAAATATAAATGGAAGGAGAGGAAAAAGCATTGCCTAGAATTAAAAGAATGCATTCAGTTTACATATTTAAAAACATTGCGTATACGTTGTGCAGTAAATACTTAAATAATTCTTTTCGAACTAAATTTTTCTTCAAATTATTTTGAAGTATTTGAAGAAATTTAATAAGTGGAAAGGTTGGAGTGTCTAGATAAAAGTTCTTTCAATTAATAAAATTCTTATAGTAATTGTAATTAAATTTTAATCGTTGCTAAAACATTAGTTTTTTAAGTTGAGCTTTTAATGCTATATAAAAAAAAAAAGCAAAAAAATTTAAGATTTAAGATATAAGATTTGTTATCTGTACGATTTCATTTTAAATAAGTTCTTACACTGTTTGAAAGTATATTCGAAAATTTGTTTAAATATTTTAATGTTTGTTTCTTGAGTTTTGTATAATCAATCAGTTATCAATGCTATTTTGATAGCTTCTAAGGTAATTTGCTTAAACTATTACTTTTTTTTTTGCCATCCATCTTAGCCAAGACACTTAATTTTGATTGCGATTCATTTTGATTTGGCAAACTTACTTAAGAAACCAAAAAATGGCCTGATCTACTCTGCCTTGGGCCACTCAATTTGCTTTGTGGGCTTATTTTAGTTTTGGCTGCAAACTTAAACAAGCACGGTAACAAATTGCAGCCCCTGGTCTCCCCCACACACCCTGACAGAGAGCATTGGCTATCATTAGCACAAGGTTGATTGTAGCCTACATTCCTTGTCTCTGTCCCTGTCCCTGTCGGCCTCCCTAACACCCAGTACTCCGGTTGGGACTGTTCTCAGCCGCTGTTTAACCACTGTAATCTGTTCGAGTGGTTGCACTATTTTTACCGCTGCTGCCAGAGAGCGAGAGATATTAGCCTAATTTATGCGCGAAAGTTTTTGGAGAGGGCTAAACTTGAATGCCTAAGCAATTTGCGTCATGACTGTTAATGATTGAGTGCTGTGCTGTGCTATGTTGTGCAGTGTAAGCTTGACTTTAAGCTGGAGCTCCAGTCTCTAACTGCAGCGCATTATAAATTGTTTCAAGTCATGACACGCATTTTGGGCCTACGTCGCATTGCACTAATTCGACTTTCTCTTTTGTGGAATCTGAGGGGAACGGAACTTCAACTCAATTGTTTGGAGCCAGCCCTGGCTCATTAATTCTATTCACACGTTTGCCAGTCAGCTATTCAGTCAGCCAGTCAGCCGACTTCTAAGTGCTTTGTCTCTTGCTGTTAATCACAATTTAGCCTCGAACTGGGTTATTGTGATAGTAGCAGTACAACCTGAAGCTACTCTGACTTCTCTGAGAATTCTTTTGTTTTTAATTTTATTTTATTTTTCCACCATGTTCAGTTGCGGTGTGTGGTCTTCTAGTTGGATTTGTTGTTGTTGTTTGCGGTTGCTATTATTAACTTTAAACATTGTCATGACGCGCTCGTTTTTCTGCACTAATTTTCTTTATACATACATATATTTGTGTGTTTATCTACACTCGTCGTGTATCCGTTTACACACAATGATACAGAACAAGAGTGCAAAAAACATAAGAAAACTTCCGTTGTAACGGCTCTAGTTATTTAATGCCCATTGCTCTATGCTTTTATATACATAGAAATTGTTGTTGCTGTTGCTGTTGCTATTTTGCATGTGGCATGAACAAAAAGGGGAGTCACATGTGACTATGGCTAATGGGCAAGTTGATGGTCGTTTCGAGGTATCCACCTGCTTCTCTCTTCTCCCTCTTATCGCTGACAAAGAAAACTGTGTCGACATATTCTTTAACAAAGCACTTGTTAAATTAATAAAGACAAAAATGAACAAAAAAAACAAGATAAAGCAAGAAAAACGACCTGCAACAGTCGGAACTTCCTTTGTTATGCTTGCATTTGGGAATACAACGGAAAGAGACACTTCGACCTGGCCAGAACTGAAGACTGTAAAATATAGTCAGGTCTTTTTAATTTAAGAACCGAATAGTAATCAAAAGCAGGAAAAAGAACTGACTTAAGAGCTTTAAATATATTATGCATTAAGATAATCAGACAAAAATATATTAAGTGTTTTTGAATCCAATTAATCAATAATTTTAAAATAAAATTATGTTTTTTATTGAATCTAATTAAATGAACTAAACTAAATTTTATAAAACTGATTTATTATATTGTTCTTTATTTTATGGGTCCGAAAATATGTCTGAAAATTAAACATCGGAGGTTTCAGTACAATTTCCATGATTATAGAAATAGAAATTTTCTTTAGAGAACTTAAAAAGGGGAATTTAGATCACTAGGCTAACTCCGAGACAATCAATCTTAGCCACTTATATTCTTACTGATTTAACCAAGGCAAAGAACCACCAAAGAACTCTTAACGACTTTTCGCACAGCTAAATCACAACATTGCTGCAAAGCTATGTTTTCAAATCTTTCGACCTTACTCAACTTTGAGACTGTAATAAAATGTAGCAACAACTTTTGGCGACAAATTGATTTTTCTGTTTTGCGGGCAAAACAGATTGCCAACATTTGACCTTGGTTACCTTGGGCGACCTTTTATTTTGGCCAAAAAATGGAAATCAAGAGTAAAACCGACTCGAATTATGGATAGAGAAGAAGAAGAATATGCAATGGAATGCATTTGGGACTGTCAACGCAGCCGGTTGGTTAGCAATATTTTGTTATGAAATAATAAAAATACCTTCTGGTTCGGTTTTTTTTGCCATGTCCGTGGCATGTCCCTATTCTATGTCTCTTTTATTCTCAGTTTCTTTCACTCTAGCTTGCTCTGTCCTTCCCACTTTGACATTGGCTTGGGGCCAAACATTTTTCGTTATTCGTTATGTGGAAAATGCCAGCGCGTTTTTCGTACTCGCGTTATGCTTGGACTCCGTGTGTGGCTCACACATATATGTACATACATACTCGTAAATACATGCATTCTCTCAACAAGAGTTGAATATATTCTTTTTTCTATCTTTCCGCTACTTTAACAACTTTGCCTAAATTCCAAGCGTGCATATTTCATTCGCCGTTTGCGTTTCATTTTTATTTTTTTCATCTGCCAACACGCAAAGCGTTCATAAAGCTGGCGATGTTATGGGGCAAGTGAGGGGAGTGCCCTCCTCGAACTACTCTCTAGAAATAACTACCACATGTGTAAGTGTAAGTGTAAGTGTGTGATTGCTAAGAGTAGTAAGTACCTGGAAGTACTCGTGAACTCATCTGTCCATCGCACGTGCTGACATGAGGGTGCCCAGAATTTTACGTGGTTTGCTAATTGCATTTACTTGCAGAGTGTGCTTCTAGGCATTAAGATTTGGTACATATAAATACAAAGATAGCGAAGATATGCAGAAATATGAAGTAGCTTGTACAGTGTACAATGTACACACTGTTGAGTGACACACAGTTGAGAGTGTTAACGTTTCTTTTTGTTAAAATATCAGGTCACTCATATACGCCCTTATTAAATAGATGAATTCAGTCTCACAATGAGTGGAAATAATAAGTAGTGTGTACACACTGACAACTCATTGTAAATATTTGTATGCTGTTTTTTTCAGTTGACATACTTATTTTAAATCTCTGATCATTTTCTTATGTTCATTAAAACTATAAGCTACATTTTATTTAATATACAGTGGCGAGCAAAAGTGAGTGCATGTTCACAACACTGACTTTCATGATTCATAATAACAAAACCATACAAGGGAATCCAAATTTTTTCTAAATTTTTATCATTTCATTCTTAACAAATAGGAGTAAGGCAACATTAATAAAAAAGACAAATTCTTAGATTTTGAATAAAAAAGGAAAAAGGAAAAGGAAAAAAAATTTAGCTTACTTTTTCAACTTTTTAACCTAGATTTTTTGGAAAGAAAGTTTTGATGCAAAAAGCCGGCAAAATCAATTCTATTAGTGACAGCAAAAAAAAATTTTCAAAAATCTCTTCGCTAGTATTTTTTAAAATTTTTTGAAATTTTCAAAAAAAGTCATCTTTCGCATGAAAATGAAAAAAAAAGTGCCTATTTTGCAATTTTCAAAAAATTTAAAAAAAATACTAGTGAAGAGATTTTTGAAAATTTTTGCAAAAAAGTCAATTTTTCCTCATTTGAGTAGTTAAAAGACTTTGGTTACAACAAGTTATCGGGTACTTTATCTGCATTTAAAATATACGGGGGTGCCACAAAAATCGCTTTCCCTTAAGTTTCACTTAAATTTCATATAAATTCCAGTGAAATTCAAGCGAAAGCGATTTCTGTGGCACCCCTGATAGTTGTAATTCTAGAAATTATTTTGAATTACATTTAAATACTTGAGCAGCTTTAAGAGTGAAATTCAAGCGAAAGCGATTTCTGTGGCACCTCTGATAGTTGTTCTAGAAATTATTTTGAATTACATTTAAATACTTGAGCAGCTTTAAGAGTGAAATTCAAGCGAAAGCGATTTCTGTGGCACCCCTGATAGTTGTAATTCTAGAAAATATTTCGAATTACATTTAAATACTTGAGCAGCTTGAAGAGCCTTATAAAATGCTTTTAAAATGCATGTCAAACTGTAAAATTTAATTTATATTTCAACAGAATTTTAATTATAAATTTTGTGACTTACCAAAAACCAACTGCAACTTCAAAGTTAACTGAAAAATAAAATGAAAGCAACAAAAAAACATAATAAAGTTTCGCAAATCTGGCTGTGACCAAAATGTAGTTTATCCCAAAAATAAAAATAAAACAGCACCGAGAAGTCCTGTTTCTTTAGTTGTGGTTTTTGTCCTTTTTCCGGAGTACTTCTTGTTTATTTTATTGCATTATTCATTAAATATTTATGAGTCTTGTGTATTAGTGTCTGCCACGAGTTTCGTTACATATTTTCCTTCTTTTGTTTTGCAGTTTTCTTGTTTTCCTTCTTTTTGTTTATTAACACCTAACACACATTGTTTGCTGGCCATCGTAATGTTATGTTGTAGTTGCTGCCCCGAATGCTGTATTTTCTGTTTATTTATTTTGTGACGGGATGTGGCAAATATTTGGGAATCGCAGTGGTTCTTTTTTGTTTGTTTTTGTAGGTATGTGGGTCAGCTGCTTGGATCTCTTGCATAATTCGCTCTAATCTCTTGTTGACAGTTGTGTTTGACAGAAGATTTTATCTAATGCAGAGTATTTTTTTCATATTGCTAGCCTCATTATGTAAGCTTGGCACATGGCATTGCATAATGATTGCAACCGCCATGGATTTCGTGGTCTATTCCGGTCACCTTCCAGGCACCAACAACTTTAATTTCAACTCCAGCTCCAACGGCGCTTGTGTTGCTCAAATTAAGTTTTAAGCGCGTTGCACTGTCAGCCATCGCTCGTTAGTACGTGTCTGCGCGGCACAATCAGCGGACACGCCCCTTTTCCCCTTTGTCATCGTGCCGTGCCGCTCCAATCTGCCACGAGTGTTGCCCTTTCCCCAAGCCCAGTCACGTCCTTTTTCTGCCACACCAAAATCTTTGCCACTGCAGTTAGCGGACGCTTGTCTATCGTTCTCTTTTTTCACTTCTCGTTTGCAATTTGATTACAATAGATACTCTTTAAAGTTTAAATGATTGGTTCAAATATTATGATATTGATAATGTTAATAATATTATTTTTACTTGTTATAAAAAGTAATTTATATTAATACTTCATATGTTTTATTGAAATTGTTTTTTTTTTGTATTTAAAGGTTTTTTAGAATTTATTTTTAGCAGGGATTTCATTTTCCTATGTGTATTTTTGAATTTTTATTTGTGATATTCATGATCGAATTTTCATAGCACTGAATAAGCGCAAATAAAATAAATTTGTTAAATGAAATATTAAAATTTTTTAAATGTAACTAAACTACATCAACTTTTTAATTATTATTATTACATTATTAAAATAATTATATTTTTGAAAAATAATTTTTTTGCGAACCGAAACCATACCGGTATTTTAAAACCGAAACATACAAAAACCGGTTCACCGCTACGAAACCTTTGTTCAAAGATTTTGCGTAACCGATAACCAAAAACCTAAATGCGAGACCGTAACTGAAACCGATATTCGTATTGTTTTTAATCCCTGATTTTTACTTATATCTGCTCATTGTTAAATCAATTCTTAATCCAAATTAGACCTCATATCATGTAAAACACAAAGTTGCCACATCTTAAAAGTGAATATTGGAAATCTATTATACAATGTTGCCATATCGAAAAAAACTGCATTAAAACTGCAGTTGCGGAAACATATCAAGTATCTGTAACTTTTTAAGACGCCTGTCCAACAACTCGTCATTCGTAGAATCGCTGCACCAAAGATATCGAATATTTGTTTTCTTTTCTTCAACCACAACTGACACACAATTTGTTTAAATATTTCAGACTGTCAGACAGACAAACCAGATACGAAACATGAACGTGACACTTTCGCAATGGCACAACTTTTTGGCGCTACCAACTGCAGTTTTGAAGAAACAAACTGGGTATGGAGGAGGGGAAATGGGGGTCAGCAAATATATAGTGAATGGTATTACAAGTGCCGCCATAATGTGATGAGGGGTGTGTTGTTCGTACTACCTGTAAGTGTAGAAGTTTGTACTTTTTCCATTTCATTGCGCTTCACACACTTGCTCTAATTCACCGAAAGCGCTTCGCAAATTTGACTGCTCGACTGAGCAAGTGAAAAGCTGAGCAACTGAGCAATTGAACAACCGAGCAACTGATGTGTGCCACATTGAGTTCAAATTCGATTCAATCAACTTTTTTGTTGGGTTTTTTTAATGTTTTGCTTACAATGCACTTGTGCACGTGTTCCAATAGCAAGATTCCCAGCTTATAGTTCTTATTAGAAATGTACTTGACACATAATGAGATCTTAGAAGAATCCTGGACTCTGTCCGGCCTATAAACATTTTTCATTCAGATAAAAATACAAGTAGCTGTGCAACCGGCTAATTTAATCAACATCATCAAGTCGCCGCTTAAATGCTCTTGCCGAGCTCATAAATTTATAAATTTATAATTAAGATTAGTCACAATAAATGATTTATATATTATTTTTATTTCAAAGCTTTTGTTAAGTGTGCATTGGTGAGCATGTTACATGTATAAGTATTGGTGCGCTTTATGACTGATCAATTGATCTTGCTGCGCTTAAGCTTTAAGCTCTCAAAGCGTCGACGTACGTGTGACATGTGCATGAGTTATGATATCGCTGATTGCTGCAGTGAAAGATACAGATACGTTTACTCACCGAACGGCAGTTAAACATACAAGATACTTACATTAATCGAGGGAAACCCGTTGACGTTGACATTGCCCGGCTCGGCTCGGTCCGGCCCGTTTGAGCGTCATCATTGACTCATTATAATTATCAAGCTGGATTTGTTGTGGAGTCAAGAGCACGGCTGATGCTTTACAGATACATAGATACATATAAACACATACTTATCTAAGCAATTCATTCTGCGCTAAATTGTTTCTACTTTTTGCTTTGTGTCGATTTGTTTGCTTCTTTTTTTTTTGTTGCGTGGCACGTTGCAAAGGCGTTGTTGCTGCCACAATTGAAAACTGTAAACTGTTGCCACAATAATCGCAATAATTAAAAGCGCAATAGCAGAGCTACAAATCATGAAAAAAGCAGCAGCGCACGAGAAAAGCTTGAGCGGTAATTGAGGAAAATGTAGAACAATAAGTTGCTCGACAGCTGCCATGCTCTGTTCTCTGTCCCTCTGTCTCTCTGTCTCCCTGGCTGGCTCTCTGGTCTGCGGTCATGGTGAAAGGGTTTTGCAGCTGCCGCAACTGATAAATAGTCGTAATTAAAATAAATTAGTGGCTTGGATATTGAGGCTCATACTGTTGAGAGTCTCTTGAGAGCGTGTTAAAAACTAACTGCACACTACAAAACTGGAATGATAATAATATTAATAATAATGAATATAATTTTAATTACATTGCCACCTTTTGAATTGCACTAAATATTTATAAATTATGTGAATGGCATTTTACAACTGCCAACAAATGACGTTAGTTTGATATTAAGCTATTTAGTATTTTATGATAAAACACATATATTATTCTGAGATGTGTATTATTTATTTATACAATAACTATTAGGGTATTCAGAAACTCATATTAGTATTATTTGCTAAAGTGATATATGTTGTAATGACAACAAACACACAGAAAAAAGTTTACCACACCAAACATGCCCTGGAGTATGTATAGAAAATTTGTCGTATTGAGACAAAATTATAAATAGAGAAAGGTTGCCAGACTGTTAAAAGTATCTATCGAAATATGGTCACACTGAGGTTGGTATTGGTATTGTTGTGTAATAATCTTTCTTGATCCGGTGGCTCAATGGTTAGAGTCGCCGACCTGCCAGAATTTGAACTTTCAGTTAAATAACTAGGGTTCGAATCACATAAATGACAAATTTAGTGATTGTCCCTTAGGATAGATTTTAAATTTAAATAAAGGGATACAAATTATTTTAAGGCGTTAACGAAATAAAGAGAATGCTTGCTTTTATACAAAACAGCTGTTCATTGAAATTTAATTCATTGAACTGGGGACTTATCACAAATACAACAACAGAAACTTAAAAAGTTCACTCACTAGCTTCAGTGTAATAAATTTGTCACATAACACAAAATTTCATAGTTTCTGAATACCCAATATATCTTTTTGGAAATGTAATATTTTATCAAAAATTCCTTAAGTTTCTAGTAATATTTATGCTCTGATTTGCACCTGTTAAGCATTAATTTATTGGCAATCTTTTTTTAAAGCCCTTCATTCATTGAAACAAATAACTGTCAACTGTGTTGTGGGGTAAACAAATATTTTATTTTGGCTTATCTACAATGCACTCGCTTGCCTTTTGGCGAAGCTGGTTGCCACTTAACCTTGGGGTTAAATAAATGACGGCGACCAACGTGACTTTTGCTTAACAACCTGCCTCGAAACGGGCTCAGTCTGATGCTGCGACAGTGTGAAACTTATCTGACGGGGCGTGGCATCGTAGGCGGTGGTGGAGATGGAGATGGTAATGGAAATGGAGGTGGAGGTGGAGGTGGGAAGCGATGTGGTCGCATTAAAAGTTACGTGCCTCGCTTCTCTGTCTTTCTTTCTCTCTCTCTTTTTTATATACTTTCATATGTCATTTGTTTGCATATGTAACGCTTGTTGTGGCATCCCACTTGAGTGAAGGCGGCTGGTTGAAATAGGGCGTGGCAACCGGGTACGTGCATCTCGTGTGACGACAAGCGGTTGTTCCGGTTTCCTTGATGTATAATTAAGGCCCAAAGTCAAGGATTCGCCTGCATATGTACGAGTTGTTTAAAGTAGGTGCGAATATCTGCATACACACACTACTTAATACGCACTCAAAAAAGTGAATGTACATTTTATATGTGACATATTCACATCAGATAATCACTAGATAGGTAATGCAATTAAGGCATTTATTTTGGACTTACGAATACTCGTCCAGCTCGTTTTACCTCGTTCGCTGCTTTTATTAGAGAAATTAACCATTTTAAGAGCTAACATTATAAAGTTGTTTGTTAATAAATGAGAAATTTTACAGATATATATTAATTGTCGCTTAACAATTTTTCGGTTATATGAATGACCTTAGCTTAGTTTCTTCATAGATTATTTGTATTATTTATTATTTGTTGAGACGAAATAATTTTTGAAATATCTTCAGTATTATTAAATCTATTTTTTAAGTATTCGTTACATTTTTATTTATTTAAAATCAGTAAAAAATATTTTACACTCAATTGACTACAGTTAATTCAACTGTAGTTTATCATACTTAAATGAGCCTTGGACTTTATTTAATTCTTGTTTCTGTTCTTATTTTGTATACATTTGCATATCATTGTGCTTTAATTTTTTATCAATGCTCTTTATATATAAATAATGTTTGCATATTATATTGCATCTGGTTGTTTCAATATTATAAATATTTTACATATGTTTGCACATCAATTTGCCATATTTTCACACTTTTCTCTTGCTTTACAGCATTTTATTTTTAGCTTTTCAATTGTGCATTCTGCTCTCATAATCGAAACGATTAAACTGCTTCTCCTTTATGTGTATCGTTCACATTTTTATTGTGTCAATATCGCGGCTCGTCAAGCGCAACACAAACTGACGCATCTGCCCCTCAGCGGCAGCAAAGTATCTGTCAGATACAATCTGAGTGGCGGGCACAGAGCACAACAAGAACAAAAAAATATAATGCAATTGCCTTTAGTCAGACGGCAATGCATCTACTATTGATATTTGGGCGTTTACAGGGTGGGCATATCTCTCTCTTTCTCTTTTTTACTCTCTTACTCTTTTTATTGTATGTATCCATCTTTCTTTTGTGCAATACACGCTGCTATTGTATAATTTTTATTACCATCGCGCACAATGAGGCGGGTCAAAGGGGGAGGTGCTGTTGCAGTTGGTACGTAGCGTATCTGCAAGTTGTTTAAATTAGTTCTATTCTTATGCAATTTTCTACGTGGCACCTTTGTGTGGCGTTCTGAATGCCGCGTTGCACGTCTGTCCATCTGTCTTGGTCTTGGTCTCGGTCTCGGTCTTGGTGCATTCTTCTGCCGCCAGCAATGTTGCATTGTTAGCTACGCTTTGGCTCTGCTTCGCTCTGTTCCGGACAATGGCATTCGCTAATATTCGCACACAGTACATTTTCTATCTGCATTTGTATCCGTATCTCTGCATCTGTATCTGTATCTGTATCTATAGCTTGGGTAATAGTTGCGTATATTTCTTTCCGTCAGTGTGTGTGTGTGTATCTTCTGTAATTTGCGCACATTTCGCACTCTGTAATAAACGCGAAATTAGTTTTAGCTTTTTCCACCTCAATCCAGAATTTTAAATTGTTGATATAATTTACACAAATTGATTCCAATTCGGTGTGATAAATGCCTCTTCTTTTTGTTGCAGATATCCGGTCGTGTTCTTTTTCATTTAATTTTAAGTTGAAATGAATAGTACTTGTACATATATCAATTTACTTGTATATTAAATTAAGAAATTAGATTTATAAAATTAATTAAAATTTTTCTTCTGTTTATTTATGATCACACATTTTTAATAATCATAAATTTCTAAATATTTCTAAATGATTTTTATTGAGATAATTATTTAAATAATCCGTGGTATCAGCTGGTCTAAGTTGACGCCAAGTCAGTATATATATTTTGTGTTCAGTGGCCGATTACCGGACAACACCAATGAAGCCAATTAGGTTGCTTACTCCACTTTCCAATTATCCATTACCTTTCACTCGCTCGCCATTTGTCACAGTCGGGCGACTTTCCGCCCTCATACCCCCTGTCCCCCTCTCACACTGCCCTGCAATTTATTGCCTGCAACATGCACACGGGGCTTCCCTTTCGCCAGGTTAGCTGCAAGCTGCAACTTCCATAAACAACCGTCCGCCAGTCGCCTCACTTTGCCAGTTAATGCCGCCCGCAGTCCCAGACACGAGATTCGGTTGAGATGCAGATGCAGACGGAGTTGAAGTTGAAGTTAGAGTTGGAGTTGAATATGCCACAGTCGCAGATGTGGGCAGTCGTCGGCGGAACGTGCGCATTGAATTTGAGCATTTTTACAAGAACTTGCAATTTAAATTTATGATTGTTTTAATTCATTTTTTGTGGGCGTTATTTGAGGCAGAAGCAACTCGTAATTGCAATCTGTAGCCGTTGCTATGACTGCGCTATGTGTACGAGTGTCTCCAGATTCTTGACCTGAAATAGTTGTACCTTACTTCTCATTTAAAAATATATATATAAAATTAATATATACACATACAAACATTTATTTATTAATATGTATGTTCTGCCTCTTTATTTGCAGGTTTGTTTTGATGCGTAGATTGATGAAAAAACTATTTGTAAAAGGAGCAAAAATTTGGCTTTGATTTCCAATTTCCTTCAGAAAGTTTGTACTTCAATGCTTTTTAAGCTATAAAATATATATTAAATGTAATCTCTGTACGTATTTATCGAACATTTTATCGTTTATTATGTAAATTATTTTATATTTATATGTTATTCAAGCTATAAAAGTTGTTAATTAGTTAATTATTTCATTAATTTTCAAGTGAAGGCTAACCAGTTTGCTCTAACTTTTTTATTAACATTACCATCATAGATCTTTTCGTATCTTTCTCTAGCTGTAATTTAAAAGTAATCTGATTGACGACAGCTTATTTATTGGATATCATTAAGTAATTTGAAGCTTATAAAACAATTAAGATATGGTTGATGCTTCAGTTTATATACCAATAAACACCAGCAACTGATGAGATATAATCTTAACAAAAATTATGACTAAAAATGATGTTTAAAGATGTCTTGTGAACAAACAAAATGAAAGGTATATCCTAGAAGCCTTAACGATTCTCTGTTCAAATAGTTGACATTGTGGTCTTAATTCACATGTTTAAGCTTCCATTTGTGCTCTTACTTCAAGTAACATTCGAAGCACAATAGAGAAAGCAGAAAACATTTTCAACCATATTTCAATTCATAAATAAATCTGAACGTCTGGGAATAGGTGTGGCAGAGTCAGCAAACCGGGAACTGGCTAAAGTAAAAATTGTAAGTAAAGTGAAATGAAGTGTCAAAATGTTGGGAGCGGCAAGGAACCTAAGTACGAGTAGCTCCTAAATACCAACCAAGCAGTTTCAAGTAGAGCAATTTTGTTAAGAGCTCACCAAGAGTGAAGGAGAAAGAGAGGAGAAAGGCGACACATAAATTGCATTTACATGACAATAAAATGGATGGCAGCTGCATTACGAAACCAAACGGAGCTGTTAGCTTTCAAAGTCCAACATCCTCTACCAACGCCCAACCGCCTCTCGATAACCAAAAGGTGTGGCAATACATATTATTGGATTTTGAATGTCGGCGGCATTATTGTTATTGCTTTGGGCGACATTGAAGCCAGGCAGTAGTTCCAGTCCCAGTCCCAGCCAGAGTTCCAGTTCAAGTTCCCAGTCCCTGGGCCGGCCTCAGTCTCAGTCTCAGTTGGGGCAGGCAGTCACTTCACGTAGCTGGAGGTCTCCTTTGGGGGGCCATAACTGGTTTTTATGATACCCTTGTATTGGATTTAATTACCTTTGACTTGTAAAAGCTCGCAACGAGTTACATCTTAGTTACAACAGTGCAGGATAACGAATTTATTTATTTATTTAATAGCTGCTATATTTGTCTACCTATATCTTAGACATTGGAAAACATTAGGCTAACAGCGTGAGCTGAGATTAATAACAAAATTCTTCGTTCATTGCACTCAAAAGTAACTGCAATAGTCAAACTGGTTTTGGAGTACTCAAAAAAGGAAATTAAACTTTTATAATTGATCAGAAAATCAATAAATCTATCTATAGTAAAATTAGACAAACTTACGATAATATTGATTATTCAATTTATTGTTTTGGGGGAATTTAAATGGTTAAATTGTCGACTGATATAGAAATACAAATTTTTATTATAATTGAGTATTTTCTTAGCCTCCTTTGTTTGTTTCAATAAAGACATTCATCGAAATAATTATAAAATATTGAATTTTAAAAAATATCTGTAAAGTTCTACAATGTTTATATAAATATCGGCTGGATATATTTAAGCTTTTCTTAGCTTTGTTAGTTTTCATGTTCACGAACAAATCTTTTTACTTTGCATGTAATTGAAGCTGTATAAAGTGTATATGAATATCGACTTGAAAACAATGAATCTTTTCTTGGCTTACTTTGTTTTCTTGTTACAGTTAATTGCATTTTGGTTGTGCAAGCAATGTGAAAGGTTTTATGCAGTCTGAATTTATGTGGGTGACGCACAGTTGTGACTGAAAGTGTTATGGGATGCCCATCCAAATGCCACTTAAGTTACTGGATGACAGCTCCAGAAAAAGCCGAATGCTGAATGCTGAATGCGACTCCAGGCTGCACTTGGCTGGCATCTCTCTGGCTGGCACTCGAGCATCTCTTTCACTTTACGCTTTCTTAACATTTTAGTCGGAATTGAAGCCGGCCCAAAGGCAGTCAGCGAGGCATAATGACAGCGATAAGTCATTAAGTAGCTCAGTCAGCACTAGAAATTGCTGAAAAGTCAACAAATGTGCGAGTGCCAGAGGGAATGAGCTGTGCAGCTGCTGTTGCTTCAGCTGCAGATTCAGATGCGGAATATTATTGCACTTGGCACACGTCACTGCTTCCACTAACTAAGGGTATAACAATCCAAGTGCTATTTGAGTCCAAATTGACGAGGGTTACTTAAAGGCTTCCTCACAAATTGTTTGAAAATCATTTTCAATTCATTAACCACAATAATTCGTGTTGATTATTTGTAAAATTGTTATAATCTGTAGTGCTAAGTAAAATTATTTAACAGTAGGATTTTCTCGTTTAAAGATATGGAGATGTAAGTTTACCTTCGTTCAAGTTATCATGATTGAAATTCATTAATATACAAGAAATTTCTAAGCTCGTACCAATTTTATGGTAGATAAATAGTATTTACCCAGTTTTTCTTTTATGAAACTTTGTTTTATTTAATTTTGTTTAACTTTTATTAAAAATTAATAATCAATAGTTGTGTAAATATTTTATTTCCCCTAAATTAAATTTCTTTTGACTAACACACACTGGTTTAATTTATCACCTTAGTTTCGCACAGCCCTCGCTTTAATTAATTTTTAAAGTACCTCACATCAATTTTAATCAAACTCCTAGTGTCCGTCTATTGATTTACTAACTTGAGAGCTTTTCTGGGTCAAAATGCTCTAAAGTGCAAAATTATACGCAAGTCAATCAACTAGATGTGGTTAGAAAAAAAGGGCTAAAGATATTGAATAACGGAAACTTGGAGATACATATTGATATGAAATCTTTGAAATGAAATACATATATTAATTTCGACAGTTAATAAATTATTATATCAATTGTAAATTCATGCAGATAACTTAAAAAGTTGTCGCTCAAAATGCCTGGAAGTTCTATGGGTAAACTAAATACGAATTGTGGCTGATAAAATTAGAGCAAAACTACCAATTAGTGAACTTGTAAGTAATCAGTTGATGTCTAAGCCTATAACTATTCCAGATAGCAAGTATCATGCTGAGCTCAATTCCTTTCCTGGATGACCAGACTCACATCCATCTTTCGCCATAAATGTGAACTGCTCTTTGATGCCTATTGGCTAATTTATATACTTCTAGCGCCCACAATAAGTCTTTGCTCTACAATAATTTCACATGTCAACAAAATTGCCCGACTCTGAGCTCCTTTCTCATGGCATCAACAAGAGTCCGACAACGACGACGACGACGACGACGGCAACAACACAAGGCAAACACATGTGGAACCCCAGGTTCAATTAAATGGTTGGGGTGGCCTATCAAAAGCGTGGCCCTAAAGGCTTCATGTCAAATGCACGAGCACAATAAATTTCATAAGTTGCCAAAGCAAAAACAGCAACAACAACAACAACAATAAGAATATTGTGAGTGAAACCTCTGCAGACAATGAGAGCGGCGTTTCAATGGTCGAGACTGGCGTCTGTCCCGGTTACCAGTGATGCCATTTTAACTAATTTAAAGCTAGACTAGCTTAATGGTCTTTTCTTTTTTAGTAGGTCTTAAAATTGTCAGATATCTTTATTATCCATAATAAAATAAAACTATTTTCAAACAAAACTACAATATTTTCTTTAAAACATTGAAGATATCTGAAAATAGTCTAAATTACTGGCAAGCAAAAAAATTTTGATGTAAGAGTATTTTAATGAAGAACCTATAAAAGAAATATATTAGAGGATTGTATTACGGCGAAATCCAATTTGTCAATGGGAAAAATACTGTTACGGAAACAGCCAAATTCTAAATTGATCTTTTAAAATTCAGAGTTGCCTGAGATATTAATGTGTCAGTACTAGTTTTCATTACATACACTAGCCAGAAAAACATGCGTACACGCTTTTTTTTTACTTTAACAGCTATTGTAAGTGAAGTCATCATAGTAAAAATATATATTTGGAAAAGTTGTTTATATTCCGTTTAAATGATGCAAAAATTTCCTCAACCCATTAAGTACCCATTGAAAAATTCGAATTTTTGTGAACGTCTACTTTTTCAACCTCGGATAACCTCGATTTTTCCAGAAAATATTTTGATGCAAAAAAATGTTTGAAACAATTCTAGGAGTAAGTGCAAAAACAAATTTTTAAAAATATTTTTGCTAGTATTTTTTATGATTTTTGAAAATTTCCAAAAAGCCACTTTTTGTGTGAAAAGTATGATAATACTAGCAAAAATATTTTTGAAAATTTTTTTTTGCAGTTACTCTTTTTCCATGGGTATTTAAGGTTAAGGAAATTTTTACATCATTCAAACGGCATATAAACGACCTTTCCAATTTTTTATTTTTTTACTATGATGACTTCACTTACAATAGCTGTTAAAGTATAAAAAAGTGTGTACGCATAGTTTTTCTGGCGAGTGTATCAGGCATGCCACATAAATCTCTTTCACTTGAATTTCACGTCAATTTCATTTCTCCGTGCCACAGTCCAATCATCTAAACAATTTTGGGTGAGACGAAATCATCGCTCAATTCACTGGCATCCGATGCCATGAGAATAATGTCACATTTTTTGTCCGAATTTTTGAATTTAGAGTTGTCGAGTAGTTTGTATTGTTTGCCGCGCCAATAACTTTTAAATTTGTTTAAATATCAATTATTATATAAATAAATTGAATTATATAAATTCAATAAGAAATAAAATACAAATTTTATATTCTGCAATGATAAATTTAAAAAATTTGCTAAACAAACCCTTGGGAAATTTAATCTGAGAAGGGGCCAACCCTAGCAGCCTAGTACGAAAAGGTTGATGAACATGCTTAAAAACCAAAATCACACGAATTTCTGTGGCACGGAGAAATTTTCGAAGGGGAATTGCTTTTTTCTGAAATCACTTTCACTAGTGTTTTTTGTGGCACACCTGTATATATATTTTCATTATTGATATCGACGACATATCGCTGTTTAATTGCTAACCCTTTTATTTATTTTTTTTTTTTCACTATCAAATTAGCTATTTTTGTTTTAGAAAATCTGACAACACTGCTGGCTACGTTTGGAGTACAGAGCATTGCCCATCCACGCGCTTGACTGTGCTCGATTGTCGGGTTGTTTGTCTGGACGTGCGGGCATTGCCTTGTCATATGTATATTTTCACGTCATTAGAGCATCGCTTAGTTTGTTATTAATGAAGTTTCCAAGAGGCTTTTGCACCTTGGTTGCTTAGTTGCTGCCTTCTCAAGGGGGCTTCATGTGTCAAGGCGCCAAAAAGAAAAAAAGCAAAACGAAAGAAAATGGCAAAAAAAAGTTGCAGTGCTCTGCAATTTGGTTGCAACGCCTCTTCTCTCCTCCTTGTCTTCACTTCATGCCGCCCACTTTTGTGTGTGTGTGTGTGTGTGTGTGTGTGTGTGAGCGCTTTGTCTATTGTCATTCTGTGACTTTCCGACTTTCTGCCTTTCTCTTTTGCCACTCAACTTGGGTCGTCGTCGCATCCCCAGTTGACTTTGATTGACATTTGCCGTTGTTTGCATTTACCGGCAATTTTTCACCTTGATTTCATTTCGCATTTTGGGTGGCCTGTCGTCGGTGCTTTCTGTTTACAATTGAAATTGATCAAGCTCTGTACTTTCCAGCGCTTTGACCCAGTTTGTCTGGCTCGAAAAAAAAAACGCCAACTATCTAACCCAGGCACAGTTTAGTTTCGCCAAGTGTTTTTAACTATTATTAGAGTCACGCAATTTGCCACTTTTGTCTGCATATTGATTCATATTGTTTGTGGGTGGAGAGTTGGGTTTAGGTTTGTTGTCAAGTTCAAGGTGTAACGATAATGAAAGCGTTAGACAAATAATTTATGTGCCCATTTAAAACTTGCGTGACTTCAAGTGGAATTCATAAATAGTAAAGGTTTGAGTAATACAATTTTTAAGCAAAAAAATCTATTAGACACGTTCTATAAGTCTGTAGCAACCCACTTGCAGTTGAAACTAATTAAGACATCCCATTTATCAAATAAAATTTCAGATATTTCGTTAGGTTATTTTCAAAAGCAAATGTCATTAAAATTTAACAAATGACAATTATTCTGAGCTATGAAACTCAACTAATGTAGTCATACATAAATAGTTACTTAATGTGGTCATTCTGAACTTGTAAGGCTTCTCGACACATTTAGAGCAGCTGTCATTGCAGTGAACTCAGCAGAAAAACCCTTGACCCGAAATGCCAACAATGTGAGATCCTTTAAAAGGCAAGGCAATAATGCAGTTTATATGATTTACATGCCTTTTGCATGAGCTTTACTTTTCATGTCATGGGTAGATGATTAAAATTACGTTTTAAAGCATTGGGCCAACTGCATTCCAGTTATCTTTGTTTGCCCTTTGGCTCCGTCATGATGTACATTTGAAAATGAAATTCCCCTTTAACTGACAGCATTTGAACATGCACCAACATGTTAGCGAAGCGCCTCTCGTTGGGCGCCATGACTTCATTTGGGTTTGTGCCGTTTGTAGCATTTCCTTCTCGGTTTTGGCTTTTTCAACTCTGATGTTCATTTCAAAATGAAATTTGCGTTTTTACCATTGGCGTTTTCTGAGCTCTGCTCCCAAAGATTTATTTTAAACGCCCCTCGTTGGGCGCCATGACTTCATGTTGACTGTTTTCGTTGTTGTTTTAGCATTTTGCATGTCTGTGGTTTCTTTATTGTTTGCGTTGTTCCTTCGAACTGAGCCACACTGTGCATATTTTTAGTGGGCGTTGCAACAACAGCTGCCAGACCTCTGATATATGGGCCAAGAGCTGATGGGGACAAAGTCAAAGGGACGGTGGGAGGAGCGAACATTTAAGTACCTGCAATTGCCGTTCATTAGGCAATTGTTAAATCAATAAATTCTCTGTATTTTTGTTGGAATTTTTGGATGGTTTCGCTTTCAAAATGCGGATATTGGCATTCACAATGTCGACAGTTATCGAATTTTAGCTTAGACTGTAATCTATACTTTGTTTTTTTTGTCGTTTTTTTTTTTAGTTATATTAGAAAATTATTTTTTTTTTATTAAAACAATTTCCTATAGTGATATTTATACGAGTTCTTTAAGACTATTTAATTTATTTAATAAAAATAAAATAAAAAAATAATTATAGTTAACTTTACATTTTTTAAACAGTTTATAGACTTAAAATTCTTCCTATGCTCCCTTGGACCATATAAAACCTGTATATTTTTACTCTCAATAGATCAGTAATTTGTTAGACGATTACTTACCAAAATATAATTAATTATTTGATATTTACTATAGTTTGTTGAATGCATGTTTATGTTACAGTTTCATGTAATACATTTTATTCTAAGCTAACAAAATTGCTTTGTGCCAGAATTTATTAAAATTATTATTACTCCATACACAAATATGCGCACACTTGATATATATTGGACGATAATTGCCAGTGGCTTTTAATGGATATTTATGTGTTGTCAGAATTTTCATTTCATGAACGTAATTAGTTTTATTTAAACATCGTCAGCGATCTCTCGTCTATTCTTTAATTTGCACCCTTCGTGCTGCTTTCGTCACTAGCGCGGACTGCCGTCCGCAGTGATGAGATTCTTTAGCACTTGTGGGTCATAAGTCAAAATATCTTGTTATTTCCTTTTATAAGCAAGACACATATATAGCACAATTTAAAAAAAAAGCTTAAATAAAAAATGCAATTATATTTAATATTGCGGGAACACAAAAAAACATCAAACAAATATCATCTTTTTATTAGTATGTAGAAAGTGTGAACACCATGTTTATTTAAAATCTAAGCACGTTCATTTCTTTCTTAACTCCAATAATTACTAGAAACAATATCTCGAATCAATAAGCTAATTGAAGCATTAGTGATGTAAAAAAACATCGATGCATCGAGCATCGATGTTTTTTCAGCGATGTTTCTCGATGTTTTCCGATGTTTTTGTAGTTGTCGATTAATCGATGTTGCATGGCGATGCATCGATGTTTTGCATAACATCGGTTGCCGCACTTGCAATACGCTCTTCGCCACTCTAACAGCAGTGAGTTAATTTATTATAATTGGTCAGAGATACTATAGCTGCAAAAAGGCTTACATATGTATTTTCAAAGTTCTCACCAAAAAGCCTTCTTGTAGTTTGTGCTCATACTTTTAAGATAAAAACTATTTGAAACTTTAAAACTGCTATGAAAGCAAACGTTTTTAAGAGAAAATGAGCTTTATTCAACCAATAAATTATATTTCTCTTCAACAAATGATATGGTTTTTAAGCACTAGACATACATCGATGCATCGATGTTTCGACCCGATGTATCAACCAACATCGATGTTTCATTTTGAAAACATCGATGAACATCAACATCGATGTTTCCACTCAAATTTACATCACTATGAAGCATTCAACTTGCTGGACTTTGGCTGAAAAACTCGGATGGCCCCGAATGCTGTGTCTACGAATATCTACATACTATATGTGATTCATACAAAGCCGTCACAAATTTTGTTCGCACTTTTTTTCTCCCTTTTTGTTTAATTTTATTTTTATTTTGTTGCGGCATTTTGCGGCATTTTGCGGCATTTTGACATAGTTTCGAAGATCAAAAGGCAACAGAAATTTGCCAGATAAACAGCACATGCTATTTAAAAGTTATTTAAAAAAAAAAAAAACATAAATTAAAAGCAATCAATAGCAAAAGATTTAGAATGTGTTGATGATATATTTCGGCTAAGAAATAAGCTCGTAAAAAGGCATTTACTGTTAGCTGACCAGCATTTAAAATCTAAAACCTGAAACGCATTTTGTTCCCTTTTTTTTGTTTATGTATTTTTGGGTCAGGTCAAACATATGTTAATGCCAAACGATTTATCAATCTAATGAGCTATACCATGCCACATATGACTGGTATAATACGAGTATATACCGACAGAAACTAGATATTTACATAACTTTTGTTTGGGAAATAAAAGCAAAAGTGGTTGGGTTTTCTTTTGTGCGGCTCACGTGTTGCTCAAGGCCTTGAACCTCACAAATGAACCTTTCACTCCCATTCATTCAATCGATAGACAAACGACTGTGACCATTAGCATGGCTCAACACAGGCTAACATAGCTGAAACACAGCTAAACATAGCACTGATTTCTATTCTTTGCCATAACTCATCCAAGACTTTCTGTCTGTCCTAATGAATAACACACATACATCCAATGTCACATTTCTGGACCTGAACAGATTCATATCGTTTTGTATGACATGACGCTGTCATTTTAGGCTGCTGCCCAAATTCGCTGTACATTTTGTAATAATTTGCAGGCCGCTTTAGGGCCTAAACAGGTATACCGACTTTGTCAATACTTGAGGGGTATATTTAGCTAGCGAAAAGTTTAAAAATAGAAACGAGTATTTATGAAAGTAACTCTACACATCTGATGGTATTACTTATTGATTTTATTACTTTCATTTGATGATTATAATAGCAATAGTTTAATAAATTAATAGTAAGTAAATGATAATTACTTGCACTGCGATGCTAATTACAGCACATCTCCTAGTCGAGTAATAATCATAGCTTTGGCTATCCAATGTGCTGACTTTCTGTCAGGATATTGGCTGTCCTACTTTTTTCATGGTTATTTAGCATTAAACTGGATTAGCGGTGAAATTTCATGCGTGCAGCTGTTCCCTTGTTTTGAGTCTTCTTTTACTTTTTTTGAGGCTTTCATGGGTTCGGCTTGACATAAGCTGATAATGTTGATTAATTGCTGCATGTGTCGGTGGAACATGAAGTGGAGTGGCAGCTTGGGAAAGTGTGTAGTTGCTCAGCAGGAAGATGACTTGATTCAACTTTCAATTCCAATTAGTTTGAGGTCCAAGAGTATTACAAACATTTCTCGTACTGTAGAATCTTGTACTGTATATTTTTGTATAATTTTTTCATTGCTCTAGCTAAGCAAACCGATGAAAGCCGTTTTTAAAGATTTCTTATTTTTGTTTGTATCTTTCGTATATATTTGTTGGGTAATTGCGGCGCGTGCTGAATTTTTAATTTCATCTTGTACTTCTGCCTTGGGCCACTTAAACTCTGTCCGCTGATTTTTCGTTTTTCTGCTTTTCTTTCGTGTTTTTCTTGTTTTTGTTTACCGCATTTCAACAAATTATATTTTTCCCTAGCTGCTGTAGAAAATTTTCATTGCTTTTCATTGCGCATTTTTTTTTTCGTGTACATATATTATTACAGTTTCCTCTATTTTTTTTAACTTATCCGCACGCGACAATTATGCATATTTATATAAATAAACGAACACACTCGCACACATAACGAGACTTTGGCCAACGGAGCGTATGCGTAACATTTTTTATGCTGCCATGAGAGTGGGTTGAGTTTTTTAACAAGGCTTTTATGGTAGCCGGAATTGTGCCACAAAAAGAGTTCTTGAAACTTAATTTTAAATATTTACAGTACACAGTTTAAAGAGCAGAGTCTTTGTTTGATGCTTTACAACAAATTCAATAGAGTGTGGATTTAGCTAGCTTATTATTATTAAATACAGTAAATCTAAGAGTAAATTATTTTATATTATATCATCTTCGGTTTTTACTTTTACCAATCTCTGCTTCAACTGTAACCAATTTCAATGCCAATTTTTGGTCAAACTCCACTTGACGAAACTATAACTTAAGAGTCAATTTAATTCAAGTATTTTTGGAACACATTATTATAATTATATAACAACATTTTTTTTAAGTGTCTTTTCGTATTTTGCATAATAATAAAAGAAAAGAAAACAACTCAAATAAATAACTGACGAAACTGACAAAAAGGTGAAATTTAACCTTATCTTTATGTATACAGATATTCGTATGTACTTGAAGTTATATAATTATTAAGTGGCTTGAATCCTCAGTGGATGTCATAAAGAGCACTTCATCATAAATTAGAAATGGAATGAAATGCAATTAAAAAGAAATTCAACTCGTGCAAAATGAAAAATAATAAGCAGCTGTCATAAATGTATTTGTTGGCACTTGAAGTTAAATTTCAAATATTTATCGTTCATCGGAATGCCCCTATTTATTTATAAATTATTTTTTCTTATAATAACTTTTAAATAAATTGTTTTTTGCTAGAATAGTATGTTTTCTAAATCATAAATTTTAGCAACAGCTCGACAAATAGTGCAATTGCAAAGTCAGAAAAATTGTAAACTCATCATCTTTAGTATGTTTTTTCTATTATTGGTTTTAGTTTGATGCCTTCGGTTTAGCCTTTAGCGTAAGTTGTATCAATATGCAAATGACTTTGTCTTCTTTGACTTCTGTTCTTTGTATTTCAATTTACTCTGCGGATTTTTCGCAATTTGCTTTGCGGCTTTGTATACCTATTTTTTTTTATTTATTTTTTTTTTTTTTCTGTTTTTGCTCTTTGCGTATTTTTGCAGCTGCTGTCGCTGGCATTCCGTCTACATTTCCCAGTTGGCCGTCGCCTGCTGTTACTCTGACTGTTACTGTTATTGTTACTGTTACTGTTATTATTTTTGCACGCCTAGCTGCTCTTTCCAGCAGTTATCTAGCTTGTCTATTTATCCAAGCTGCCAAGCGATTCAGCGGCTTTTTGTTCACTTTAAATTTGTTAGAATTTACAGCATAAAATTGTGCATACATATTGTGATAAAGTTCAATGATAACGTTGGTTTTGCTCGCTTGAACTGCATTATGTCAGCAGCAGGGACAGTGAATTTGAACAAATTCCAATCAATAGATTTTATTAACATACACTGTTTGTAGGCTGCTTGGGTGTATACAAATATATTGCATATCGATATATTATATTCTACCTCTAATATTCATACTTTGTTTCATTTTCAAATATTCATTATCTGACTCAAATATTTTGAAATTCAAGTTTTGCCCAACAGACTTTTGCTTTTCTCATTTAAGTTTCATTTGTCTGACTATTTGCTCGGCAAATTTGAATGTCTTTTCACAGATACGAGTATCTATCTATGAATGTTTGTTTATTGGTTGACAGTCTGCCACAATCTCATTAGCATTGCGGCTGTCGAGTGGCATGAGGGGGAGCAAGAGGGGGAGAGGGGAGGCTGCTACAGTTGCAGTTTACACTTTTGTGGTTACTGCTGATTTTATGATAATGATGATTATGATTGTGTCGCTCATGGACATTGACAACTCTATAATCATATGAGCTAAAGGGGTCTTATCACCCAAAACGGACACAAATTTAGGCATACATATATCTGCTAAAAGCTAATTTAAAATATAAATAAAATATTTATCATCAGAGAGATAGATAGTAGATAAAAACATGTCTTGCTAATTATATTCTATACATTAATAATCAATATTTTCATCACTTTTAATTGTTAACAATCACATTATTAATAATAAAATCACTTTATCTGTCTGGTAATAACAATTTTTATTATTATTCGTTATTTTATATGAACGGTGTTTTTAATTAGCACGAATGAGATTAAAAGATAATTGAAAATATCATTATTAAGTTGGCGTGAAACATAATTAGCTACTCGTACTTCTAAAATGAAATGCCAATTATGATTCATAATAATAGAGTGCAGCTGAAGCTTTAATTTGTTTTAATTGAATGCCATTTGGCAGTGAGCTCATCCATTGTTATGGCACAGCGAACTTCACGCTGAATGCACAACTATTACGCCAAAGATAAAAGATAATACTATATACTATAGATGCCAATATTAATCACTTCCATAACACCCCATCTCTCATTACAGTCTATCCAATGTGCGTATTGTGCTCTTGGTGCGGGATCCACGGGGCACAATGCAATCGAGACGCCATCGCGTCTGGTGTGGCGGCAATGAGGACTGTGAGGATCCATCGCTGGTCTGTCAGGATCTGGTGGATGACTATAAGACAGCTGAGACGCTGCTCAAGTTGTATCCCGGGCGATTTAGGTGAGTTTTTTTTAATTTCTCACATATAAATAAAGTTTCTTAATTTAATTTAAATTACTTTATTTTTTTAGAACATTGCGTTATGAGGACCTGTCACTGAATCCCTATGATATGACCCAGGACATTTTACAGTTTTATGGCTTGCCCTTCGATCCCGCTGTCGAGGAGTTTCTTGATACGCATACAAAGGAAAACATTGGCGGTGTTAGCTCCACGTATCGTGATTCCAGATCGGCGCCATTCCATTGGAAGCAGGATCTCAAAACAGATGAAGTAAACTATTTACTATACAACCGCTTAAATAAACCGATTTAATAAAACTATCTATAATTTCCAGATAAAGCAAATTCAGGAAGTGTGCGTGGAGGCCATGGATCTGTGGGGATATCGTCGCATCAATGACTTTAGCAATTTCACAAACACGCAGCAGAGCTTTGATCCAATTGTGCTGCCATCGCCGTTTACGTGAATTGTAAATGATGATAACTGATAACTGATAATGATAACTAATTCTTCTACTTGGTACATTTTGTTGTGATATCGTCGTGTTGAGCGAGCAAAAAGATTATAGAGAAACGCATTAACTAACAGAACAGAGGGCAGTCGATTTATAGTTGGCACATTTTTTTAGCTAAACACGCAAAACACACTTACTGAGCAATAGTTAATGATATACCACATACGATATACTATACTGTATACATACAATATACAATTTATGATTACGATAAATGCATAATTTTAGTAATTGGCGAATTTTGTGTAGCGCGTAAAAATCGAATATCACATTTATATTACATTATATTTAGGCATAGCATTTAAGCAACAATAACTGATAACTAAGAACTTAGTCTTTATATAAAGCACGGGCTGGCATTGCAGATTAAATTCCTTACTTGGCTTCTCAATGTAAATTGTTTAGATACCACATTTTTGTAATTTTCTGCTTATGGGAAAAACTAACAAATCAAATGCAATCTCAAAAACCGCAAACAAAAAAAAACTCCAGTGATTTAGCAATTAAACACAACAAAAACGTATCAGCATAAATTGTAACACATTTAGATAAATTTATTAAGCCTAAAAATATACTACAAATATTTCGAAGAAAAAGAACAAATTGTGCAATAAATTACAATACGAATCTTAAAGCATTCTAAACCGTTCAGATGCGAATTTGGCCTAGCAAAATAATTGTATTATGAAAAGTGAATGAGCAATGAGCACTCGACTCCTAAGCATAAGTTTTAGTGTACATTATTTTAATATAATTATAATAAATACAATATTTACAGTTATTTAGTTGTAATTTAATTGTAATTAAAATGTACTGTATATTTTTTGTCCTTATTTTTAAACTAAGTTCAATTCGATTCGAATGAATGTTGAATACAGCCCAGCAATGTGCGTTAAACTACAAACGTTAAGTAATTTAGTAAACAAACTATAAAAATGTATTATTTAATGAACAAACGCCGCAATATTTGCATAATAAATACAATTAAATAAATAAATTAGTATTCGATTAAAGAGAAACGCAATAAATATTCCTTATAGATAATGGTTTTTTTTCCCTTAAGTATTGAAACAATTGAATGCATGTGTTTATTTCTATGTGTCTTATTCCAATATGTATATTTATTATATATCCTATAATAGGGTGTTAAAATGTGGTCACGGAAAGTTTCTAAATCACGATGACGAGCGGAGCCGGTTAAACCATTTTTCTTTTTAATGTTATTTTTAAAAAATATTTTTTTACGACAATGCCAATTTCGCTTAAGTCGAAAGATAGTCGAAAGCATTAAAGTTCGGGACTATATAGGGCTCTGCGTACTGAATGAGAATTCAGTAAAAAGAAAATGTTCGAGACTCAAGTTTCATTTTTGATATTCTTCGGCTTGCTGGCCATAAGTTTGTCATACAAGATAAACACTATAGTTAAAGATGGTAACCTAACGATGGTGAATTAAATATAGCTTATATTTAAAATGATTAATTTATTAGGTATTCCGGATGACTCATCGATAATAACAGATCCTTTTCTGACGCTTGGTAACGGACTATACTATATAGAAACCCAATTAAAAGCTAACTGGTTTGAGGCCAACGAAAGATGTCATGCGATGGATGCCCAGCTAGTGACATTTGAAACAACAGACGAATGGGATTTGATAAATAATCATTTGGCAAATAATTTAATTGAAGATGTTTACTGGACCTCGGGCACTTCCTTGGCTAATAATGTTAATCATGTCTGGTTTTCAAATGGTCAACCTATAGTATTAGATGCAATATGGGCTGAAAATGAACCCAATAATGAAGGAGGTAATGAACATTGTGATGAACTTGGATATAGAATAACTGTTAATGATCGCAGGGGTCTTAATGATAATATATGCACTGTTAAAAATCGATATATATGTGAAAGACGTCAGCTGACAACTACATCAATTGTCGTTTGGTAATATTTGGACAATGAAAACAATATTTCACATTTATAAATAAATATAAAACTATGGGCCGTTTTTTAAATGCACATATACTAGTACATTTTATTTAGCATACAGTTTTACATTTCATATTACTATAAATTTTACTTCAAATCATCTTTTCAATAGTTATCAATCACCTTATTTAGACATTGTTTTTTAAAAAAATAAATACCGCTTTCGTACAAAAGTTGTACACATATAGAACATTTAATACCTTTTCCTCAATTTATTTAAAACTGGCTACAGCTTATAATTGGGGAATCATTCTTTTTCTACTTAGCGACAGTTTGAAA
Organism: Drosophila suboccidentalis; assembly: GCA_037043435.1. NCBI lineage: Eukaryota > Metazoa > Arthropoda > Insecta > Diptera > Drosophilidae > Drosophila > Drosophila suboccidentalis. The sequence goes on from JBAMBK010000234.1 coordinate 66,552, forward strand.
CTTTTATCAAAGCTTTTTATATCAATATCATATTTCAGTGTATATTCATATCTTCTAAAAAAAAAACCTGATATTGACGAAAAAATTTTCGACACCAGGAGTTAATGAAAACTCGAAATTTATAATTTTTAATTTTCAAAAATGCACTGGAGGACCCTTTGCTTTAAAATCTATATTTTTAGGAAAAAAATTATTTGAACGAAATTAATTATATTTAAATGCAGGATTCTTAATTTATCCTGCATTCAATTTAATCAATGGCCGAGCCATTATAAAAATAAAATATCCTTTGAACATTTGATAACCTTTGGCAAAATAATCAAAGCTGGAAGTTTGTCTACATATTGACCTAGCAACTTTACAAGTCAAAATTCTCGTCCATTTTGACATGATTTTTAAAATGTTCATGCCCCGAAATTTCTGATATCCAATTTTTTGACGAATTATGTTAAGCTGATTTAGCGGATTTAAATGAACGAGATAACGCGTATTTTTGATAAAAATATAAAAAAAAAAATTAAAAAGACTTACCAAAAAGTTCTAACGGCCCCATTTGCTGCAATCATTGAAATTTCAAATTTAATTCAAAAACACGCAGCTTTTTTAGATACAGTCGCAAATCCATAACTCGAACTTCTATGACTCGAATTTTCTCCAACTCGAACTAAATTGAGTGACAATGGCGAATACTAAAATTTAAAAAAAGGATTCCATAAGTCAAAGTGTCTATAATTCGAACTTTTTCTTTGGATAATGGTGATTCGGGAAGCTCGACTGCATATGATTCAAACGTACAAATTTCGTACTTGGCATACACCATTACATACATTTTATACATCATTATCAAATTTGTTTAAAGAGTAAAGAGTGTGCCAAAGATTATCTTTTATTTCAGTACATATCAACTTCGAATTTAGCGTTCTGAGTTTTTTTTAATTTCATTGAGTTTGAAGATAAATACGTACATAAAGATGTTCAAAAGATTGCGATCATTGTTAATTTATGCAGAGGATCCCGTTTTCGTTTTAAGAAAGTTGTCTGCAGCGTACTAAGATAATGGTTAATAAGGCCCTGTGTGCTGTAAGAGAATTCAGTAACAAGAAAATGTTACAGACTGAAGTTTCTTTGGTGATATTCTTCGGCTTGCTGGCCATAAGTTTGGCTCACAAAATAAGCACAATCGTTCAAGATGGTGAGTTAAGGATGTTCAATTCATTTTAAGCTAATGTCATAAATGATATTTTTAAATAGGTATAAGCAATGGTTCAAAAATTAATCCGGATACTTTTGTGAAGCTTGGTACAGGATTATACTACATAGAAAACAACTTGAAAGCTAATTAGTTTGAGGCTTGTGAACGATGTCATGCGATGGATGCTGAGCTTATTACGTTTGAAACAATGGACGAATGGAATATGATTAAAAAATACTTGAAGGATAACAAGATTGAAATCCAATAGTGGACTTCGGGCAATGCCTTGGCAAATGATAATAGCCAGGTCTGGTTCTCAAATGGACAACCTGTACCATTAGATGAGAAATGGTTTCGTGATGAACTCTCTGAAGGTGATGAGCACTGTGTTGAGTTTGGTTTTAGAAGCCCTGAAAGAGGACTTAATGATATACCACGTACAAGCAAAGGCGATATATATGTGAAAAACCCCAACCTAAAACAATTATAGTTTGGTAATACTTTCAATTTATTCTTTATTTTTGTGAAAAGTAGGAAAATGGGGTTCAAATTCTCATTTTTAGGATTTTCAAAAAAATTATAAAAAATACTAGCAAAAATATTTTTGAAAATATTTTTTAATTTAAAAAATAATAAAATGCTTGAGTGAACCAAAACAATCCGTTATACTGTTATTTCAACTAGATTATTTTCGGTTTTTGAATTTCGGTACAAAAAATTAATTTTGTTTCGGTAACTGCATCGGATAACCTTATCATATATTTACCACAGTAACAATCGGTTGAACTTCAAATTTAAATCTAAGAAACGTTTCTTTTATGAGATATATATATATAAAGAGTATAAAATCTTCAGCGTGCGTTTACGGTTCTTACTTGTTTATAATTTATTGAGTCTAAAGATAAAACGTACATAAATATGTTCGAAAAATTGCGATCTTTGTTAATTTATGCAGACGATCCCGTTTTTGTCTTAAAAAAGTTGTCTTTAGCCTGCTAAGAAAATAATAAGCCATTAAGGCTCGGTGCTATACGTATATAAGGGCCTGCGTGCTGTAAGAGAATTCAGTATTACAGAAATGTTACAGCCTCAAGTTTCTTTTATGATATTATTCGGCTTGCTGGCGATAAGTTTGGCTTACGAAATAAGCACAATCGTTCAAAATGGTGAGCTAAAAAAGTTCAAGTCAGTATAAAGTAATTTCCTTAATGATTTTTCATATAGTTTTAAACGATGGCCAGAAAATTTTCCGGATACTTTTATAAAGAAAACACTTTGAAAGCAAATTGGTTTGACGACAATGCGATAGATGCTGAGCAATTAACTTTTGAAACATAATACTGGACTTTGGGCACTGACTTGGCAAATGAAAATAGCCAAGTCTAGTTTTCAAATGGACAACCTGTACCATTAGATGAGAAATGGTTTCGATTTTAACCTTCTGGAGGTAATGAACACTGTGTTGAATTTGGTTTTAGAAGCCCTGGAAGAAGACTTAATGATATACCATGTACAAAGCGAATGCGATTTATATGTGAAAGACCCCATCCTAAAACAGTTATAGTTTGGTAATACTGTGTGTGTGTAATAAAATTTGGAAATAATATTGCAATTGTATTGAAAAAAATAAAAATTAAATAAGAATTGCACGAACATTCACACAATATTTTCAAGGTTTATTTAACAGCCCTCTTCCGTTTCAAATTCTTATCAGAGCTTTTTGTATCGATGTTTTCTCTTATTTCACAATATATCGATATAACAGCTGTTGAACTTTTTAGTACTTATATACTTAACATTTTAAGGGTTGGCTTTAATGCTTACAGTGTTGGTTAATCTCTTGGATTCAAATTTTTTGGCGCTAATTACATTACCAATATTTTATAATAAATTATGACAAATAAATTGCAAAATATTTATAAATCAATAATAAACTTCCACATCTCGAACTTCCATAACTCGAACTGATTTCTCCAGCTCTAATTGAATCAAGTAAATTTCATACAAATTCCAGTGAAATTCAAGCAAAAGCGATTTCTGTGGCACCCTAGATTCTTTGTTTTATTTTTTCTTTCTTTTTCTTTACTTAAAAATAAATAAAATCAAAAAATGCACTCAAATTAACTAATATCAATATGAAATTCATGTTTAAGTTAATCCAAAACAAGCGGAAACACATTTTATAATTAATTTTATTGTTAATAAAAATTGTGAAGACTATTATTGTGATAAAAAAATGTGTAATAACTAAAATGAAATGGACAAACAACTATCCTTGTTCCGGAAACTAAGAAACCATTGCTATCTTATGTAAAAATACTAGTTGACAGATTTGATAAAATGTAATAAATGAAATTAATTTTAAAATTCAATAAAAAGTTCTATTAAGCAAAAAGCCAGAATTAAGAAAAATGTTTTGGGATTTTTGTGACTCTGAAATTTGAGCTAAGTATCTGATATTTAAAGGAACTGGGACATTTTGTATGGTTCTTAAAGCAATTGTCAGCCAAACCTTTATAGTAGATACTGTGTGTTGATTGCAAAGTCAAATTTAGTAATTAAACCCTTTCGGCTTGGAAAATAATATTTTAGAAACTAAAGTCATTTTGTAATTTCATTTGATTACTAGGACCTTCGTTTATATAGCCAATGTGACGTGTTCTCATTTAAAATTAAGTTAACAAAGAATTGCATTAAGAATGATATTACATATTTTAGGGTCCATGACAATTTTACATACCTCAATTTCAGTTAATTCACTGCTCTTGGTGCTGAACTGGGACTCTTTTTTCTTAAATGTTGATGGACAGAAAATGGTATATAAGGTATATCAACTAAATTGTAATGTAATGGCTTTTTAGCTAACCAAAGTACCTTTTGAAATGGTGCAAAAGTATATATTTAATTGCTATTATCATTGCAAAGTGATTGACTTTTAAGAGAACTCGATGAACCACAGCTAAAATAAATTAAACAACAGTTAACAGTATGTCTGACACTACGCACTGCGTATGCGTAATATTTATTATCCCCTTTGTACACAAGTATGTGCCACAGAGATTATCTTACATTTTAAGTGATTAAACAAAACGTCAAATGTGAAATGTAAATGCAGCTGCGAATTGAAATTAGAGCTGCCGCGTGGGTCTCATGTGAACCTTCTGAGCAACTCAACAACAAATTGTTTAAGCGAAGAAGAAAAAAAAACTAAAAGGAAATTAAGGCTAAAAGTGTCCCTGACAGAGGGTAAATATCAAAACGTCTAATGTCCAGCAAATAATTTTTCTGATTTCATTATCTTTCAACCCTCCTGTAGTTCTGCGGTGGCTGGCCTCAACGTAAGGTGCCCAAAATTTAAGCGCCGCCTACCAAATCTGTGCGTAGGTGAACAAGGACCAGCAACAACAACAACAACAACAAGCGTAACTGGTAAAATCAAATGCCAGCGAATGGCAGGCAACTAGCACAGCTTTAAATCAACACGACCTCGTCCAGCTGACGTCACAGAAGTCGTCGCTGCAACAACAACAACTATTGCGTTACGATGCGTGGGCGATGCAAGCTTTTGTTTAGCGAAGACACAAACCACAGCGGGCAGTTGGGTGCCGGCTAGCAGGCAAGAAGCTTTCATTGAAAGCGCAACAGGAGCCAGCCAATTGAAGTTGAAACTCGAAAGCCGCTGTGCGTTCGGCTGCCGTTCGCTATAAAACAAGTCGTCGTCGTGCTTTGTGCTGCATTCGTTTCGTGCGCGTCGAAAGCAACTCAACCAGCCAATTAACCAAGCAGCAACTCAAATCGCTCGCCTCGCCTAACGGTTTTAAAAACACATTTCAAATACAATTTTATGTGATCTCTTCAAAGTCAGTTTTGATTTAAATTTGTTCAAGTAAAAACGTTTAAGAAAAAACTAAATTTTTGCATATTCATTAAAGTATTTCGCATTTTCTGTGGAAAACGATATTGCTGTTTGTGCATCTCTTAATTGGAAAAGTTTTTCAAGCACTTTTTACGCGAGTTTTTCCCGTGATTTCAGTTTCATTTAAAGTAAAAGAAAAACCGTAAGCGAATTTTCCGAGTGCAGACAAATCTGACAAATACAATTTCAGTTTCAGTGCTGATAACAAGTAAATAGATATTCTATCAAATCGACGTATCGCGTTGTAAACGGTAAACGTGCGTAAATCCAATTTGCAATTAATTTATTTGTCACATTAGCTGACAACGACGACAGAAAAAACAACAAACAGGTAAGTTTTCAAGATTGATATTTGGATAGAATATTTTTGTAATTATAAATTGCGATAAGAGAACAGAGAATTTACTTATTGTAGTTTAACATACATATATTTTTAATATATATATATTTTATATATTTAAACCAAAAATTTAAATATTAAAATTGATCCAGTTAAAGATGGTCTCATTGGAGCATTTGTAAACTATTTAACATGAAGGATAAAGCACAATTTTTATTAAACGCAAGTTTGAGCCCATTTTGACTAGGAATGAAGTCAAATCCGTGTGGTTTTTTTTAAATTTCCATCCATTCAATTTCTAATGTTTCAAAAATCACGACATGGTGGAATCGTAAACACCTACGAGAAAGCGTAATTCAAATCGAATTAATCATCAAATAATAGCAAATGCAAAGTAATAAGAAAACAATTGATAAAGTTCTGTAATACTTTTCAGAATTTATTTTGAAATGTCAACCAAATACTAACATTAAATGTACATTTAGGCAGTAGGCTCATAAAACATCAATAATTGTCAATCAATTTATTTTCTTTTGCGTGTCCTTAAACGACAACCCTTCAATCTTAGGGTCTCGCGCTCGTGTTTACTCTTCAAATGTTTGGCCAATATTGAGTTACTCGTTCTTTAAAGCCCAGCAACACATTATGCATGAGTTTCCTTTTAACGAATTTGAATATAGCAAACAAAGTTGAAGCTCACGTGTTTAACGTATTCTTTCAACTGAGAAACTTCAAGCATCAAAGCCAATTAGTTGCACAAGTAAGGCTTTTAGTTGGAAATAAATAACTTAATTCTAAGAATGATTTACCTACTTTTATTTAATTGAGATAATGATGAAACCCACATCGATATAATAATATAAATAAGCTTATCAGATTGTGCTTAAGGCGTTCTGTGGGCTGTAAATGAAGACAAATCCGTCAACTATAATTTCTAGACTGATTATAATCAGATCAAATGTAAAGTCATATTTACGGTACAGCAGTTACCCAAAAATCTGGTCAAACTATTAAGGACTCTTTTATAAAGTTATATTTCGAAAAAAATAGGTTAATGAATTAACTGAAATAAATGAATTTATTTCTTTATATTTGTATTCCTTTACTGAACGTATTTTAATTTCCAAATTAAGCTGCGATTTGCTAATATAAATTTAAATTTTTAAAAAATTTGTATTTTTACCTTAACATAAATTAACAATACTTTATACAATCTGTGCCATTATAAAAATATCTAAAAACAAATCATTGCAAAAATGTAGACCTGAGCAAACTTTATCGTAACCATTGCGAAAGAGACACTCGAATCAAGATTTGTGACACTCGATAAAAACAAATTATGTCTTACAAAGTGGGCGTGTCCTTATCTGCCAGCTTCGTTTCCTCCTATAGTTGTCCTTTAATAACGGGACGAGCTAATATAAAACGGAAACAGCTGCCAGATGAAATGACAAGACAGGGGCCAAGTAATTTACGGAACATCGTTCCCGACATGCCTACATGATTACTACTTATCAATGGCAGCAGGTTGTCAGTCTGCTTGTGGGGGTGTTATAAAATGAAAAATTAGCATATAATATGCCTTAAGACAAAAAAAACAAAAGCTGAAAAAGAGAAGTCATGAATATGAACGAGAAACAATAGAAGACTGAACTTAGTTTCCACATTCAATGCCCATTTTTGAGATGTAAGTTTTGGACTGAAAATCATCGAAATATTCATAGTACAAATGGCATTTAAAATAAAGCCTTGACAATTGCAAAAGTTGAGCCCTTTTAAATTAGCCGCTTTAATCAAGTTAAATCAACAAAAACAACAATGAGTACATATATTGACAACATGTGAGCCCGACTTGTAAACAATTCAATTAAATGCATATTTAAAGGATAAACTAATTCCCTTGCTGTGCTTGCATTGCATTTTTAAAGGGTATTGCAAACAGATCAGCGATTTTTAGTTGCATAAGAAAAATTTAATAAAATTCTTACAGTTCATAATTGGGATTTTATAACTATATAAGAGACATTTTATCGTAAATTGGATTGAAAATTATGTAAAATTTCAATACTTTTTGAAACATTGTCAATTGTTAAATCTCTGTAATTTATTTTGAATGCAGAGCTTAAAAATAAATGTATTTGAAAGTAGTAAATCAAAGCATATTTTGTTAAGCCCAGAAAACTAAAGCTTAGGACATGCTTTCAGCTTAGTTGGAATGTCTTAAAGGTATTAATCGAACTCTGTATTCTATCCCTTAGATACGTTAACTGAATTCATGTCATTCGGTTGTCCAATACACTTTGCAAAAACTACCTCGTGTTACGGTTTGTTTGTGGTAAAAGGGCATTCATCAATTCGCATGCAAAATGGATTGTGAGTGTTTTCCAATGTTTTTTGTGGCAACTTGTCTGCTGGCAACTTGTTCAGCTGTTTGCAGTTGGTAAATAATTAAAATGCTGCACTCGCTGACTTCGTTGATTGGCCTCAGAAACACGAGTTTATTTATAGCCAGGTCAAAAGCGCATTTGACGTCAATGGCAATATTATAAAAATATTATTTGGGCTTTATTTTTTGGCATTGTCTTAAAGCTCGCTTGTCTATCTAAGTTATTATACTGTTATCCTGTCATTTGTCACACGCTACGCTTGTTGCACGTTGTGCTCACACATCCGGCCATGCATTTCCGGGCTTAGAAATTTCCGTAAATAAATTATGAGCGTCGACCGAAATGTGAACAATAAAGCAGCATAATTACATTAATTATAATACGCTAAGTGCATAAGTTTGCTATTGAAATATTTTGACATATTTGACCAAAAACTGGTTAAATTGTCAAGTGGCTAAAATACTTTTACTCTAAATTTACGAAAATATTTATTCATCGGCCACACTTAAAATTTTATAATTTATTTACAAGCTGTGAGTTGAATAAATAAATGATGAGAGTAAAATGTTCAACAGGTTGCAAGGAATTCCTGTAAAATATTAGAAACATAAGAATGGAATAAAGTACATTTTAATTAAATTTTAATGAAAAAATTCTATAATTAAATTTATTTTAACTTTTCAAGAGAAGTAATCGTATTTAAATTGAAATTGGTTAATTTAAAAACTTAAATGACCTATCAAGAAGTTTAAATTGCATCACCCACAAAACATTAAAATATTTCGCTGAGGTTCACGGCGCGTATGCGTAATATGCCTAATATTGATTGGGCTTGACAAACAAACATTAAAGTAGACCAAATATGTACAATCAATATGAAGTGCGATTCACCAACTGCCAGACGATACAAGCAAATCGACGTGGCGACAAGAAGCCGACGGCAAATGTTTTTCCTTGGCTTCCGGCGAATGTCATTGCCACAAATTTGGGACACACACACACACACACGCACACGCACACACACACGCACACACGTTAGCGAAGGCAAAACAAAAAAATACAGCAATACACACAATAATAAAATCGTAGACACAACACAATTGGAGGCGGCTCAGCAGCCACGCCCCCGCACTGACTGTTATGGCAACATCTGAACCCTGAAATCGAGGGCAATTGGCAGCGCCACCTGGCGGTCAGATAATTTATCTTGCCCAAGGCTTAATTAGCCTGTTTGTTGCAATTTTCCACCAAATTAAACTGACAGAAAAAGGACAACCAAGAAAATGAGCACCTTAAAAAAAATAAATAAAATACAATGAGAAAATTCATGGTCCAAGGAAACAGAATAGTTTCTTGTAGTTTTAATTAAAAGGAACCCAGTCTGGCGTAACTGCAATGACAAGGAATTCAAATAGAAATGCTGTATAACAAGTTGAACAATGGGAAGAGATAAAAAGTACCTAACTCACAGTAAATCCCATTCACAATGCAAAGTGTAGACAACATAATATCAATTTTGAAATAAACTCAAGCATTAAGATATGCACTGTCGTCAGATACGGCAAACAATCAACAGGTGACAGTTTACCTTGAATTGCTGCCTGTCTGAGCTGAGTTGAAATACGACCAGATATACATGCAGACTTACATAAGGTAAATACAGGTATGGCGTCTTGTTTGCCCAGATGACAGGCTGAAAAGGAGTTCAGACCAGAAGCCAGACTCCGAAAGGAGTCGTCAACGTCGCCTTCACATACATAAATTGTATTCTTTGGAAGCACGTGTTGATTCCGATGATAGACTCACATGAGTTGTGGGTCCATTAATTATAGTGAATTATTAAAATTGATAGAGTGTGCACACAAGATGTGAGCAGCTTATGCTGTGCAAATGTTTTTACAAAATGTAATTAAACCTATTAGATTGGATTACATGCTTTGTTATTTTTGATGAATGAGCATTGAGTTCTTGTTTTGTAAGAAAACATAGCTTATATATGTTATTCCTAATGGAATTAGTTTGATGGCACACACCTATATTTAGAAGATATGTGTAGTTTAAATAATCACAATGTGCATAATTATTATATGTAAACCCCTTTTTTGTATACTCTTCTGGTTGGCATTATGCTTGAATGCACTAACAATTTAATTGTGCAAGCCCAGCAAAAAGGGTACGCATAAATTAAAAAATCCCTTTTCGAAAAATAACACAAAAAACAACTGACGTCCATAAATCTGCCAGAATTTCTCTCTTCAGTCGCACTTCAGACATTTCTCAGATTTCGGACTCGAGCTAATGCACTTCATCAGCGTCCCACTCAACAACTCAACTCAACTATTTATTAAGTGCACAATACAACGCAAATTGGCTTAGACCGCCTTAGTCACGCCCCGTCCAAGTGGTCCCTTTTGGCAGACAATTGCTGGAAATTAACCACTTTGGCCACACAGCGACACAGACTGTGTCATTTTCTTCGTTCCATTTTTTCCAGTCAATTTCTTTGTTGGACTAAACAAATGCGGTCAACAAACATGGCAAAAAAAAAAAAAGAAGCTTTATCTCGCAGAGAAACTTGTCATTATGGCAATGAAAAAGTTGTCGTCAAGTGGATTTGATTTTGTGATTGGCAATTGACAGCATACCCTGCCATTTGCAGTCTCCCTCGACTGCTCACATATATCCTGCACAAACACCAACTAATTGCTTAACTATTTAATAACAGCTACGTGCTCCACACACTTGTCCAGCTTGTTCATCAAATCAGTTTACTAAGCCACCTACAAGTGACACTCATGTCTGTCTGCCTGTCTGTCCTGTTAGCCAACACATACATATCTACACATTTTAGACATTGCGTGACACGCGTGACGATTTGGATTTATTGCGCACATTAAAAACAAACATCACGATATGGAGAGTCGAAAATCCGCGTACCTAATGACCTTTTGTAAAGCGCAGACAAACCTCGAATGGCATATTGCGTATACGCTGCGTGTGCAATGCTGTAATTGATGTGACCAGGCATTGTTGGTGCCATTGCTGTTTATGAGCTGACCAAATGCGGATTTATTGGCCTGGTTTGCCTGGTTTAGTTGGGCAGTTTTAAAGCGTGGTCAGAGCGTATCCCGCTTAAAAGTATGCTATATATTTATTTTAAATGTTTCTATGTTTTCTTGTCAAGTTTTCTAAATGTAGAAAAACGATTTTGAATGATTAAATACTCATATATTTGTCGCAAAAAGTTTTCTAACCTTTGTGTCGTCGCCTTATTGAATAATAAAATGCTAAGAAATAATTAGATTTGATTGCAAATAACTTGAAATGACAAATGACTATGGCAATTTCAATTTTAATAATTGAATTGAACAAAGGCAAAGAGCGTGCAAATTAGTTTGACAATTCGTGGCCTAACTCGGCTAATGGGCTAAATCAATTTATTGGGTCCTTGCGTATTATAAATTACGATTTATTTAAAGCATTTTGTGCGTTCATAACTTTTACATTCACAAAGTGTTGATGAGACGGCCAATTAATTAGCTAATTAAATTTCCTTTTTTTTTTTTTGTCGGCTTAAAACTTTACCCGGCTAATTTGTTTGGGCCCCGCTTCTCGGCATTTAACTGCTGCCAATTACATTTTGCAAGCAGCATTTTCCTGTCTGGTATGTCACAGGACAAGCACAAGCACAAGCCCTTCTGCCCTTGGGAGTCAAACAACATTTCACTTCCCCAACACTTGCGCCAGGTAATTAAGCCAGAGTACGTTTCAAAAATTCAAAATGATGTCCGCGTCTCATAAATGTACAGCATAGGCGCAACTTAAAGACGTCACTTTTGTAGTGTAGTGTTGCACGAGGCACTAAATAATTATGTGCTTAGCCGGCTCATTAGCACAAATATAAAAGAAATGAAAAAATGGTTGCTGAAACAATGGACAAAAGCACAAAGTTCTTATATAATGCGAATCTTTACTGCTATAGAAATGTTTGTTGTTGAGTTGCTGAAAAATATTACAACGTTAATCAACATAGAAAAAACTAGTCGGCGGTGCTACAGTCGAGCGGTACTCGACTGTCGGAGACCCCGTACTTATTATAAAGATATCTCAAACAACAAAAAGATTTTCATACTAAGACTTGATTTTCGACTGATCGTTCCTATGGCAGCTATATGATATAGTAATCCGATTTCAATCAAATTTGGTCAGTATGTATGAGACCATCTTTTATGCATATTCTGTCAGTTTGGTTGAAATATCTCAAACAGCAAAAAAGTTTTCCATACTAAGACTTGATTTTCAACTGATTGTTCCTATGGGAGCTATATGATATAGTGGTCCGATCCAAAATCTAAAACAAACTCGATCTGCTTGCAATATAGACGAACCTACATACCAAGTTTGGAGTCTCTAGCTCTTATAGTCTCTGAGATTTAGGCGCTCTTACAGACGGACGGACGGACAGACGGACATGGCTATATCGACTCGGCTGTTGATGCTGATTAAGAATATATATACTTTATGGGGTCTGCCACGCCTCCTTCTGCCTGTTACGCACATTTTTTTTTGTGACAAAGTTAATAGACCACTTTACTTTTTTAAAGTACGGGGTCTAATTAAGATATTTATTAAATTATTAAAACAATAGTGTAGCCAGTATTTTGTTATTTAAAATATAGCCAAATACAGAATGCTTTATTCTTATTTTATGTTATACTTTAGCATCAAGCAGATAATTCCATTTAATTCATATCTAAATCCGAATTCCTGTTACAATAGTAATACACCTATTATTAAAAAGAAGTGCACCATAAACTAAACTTGATAGTGTACCAAGTGGGCACTAACTTAGATAACTCAGACCCACAGTTATCTAAGTTACTGGAATCGTTAACGTATGCTGCATTTATAAAAGGAATTCTTCGAACATCTCGTCTCTCATTTCCATTCCTGGAATACTCTGGGTACTTTAATAAGCTCAATAAGCAGCAATGTGATTTGCTCTGCAGTGCCATCAGCTTGCACACATGCAACACTTGCTCCGAGTGAAACTTAATTATGTAACTGGACTAGGACAGGTCAGAGTTCAGCACAGACAGACAAGTGTGAGCCAACACTCGAAATGCCCACACAGTTATGTTCACCAAAGTTGCAGCCAGGCCACAATTGGGGAGTGATTCAATGGCCACTTTGGATGAGCCGCAGGGAATTCAGTTGACACCTCGACTGCGATGGAAGCAGGCAGGCGTACTCGTAAATCAATCAAGCATATTGGTATTTTTTAATATAAAACATGCAACACACACACACACACACACATACGGAACGAGCTCAACACCGCTTTTAGGGTCACGGTAAAAAAAATCTCAGTTATCCATATGCAAGAACACCCGCAACCTGTATCCTTTATGCGGACCGTTGCCTGGACAGGTGCCAGCAGTGCAAGGTGTAGTCACAACTTGGAATGTAATTGATGGAGTTTTGTAGCTGGGTCAACGCTGACCAAACATCATCATCATTCATCATGGTGGGGCAAAGGGGCCGGGGTCGAATATCAAAAAAATCTGGCATAAATATTCCGATTGTTTTCTCTTCCTTTTTTTATCGAAAATAAAAAGTAATGAAACAACGAAGCATATTGAAAATAAATAACAATCAAATTGTCAGCATTTTTACAAATTTGTATTGAAATACATCTGAAAAAAACGTAAATCTCTTTCACTTTATTATTTGCATTCCCTTCAAGCTGATGACACTTTATTTTATTATATGGCAAATTAAAATTGTGTAAATTAAATTATTGAATGTTGTTGTCGAAACAGATAGCATTGTGTGATTTAATTATCTGTAAACTGTTTGTATGCATACCATTACATATGTTGTCCAAGTAAACAATGAATTGTTTACATTGTAAAAATCTTTTGAATTTCAAATCAAGATTTGTAAATCCATAACAGGTTTGACCGTGTTATAAATTTGTGTGGACTTAATATAAATACAATACACTTAATACTTAATTAATAACAATTTAAATGAGTTTTTGGCCTGGTTCAAAATTTAAAACTAATTTAACATTAATATGTAGCTAATAAATATATTGTTTTTATTTCAAATTTATAGTTTTATCTTATTTATAAAGAATTTAAAGTATATATCAGATTTTTAATGATTTTTAAATATTTTTATATTATATACAAAATATTTTAATTAAAGTAAATATGCACTTCTAAATATTTAGCAGGCTCTCAGTCTGTATTCAAAATAAATTGTTCTGTTTATAAAAATAACTTTGCTTTACTATTGATTTTTGTGTGGAAGGATTGAAACAGCTCCCACTCGTATGTGTCTTCACCTACATTTATTAAATCCCAATTAAAGAGAACTGGCTGAAACTAAGAGACTTGTAATTAAATATAAAGGCGGCAAGTGATAATGACAGGAAAACTAAATATATTTAAATCAAGAATATATATTACCCTCTAATAGTTGATGACGCTGTATTCTATTATTAGTTTGTTTTAGCTGGAATTCACGTGCTGAATTGCATAAAACGACAGCGAACTTAAATCACGAATGGGTCACAAAACAAGACAATTAATTGATAAGCTGCGGTTCGAGATTGGGAAAGAGCATAGCCAATAAATTTTGTAACAATCGATTATAAAGCACTGATAGCATTTATTTATATGTATCTCTATCTAATCCAAAATGAATTATCTGGGTGCAACGACAACGAAAATAAAGCACATATATTTCGTGTTTTATGTGAATCCCACTCAAATTGTGCTTATTAGATGTTCTTATTATAGCTGCTACTCATTATAATCATAGATGGCATTGTTTTTATATATATGCTAGATAAAATATTAATAAGCAGCATGTTGTCGTAATAATATCAGTAGTAGTAGTATTTCTTATCGCAACAGTGACGTTGATTTTAGATTAATTATTTCAAAACATTACACACACATTTAGTACTGCTCTGAGCTAATACACTAACTCAATTAGCGAACTTACGAAACTTATCAAGTGTGTGTGTGTGTGTGCTCAGAGAAACTTAAAATTCAGTTAGTGCTCAATCGGCTGCAAAAAGTATTGCAGTCATTTAGGCGCAAACATGCCAACGGGCGTCGAGATGCCACAAAGAGCGAAACGTTAAGCGAATTTTGCTGTCTGGCTTAACACAAAATTAATTACATGCTCTTAATGCTCTTCCATTATTTCTTAAAGGGTGAATGTTAATGTTATACATTTCCTAAGGCATTTTTCTACTTGAGTTTTGAATTACGGAAAAGCAAATATTTGCCTCGGTTTCATTTGGTTCCCGATTGTGGGGCTTGAAGTTAAAAGACGCCCTGCAGAGCTCCAATGAACCGTTAAAGACAACCCTGTATAGTAATTAAAAATTATTATTAAAAAAATAATATTTTAAAAGGCAGACAGAAACTCAAATATATTTTTGGTTATGCAGTTTGTCTCCATAATTTATTTAAATTATTGTTATGCAGCAATATTTCTAAAGCCGACGGACAACAAAACCAAATTTCATTGATTAAAATTTTCAATTTAAATTCAATCAAAGCATGAAAATGTGTTCAATGATTTTAAGCCATCTAATTACACATAATTCCTCTGTTTATTTTCTTTTGTGCCAAGTCGCCCCGATAAGTATGCTACACATTTTGCATTCGGCACAGTTTTTATTTAAATATATTTTTCAGCTGCCAGTCAGCCAGCCAACAAGCAAACACAAGAAAAAAAGCATCCAAATACATAAATCAAGCATGAATGGTCCGGATCCCGCCCTCCTGGACAGCTTGTTTAGACAGACGCGCGTCTCGAAATGTTACATAAATCAAAGAGCGACCCTCGAAAGAATTTATGCAGCGTTTGTTGAGCACTTAACGAGGATTAGGCCGGTAGCCGCAAAGCGACGGAGTAAGAACGACCAGAGTAATATGATTATAGCGTGGCATATTAATTGTGCCGTCTTCCAAATTGCATTAATTTCTATTGCCTTTGTAATTATGCGCACCACGCGGCGTATGAGCAATATTCAACATTAAGATGCTCCGTCACTTATCCGTTACTTATCAGTTGGCGTTTATATGTTACATATAAATATGCATATGCTTATTATGTGGTTGCCCCACATGATTGAAAGTAAACAAAACGGTAAAGAAAAAGGCGAAGGCAAAGACAAAGAGTCTCAAAAAGATAGCTGGCTTACACATGCCTAAAAGCATGCTACATTTATTTACCTCAGCGAATTTCAAGCAGCCCCATGCACTATGGTCCCGATGACGTATTTTTTGGAACAAATTATTAACTCAAGAAAGAGACAAGATATTTTGGTCTAGTTTTCTGCATTGGACTAAATGTCATTTGGCATTAGTGCTGTAAAAAGTGGACTTGGCACCGCCATTTTTCTTAATTTAAGCACATTCTAATTTTTTGTTTGTTAAAAAAAAAAATCAAATCGGACAACTATATGATATCTTAGAAAATTAGACCAAGCTTATAATACATGAGATTTATTATAGGCCAGACACAATGGCCAAAAATGTACAAGATCGGTCAACTATAGCATTAAACTTTCATAGAAACAATTAATTTATAGTCGAGTCTTGCATGGAAAAATATATTTTTCTTGTCTTTTTTGTTGTCTTTTCTGTTAAAATACATTCAAATATATTCTTTTACTAATTCTCGCAATAAATGGCTCCAAAAAGAGCATCTTGAAACTATATTGCTTCTTTTGTTTTTGCCGCATTTCAGCTTGATCGATACTTTTCACAGAGAGGTTATGTGCAATAAAGTCCAATTTCTAGAAAAACGCAACTTGAGCTTTACTGGACGGCACAAAAATTGATTACCTTACAAAATGCATAATATGGTCACATTGCTGGCAAAATTAGTTTAGTTCTCTCAAAGATAAAATATTTTTCCAAAAATCATTTTTGACACAACTTTGAATAATATCCATTATAAATTTTGTATAATTGGCTATTGGCTTAGTGTTGAAAATCACTTGAATTTAACCTAAAATATTGGTGTATGACTTGCATGTGCTTATCGTTCAACACATCTCGGTTTAACAGCTGTTAGCTTAACAGTGCTGGGCAATGCTTAAATTCTGACTATGTAACATTTTAGTCTGATGTATTTCATATGTATTGCCATCAAAAGATCATTAATTTGAACAACTTTAGAAATGGACTTGTTTCCAAAATAATCGTCATCGGGACCATAGTGCCATGTCATGACTGTCATTTTGAATACTTTTCAATAAGCAGTCCTCGAGGGTGCAGGTGGAGTCAATCAGTTCACGACAGCAGATATGGTAGTTGCCTGAAGATATTATTACTTAAGCACACAAAGCAAGTTGCAACAATTGGTTTCCATGGTAATGTTTTCAGAGTATAACCAAAAAATTACACAGAATACTGTAACCGTATTAAGTGTAGTGAGAATTTCCAAGAAGTGCATTTGCAGTGAATAAAAGAAAATATTCAGGGAATTGAAACTGCAGCTGTTGCTTTTTCAATTTAATTCTTTTCTTTGAAAAAGAGGTTTGAAATTTTTTTCCTGAAAATTGGGCTTTTGCTGAGCTGCTAGCTTATGGCTAAAAAATGATTAAGAGAATTCATTTAATTGCATTAACAGAGAATAACAGATTATTTCAAGCAATGTACGCGTTTAACTGTTTTTAGTATAAAAACTGATTTTCCAAGAAGTATTTTCTCCTACTTCAATTTCCCATTTCAGCGGAAATTATGAATATAAAATAAGAATATAAAATATCGGTTGCTTCGTTATTCTTTTAATTCTGTATTGTGAATTCAATTTAAATGGACAGCTTAGACTTTTTTGGAAACATTGTGTTTATTAACAGATACCAGAGTGATTGCATGCAAACAGATATTGTTTCTCATGCATGTGAGTGAGATAATGGATTGGGAATAATCAAGAAAAATTACAGAGAACAACAGATATTTTCGAGCAAAGAATAACTGTAACTATTGCAAATAGTGTGAGTTTCCACGAAGTTGTCGCATCTATATCTATTTCCAATTGTAATTGAAATAAGCCGGAAAGAAAACGTAAGCTACTTAAACAAATATTTTAAATTATTATGCTTGCGAATATTAAATATCTGTTACTTTGTTGTACTTTCAATTAGTTCTTGTTCAATTCGAAGATAAAACTTCAACAGTTTCGGTGTAGTTGTTAGTGGAATTTGGAAACGGCTTCTGCAGTTATTTAGCAACAAACTAAAGATATTTGAAATAAGTAATATAAATATAAAACAGTTATTCATAACAATTAAAAAATATGACTTAAATTTTAAGCAAGATTTTCAAGTGAGTAATGAAAGTTTTTCGGCTTCAAAACAGTTCTCAAATTCTCAAAAACATTGTCCCAAGTGAAGTAATCAACTCATTTGACTTTCAATTTTGCTGGCCACAAAATGCACCTAAGAAAAGTGCTCAGAAATTACATTTTGTATCTTAACAGACACTTCAGAGAGCACTTCTGTCATAAACAAGTGTAGGGACCATTAAAGAAAGCCAAATAAAAGGTCACCAAGTGGCCATCAAAATATTGACAGCACATAAATAAAGTGAACATAAAGTAAAAACATATACCGAAAGTAATGTAAGTAATGGGAGAAACATGAGTGTAAAGTGCTATTAAAATAATGTTGTGCGAAAACATATTTTGCGCATTTTAGCTATTAATTTTACATCAGCATTGAAAACCAATGAATAACAGTGCGTATGCGCAATTTTGTAAACTGCAATGCTAAGAGTACTGTGTAAACATTTTATTTATTTACACTTACAACGTATTAAATGTCAATTTGAATTTATGTTATTTTAACTGCAATTTATATGGAAATAAATACCAGGGGAAATGTGTGAAAATCCAGGGGAAAATATTGCAATGAAAATAATTATTATTGTGTACAATTGAGCACATTGTTGACATACCACATGCTCAATAATACTTGTAAAATAACGAATTGTGGCTAATAAGCTGAAATATCATAAATTAATTGATAAATATCAGTTTGTTAATTGCCCTCTAAGCATTTAGTTTAATTTCATGTAGCAAACAACTTTGACCTATGACAAATCCCTGAACTGGCGAACGATACTTGAGTGAATATCTTTCGTCACAATTGTCGCAGTTAATGTGCCGTTTTGTGGCCCGTGAGTAATCGGACTTAATAAAAAATGCATATACACGGGGTACCTTAAATGTGGGAAGAACTCAATGTCAATCAATGGCACAAATTGCCCTGTAAATGTTCGACCTCCGTTCGCAGACATTAAAAATTAATTGCACGAAAAAAAGAAGGAAACGAATGCCAAATGATTTACAAAGGCCACCTTATTGATTTAAAACAAAATGTAAAAGAAGGCTTAACAAAATATTTAATTTGACGGGTTTTTTCACTTTTTACTCCGTATTCGTTTAACATTTTAGGCGTTTTCTCATTAAGTGCGATGGGTGTGTGTGTCTGTGTGTGTGCATGTGTGTGCAAGTCCATTTCATTCCTCATTGTCTGTCTGCTGCGGTTACCCAATGTATTTACATGCCATATGCGTTCGGCAGACCAACATGGACATCGCTTAGCCACATCCGTAGCAAAATTGAAAGGCAAATCGAAGTTGGCTGCAGGCAATGGCGATCTGCCTTGAGGAAATGTAACAAGCAAATACGAGCAATACTTGTTACTGGAATTGAACGCCCGTACTGTGGTTATCAGTTGCCCAATGTCCACACAGTTGTGTGTTAAATGAGTTAGTACTTGGCATGCCACTTACTTAGTTGCCTGTTTGTTTGGTTGAGCAAACAGAAGCAACAATTTAGCAGTGAGCCAAAGTTAAATACGAAAAAACAACTTTAAATCAAGGCCAAGATTATTATTTAAAAAGTTAATTATAAATGCTACAAATTTACTATTGATTGCGAATTTTAAAATGTACTACAATAGACAGCTGTAGTTTTTGGTAGTTTAAGACGCATGCCATTGCATATATTACAGTGCACATCTTTTGCTAATGGAACATACTCTTTTGCCACTTCAATGGAAAGCTGCAAGCAAACAGTCTACACAAAAATATGAGAATTCTGATGCATGGCTTTGAGATACAAGAACAGCATAGAGACTGCAGCTGTTGCTAAAAACAACTCAAAACAAAAAGGCGCACAAAAGTTTGCTTTTGAAATGGCCCACACACAGTGAGCACGAAAAGTGCGCTCACATTCTTTTCAATTCTATATAGTGAATGCTAATTGAGGGCTATTTGTGTCAGGCAGCTGAATATAAATATGCAAAGTTCCAGCTTAAGAAGATGCAACAATTTATTATGCAAAGCGCATTCCAGAAAACATGTCAAATATGAAATGCACAGGAATTGCAATTTTACAACTGAAAACTATCTTAGCTATGCCTTAAAATAAACATTTCATTACTGTGTAAAGAACCTTTGACTTAATCTTATACTCTTAACCCACACTTACTTATAGTATTAAGCAAACTTTCTTTATACCATTTACTAATGATATATATTTTTGTTTTTTTTTTCAGCTCTGTTTCAGGTAAGTTGTAGACCAAGGCCCAATAACTGACATAAATTTAACGGGCAACAAGTTAGTTGAAATTCCACAAATGAAGTTGATCGATTTGAGCTGTCAAAGCGGAAGCTAAATTGATTAGCCACAATATAGCCAACTGTTTAGATTCGAATTTCTGTTTAAATTTCAGCACATAAATGTATTTTAGATTTTATTAAATTTTGACTGACTCAAAATCAAGTGTGTCAAGTGTGCGCCATGACGAAAACATGCAACATTAGATGTACATACATCATCTCCCAAAAGCGTTCTGTTTTTTTGGGTCGCTTCGTGTGACACTTTTCTCGCTACCAACAAAAGTTTATTGTGTTTCTCGCTCTTTTGTTATTGTCTGCCTCTCGAGTGGGATGCCAAATGAGCATATTAGCACTTTAAGCCGACTTATAAATGGAACAAGATACGAGCGGAATTTCCTACATGTTAATAAAGTCATTTAAATACTCTGTACTCTGAAACTTAGTAAAATACTTAGGTGACTATCGAAAAGAAGTTTGTTAAATGGAAACGAATAATGTAGTTGTTAATAATATTAAAGACTTCAAATCAAAGTCAGTAACAATAGATATTTAAGAATTCAAAATTATTTCAATTGGTTTTTCTACATTTTTCGGTGGCGAATACACTATAATATTTGAATAAAATATAATAATAATATGCATATATCGAGACGGTAAATTCAGCTGAATTTTAAAAAATTGCTTTACAATTCATTCTTAATTTTTTCAAATATAACTAAAAATAATAAAATTATCAATTTGTGACATTTGGAATTAATTATTTATTTAAAACTTGTCTGATTATTTTTTCATTTAAATTAACTGCATTTGGTAGTCAATTAAAATATATTTTTCTCTTATAGAAAATATTTAAAATAATTCCAAATATTTTCATTGTATATTCTCAGACAGCAGTGCATATTATTCACAGTAGTTTATCTAGTTTTTATAGTTTATTACACACAATTACGGTAGTGCATTTGTAGCTCACTATAACCTTTAAAGAAAACCCACGTAAGCTGCCACACGCGAGCATTATCTGTGTCGAGCTTTCAGCCTGGCTAGTTAAGTTAGTTAGTTAATATATGGCCTATTTGTACCGCGACCACGTAATGATAGGTCTATTGTACTGGCCAGTAAGACATTAGGGTACATCCCGTTGAATATCAAGGCTTTTTATGAATTTAAGCACTTTTCCGGGCTTGGTCTCCCATATCTTGTAGGGTGGTGTTGTCACGCATCCTAGTATTTGCAACCTACGCCTACAGAGTGCTGGGCATTCACAGAGAACATGTTCCGATGTCTCCTGCTCCAGTTCACAGAACCTGCAAGTTTCAGTTTCAGAGAGGTTCAGTTTTCTGAGATGGTATCTCAGGCTACAGTGTCCTGTGAGATAACCTGTGAGAATACGAATATCACTCTTTTTGAGGCATACCATTCTTTTTGATTGGTTTCTGGCCGGGACGAGAAATCGTTTTGCTTGCCGCTGGCCTGTACTGTCTGTCCAGTACTTGCTAAGCATTTTTCCTTCCCAATTCCTTATAGCCTCCATGGTGTGTCCTTTTGCAAGGCCACAGAAGGGTTCAGGACCTATAAGGGGTTTCATTGCACCCTTTTTTGCGAGACAGTCCGCAATCTCATTGCCTTTATGACCCTCATGCCCAGGGATCCAGCCCACAGTTAAAGAGTTCATTTCCCCCAGGCAATCTAGTAGTCGCAGGCAGTTGTCCACAAGTTTGGATGTTATCTTAAAGGATTGTAGGGCTTTTAGAGCCGCTTGACTATCCGATAAGATAAAGATGGTCGCTCCTTGCATCCTACGTCGGATGCACTCTGTGGCGCACACCTCTATTGCATGAATCTCTGCTTGGAAGATGGACGGGGTCTTCCCCATGGCTATTGCCCTACCGAAACGTGGTCCCCATACCCCCGCTCCAGTATCTCCATTTTCCAGTTTGGAGCCATCCGTATACCAGATTTGGGCCCCTGATGGTGTGCAGAGATTCGGGTTTCTCCAGGAGCTTCTGTCAGTTATCGCAACAGTAAAGTTCCTATTGAATACCATCCTCGGGAGTTGCACATCAGTTATATGCACAATAGGGCTCGAGAAGAAGGGTTCGAGAACCTTCAAATGCCCTGTTAAGTCGCCACTTTTGAGATTGGCAACACCCTGAAGCCTTAAGGCCCCTAGACAGGCTTCCTTTTCTATTAGAATTGGAAGGGGTGATATTCCTGTTATGATGCCGAGGGCATCCGTTGGGCAGGTTCTCATTGCACCTGTAATGCCCACGCAAACAAGGCGTTGAAGCTTACTTAATTCTGCTGTTGCCTTTCGTTGTTTGACCTTAGTCCACCAAGCAAGGGCTGCATAGGTGAGAATAGGTTTCACGATAGTGGTAAATGACCAGAATATCATCTTGGGATTTAGACCCCATGTGCTACCGAAAAGTCTATTACAGGCAAAGAATGCCCTAGTGGCCTTATTTATGGTTTTCGCGAGATGAGAATTCCAAGTGAGTTTAGCATCTAGGGTTACCCCCAGATACACCACCTCTTTTGAGAACTCAATTTGAGCACCATTTACTGTTAGGTTAGTAAGGTTCAAGAGCCTTTTCCTAGTGAACGGTACTAAGACAGTTTTGGACGAGTTTATTGTTAACCCTCTGCTCCTACACCATCTTGTTGTTGTGTCTAGGGCGTACTGCATTCGCTCCATGATAGTTTGCTCGTGGCAACCACCGACACAAATGACTAAATCGTCAGCATATCCCTGAGTTACGAACCCTAAGCTATGCAGCTTATGTAGGAGTTCGTCAATCACAATAGTCCACAGTAGAGGCGAGAGTACTCCCCCTTGGGGGCAGCCTCTAGTGGCTATGATTGATGTTTTTTGCTCGCCCAGGTCTACTGTAATGATTCTAGTTTTGAGCATGCTTAGAATCCAGTTTATGATCAGCGGTGAAACGCCTTTGTTGATCAGGGCTTTGTGAATAGCCTCGTATGATGTATTGTCAAAGGCCCCGGATATATCTATGAATGCTCCGAGGACTATTTGCTGAGATGCTAATGCCTTTTCTATTGTAGTTGTTAGGCAGTGTATAGCAGTTTCAGTTGATTTTCCAGCTTGATATGCAAATTGAAATCTATATAGGGGATGTTGCTTGAGATTTTCATCCCGAATATGCTGGTCTATGATTTTCTCCATTGTTTTAAGGAAGAAGGAACTGAGGCTAATTGGTCTATATGATTTGGGCAATTGGGCTGATTTCTTCCCTGCCTTTGGTATAAAGACGACTTTTACCTTGGTCCATTTACTAGGAATGTGGCCCAGTAGGAGACTTGCTCTAAAAATTCGGGTCAGATTGGGAGCAAGTAGATGCATACCCTTTTGCAGGAAGCAAGGATAAATCCCATCTGGTCCAGGTGATTTAAAAGGACTAAAAGTGGATATAGCCCATTGTACCTTGTTTAGATGAAATAGCTTGTACGGGAGACTACTGTCCACACCGACCGCTCTGGTGGGGACCAAAGGAATCGTGGGAGTGTGGTCTGCACCTATACACCCTGGAAAGTGGGTTTCTAGCAGAAGTTTGCTAGTTTCACTTGGGGTATTTGTAAAGCTTCCATCAGGCTTTTTCAAAGTACTAATGCCGTTTGAGTGGTCTTTTGAGAGAGCTTTTTGTAGTCGGACTGCTTCGGGGAGGTTGTCAATCTTCCCGCAGTAGTCCCTCCACGTGGCTCTTTTAGACTTTCTCAGCTCTTTGTTATAGAGCGTTAGGGCGAATTTGTAATGGGACCAATCTCCCGATGTTTTCGCCCTATTGAAAAGTCTTCTTGCATTCTTTCGCAGTTTCTCCAAGGATTTGTTCCACCAGGGAACGTCCCTCTGAGATTTGCGATGTTTGTGAATGCAGCTTTTATTGAAGGCGTTTTCAATGTTGAGATGAACATCATTTGTTTCATATTCCAACTCTTCCATGCTCTGAATAGGAGAGCTTGAATGGTTCACATGTGGCTCAAGCTCTAATGTGAAAAGTTCCCAATTTGTAGTTCTGGGATTTTTAAGAATCGGACAAGTTACTGTAGTGCTTCCTATATCAAACCTTATGTGCTGATGGTCTGACATGGAAACTTCCCCAGAGACGTGCCAATTGGTGACAGAGGCCAACATATTATTGCTACAAATAGTGAGGTCTAATACTTCCCCCCTAATGGCATTTATGAAGGTTGGCTCATTGCCCCTGTTCAGTATATTAATGCTATTACTGATAAGATATTCAAGGAGGCACTCACCCCTTTTGTTTACATCTGTGCTTCCCCAGACTGTGTGGTGGGCATTCGCGTCGCAGCCAATGATCCAGCGGATATGTTTTTGCCGGCAATATTCCACGAGGGCACTAACCTCTCTAGGTGGAGCATCGTTTGAGTCCCCTGGAAAGTAAGCCGAGGCCAGCACTGCCTCTTGCTCTCCGCCTGCTGTGGGCACCTTTGCCCAAACTGCCACCAAGTCTTCAGTTATGAACTGTGAAAGAGGCACAAATGTCAGTTTCTTATTGAGAAGCAGCGCCGCACGTGGGCGTTGCAGTTCATAGGCATATACTAGGTTGCCGTCTCTTGTGTTCAGGCCTTTTATCTTACCCGAGAGGATCCATGGTTCCTGCAGGAAGGATATGTCCAGGTCCTCTTTGGCAAACCTGCAGCACAGCACGTCCGAGGCTGCCTTAGCGTGGTGCAGGTTTGCTTGAAGGCACTTTAGCTGCCTTTTGTTGTGTGGGATGGAGGGAGGATTGGATAGGGCCATCAGTCCCTTTTCCGGCCTCGAGCGGCCCTCTTCTTTCCCCGGTTGCTGCTTAGCAGCACAGTCTCCTCTTGAGACCGCCTGGCGCCTTTTCCAGGTTTGGTTGGGAGCCGACCGTAAAGTGGAGGGCGCATCCTAGCGACCTGTGGGGCATTGGTCGCTGGTCGCTCCATTTTGGCAGCCTTGGCACTTGTCGATGGACCCTCCAAAGTGCTGCCTACGGCATTTTGTTCCGTTTGATCCGGAGTGTTGGAGATTGGAGCTATGCTGCTTGAGCAACAGGGTAGCTCCTGATCTGCTGCCGGCACTTGGGCAGTCGAGGCGGTCCCTGGTTCAGGCTCAGCTGAGGTGTCCTTCACCTCTACACTATGCCTGTTCCTTGGTCGCACATTGACTAGCCCAAAGCCGTACCACAGTGTGTAACCTTTGCTTTTTAGAAGGTCATCTGATACCGGGTCCACTGAGATTGTCAGCTCAACGTGCTTCCCTCTTTCTACCCGGTTGAGTATCCTCCAGTCTCCAATCCGTAGAGCACGATTCTGCCCCTCGAGGAGTTGGAGGATATCCTCATTTGAGGACTTGTCCGTTTTGGGGAAGTACCCAACGTAGATTTGTGGTCTAGGCATGTCTGCCTCTGCCACTAACTCGACCTGCGCCCCTTTCCACAGCTTCAGCTTAGGCACTATTGCCTTTAGCCAGTCAGCTGTTTCCTGGTTTGCGCACGATATGAGAAGCCACCCTGGACGGAGAGAGCAGCCCGTAAAGTAGGGCTTTACAGCTCCTTGGCGCTGCTTCCGGATCTCATCCAGAATGGCTTCCTTTATCGTACCGAGCTCTTTTGTCGATAGCAGGGCTGTGGGATAGCCCTTTGAGATGACAGCGAATCTTTCCGAGCTGGCGACTTCACTGTACGAGCGGTGCTCCCTGGCTCCAGTCGGCTCAGTCGGTCTTGGAATCAGAGGCTGTACAGCCTTTGGATCCGTCGACACGGCCTCACTTTCTGGAACCCTGGCTGGCGTTGCTCCAGCCCCGGGTTTTGCACTTCCTCGTTTTGGCAGGCTCATCTCCGGCGTAGTATTCGCCGATCTCTCCCGCTTTAACTTGTTTTCAGCCTTTCTGCCTTTTTCTGCTTTCGGCATCGGCTGCTTTGCCATGACCAGTGCCTGCTCGATTGGCACTCCTTTGGCCCGGTAGTGTGCTAGGCGTTTCCGACCAGCACCACTTAGGCGAATTTTGTCGCCTACGCTTTTTACAGCTTTTGGTGCTGGCTCCGCCTTTGGCGGTGAGTTCAGGATTTCCTCCTCTACTCTGAGGAGTTCTTCCATCTCCTCTGTATTAGAGTTGCTGACTGGGCTATATGGATCGAGATCCAGCCCGTCTTCAGCATCCATCGGTTCGACCGTAGTCGAGAGGTCAGCGACCTCGGATTGAGGAGGCTGTTCAGCCTCTTTTGGTTCAATATTTTTATTAAAGGTGTCCATAGTTTGGTCCCACGAGTAAAGAGGAAGGGATTGGTCCACCGGAACAGAGCCTCTTGTCCCGGTAAGGCTAGTTACAACCGGAGGTCGCCAGGTATCCGGAGGCCACCGTTCAAAGACACAATAACGTAGTGCCATTCATCCCATAGGCACGGTTCGAATAACACCTGAGATTACGGGTTTTATCGAGTTTACCTCTCTAGAGCCGCCATATTTTGTAGGCAGCAGAGGCACCTCGTGCAGGATGTGATTCTTCACCACGTATGGTCGGTCTTGAGCAAGCGGGCAACGAGTGCCCTTTTGCCCCTGATTTCAACGTTGTACCATTACAATCGCTGAAAACTTAGCCTCCTGGCTAACTGAGCACTGCATGGGCGACGGTGTCAAGTCAAGACAATTGCCATTGTTACATCGCTTTTGAGAGTGGGAGTGGGAGAGAGGGGCAAGCTAGAAACATTTTATTAGTATGCCGAGTCCTAAGCATGTCAACACACATGCAACTACGCTTCACACGTGGCTAAGTTCATAATGGAAATTTATTCGCATCATCGTTGGCAGGCAGAGGGGCCTGTTCAGCATGAGCTCGAAAGGGGGCATGACAGCAATGTGTCAGCAGTTTGCAGTTTGTAATTTTAGATGCACCTGCATCACAGCTGTGCGAATCCATCATCTGTTGCAGTCAACCATGGCGTATGCGTAATTTGTAATTGCAAAGAAAACTGGCAAAAGTAATCTGAGTAACTGGATGACCACAAGCAACACTTAGTCATGAGCAACACTAATTTATAGGTTGCCCAGAAAAGTCGAGCAGGCAACACTGTCAAAGCTGTAAGCTGAAAACTTGTTGCATACTTTTGGGTGAAAATCGAATAAAATTTGTAATCCAACGCGTTGCTTGGAGTCCTTTTCGGGGAGATGTGTGCGAGCGAAATATTAAAGCATATTTTTAGCTTTAACCTTGCACATTTAACAGAGGCACACTGAGACAGGAAGAAGGTACCGACGGGGTCAAGGGGCAGGCTCAAAACATGTGTCAAATTTAACAGCTTTAAGGCACGTTTAAGTGAGCATATATTGACACTGATTGGCTCCGGTCTGGTAATTTTCGAGAGCACAGCAGGATACGGAAAAGGACACACAGAGCGAGAGAACACAGATACCACAGATGCCTGCCATTTAGACGTGAACCTCACACACGGCAAAAACATTTCGGTTGGCAGCATTTTGACTAATTGACCTGTAGCTGAAACTGACTGGAACTGCTGGCAATGATAACCCGACTGGCCAGTTAGTTTATGGCTGGTGTTGGCCCCCAAAGCGATTTGATGGGACCCAAGGCAAAAACCTATTAATAAAACTCCGAGAAATGCTCACGCTTAATTAAGCTATCGATTTGTAGCGGTAAAAAAATGGAAATATACATAAAGAAAAACACTCACACACACCGCATGGAACACAAATTTTACAACTGACAGTTTTTGGGTAACGCTTTGCACATATATCAATAAAACTATAAATTCGCCAAATTCCCAAATATTTTAGTTGCTAGCTCAAAATTGGTTTAAAGTGCTGAGCTTATCTGAAATAATACCAATTAAACTGATTGTACATTGCTTAAGTCCGAAACATTTCACACTGTCAATATTTGAAAGAGATTCTTTTTAATAACAATTTGCCCTAAATTCAACTTGTGACATTTTGACATTTTATTAGATGGGAACAAAATTGGGAAAAACGCCATTGAGTCGGATATTTACCTTATAGAATCAGAGATTCAATCAACTGCCTGCTACTAAAATTTTTATCAATATTTATAAAATTTTAAAAAATTCTTTTATATATTTATATTAAGAATAAGTAGTAACAAGTTTCTTGCTTTAATAACCAATTGATATCATACTGAGCCCAAAATTAGTACTTAATAAAGTCTATTTAATTATGTGAAGAGCAATAATATGTTTACTTATAGTAAAAATCTCTGTTTTATAAATAAATAGCAGTACAACAAGTAGATTATGATATAAAGTCATGTACACACCTGTAGGCTCTATTCTATTTAAAGAGATGTCTTTCAAGTCACCCACAAGAAGTTGAAACAAAAGTTATTGACACCTGACTGAGGGCGTACGAATTCATTAAATTAATTTTGAGCATTTTGATCGATGAGGCGAGGTAGCTAAAGCCAAGTTCAAAATACGACGACACAGATCCGAGCTGTACGCACTATACGTAATTAATAACCTTGTCATAAGCGTTTAAGCCAAAAGCAGCTCGAGACGTCAAACGAGGGATACATTTCATTAGCAAAATTGCAAGAGGGTCGACGAAGCAACGTGAGTTCAATGGGAATTTGAAATTGAATTGTGTTACTCGCTCTGACAGCGAGTAACTCATAAATTGTATAAGCATTCGCATTCGCATTCGCACTCAAACTCCCATTTGTATATTCGTTTTTTGAAATGTGTATATCTTGCCACGTTAACAGGAATTGTGTAAGCTAGTGGAAAAGGCCACAGCCGAGTGAACCCAACTGCTGAAAACCCTGTGCTTAATCTGAAAAAGTCACAGAGTATACAGAATTTTCAGTTGGTCAAGTTATGCCGTTTTCTCACTAATGTACATTTCAACATTTTAGCATTTCGGAGCAAATGCTACAATTTTTCTATACATTTCATATGGGAGCTAGTGATGGGAGAATAGTACATTTCTGAGGAATGTAACTACATTTTCAAAAATCACTGCGATATTCATCGGAATTCAATCGATATTTGGAGTTTGTTTTAAATTTGAGAATGTACTATCACTGGATTTCTCAACTTCTGGCGCCACATTTCAAACTGTAAAAAGCTGAACTTTATTTTTAATTTAATAAAGAATGTAGAAATGATAAAATGCTGCAGTTAACAACAAAAAAAATCCAAAACTGACCCTTATGGCTACATGAGTGGACATAACGAATTGTCGATCGCAACAATTATTATTAAATCGTTATAGTTTCTCATTGAAAATAATTAAAAAAGAATAAATAAAAAAGTAGTGACTATTGGTAATTATTCTAATATTTATTAGTATCCGTTGAATTGTACAAAAAGTATCTGGTAAGGGCGCTACGAGTTGCTTTTACCAAAAATCAGTTATCAGAATCTAAGAATTCCAGAATCTTGCTCTAGTTGCGCTGACACCATACTATGAGTACGTTGTCTCCAATTTTCGTTATTCCACAGACGATCCCAACCCATAGAGAGCTACGGCAACCTCTTTTTCAATCAAAGAAATGGTGTTTTCACTATCGGTTCCCTTTACGATGGTTTATCTGAATGGTTTTCCAATCCGGAAAAGTTGGATGATCTCCTGAGCATCAGAGATTGTGTCCTAAGCAGCGAAATTTCCTTGAAATCCTTCCATTTGTTTTCTCGTATTTTTTAATTTCAGATGTCAAACAAATTTGTAAACAAATCACAAATGTTTTGTAAATGCTAAATGTACATTGTAAATTTCATATTTCATTTGGCATTTATACATGTTTTGTTTTATACTTAATTAATAATTTATTATTTAATTTTTTTATTTTTTAATTTATACTTTTTTGGACTACTTCGCCTCCTTTCGACTATTTCGCATATATATTTCTGACAAACTTAATAGCCTCTCTTTACTTTTTATATACAGGGACGAAGAATCTGTACTTTTTTTTTCAACCGTAACGATTGCAAGATGTCAATAACATTTGCTTGCCTCACATGTGGTTCACAGTTTTCACAGACCATGCAAAGTATTCTTACAACAAATAAGTATCTAAACTTGGCCACAACGCATTGAAAGGTGATAGAAGGCCATTGGCACATTTATTACCCGTACTTTAGAATCCTATAGAATACGGTTCACTTATCTATCTATTACTATGGCACTTACGACTCAGCTCTGTATTATTCCTGATTGGGAAACTTTTGTGCTGGAATAACAAACCCAACAACGCTTGGCATAACAACATTTCAGGTTGAGTTTCCCTCGTTTGTCTTGCCTTTTTACAAAAAATGCTAATGGGCTACAAAATGTCCATTGTTGATTTTAGTTTGGGGAAATAATTGAATCGCTTACAAAGAGCGTTGGCAAAAGGACTGCGACAAGTGTCTAGACAAAGGAACTAAATACAAAGTAAATGAAAGCGGGCTAACAAATACAATGACCACCATTTCACATACTTATTTGACAAGTTCAATATGCTGGGCTATCTGCAAATCTAGGACAAGTACTATTGGAATTACACAGTGTAGTGTAGGCTGTTAAACCCAACTTGACAATATATAAATAAATACAATTTATATCGATAGGCAACATCAATAACTTTAAGTCAACATGGTTCTGTTCTCAAAGCCAACTAGTTACCAGTCCAAGCCGTCACAGAAAATGACAACACAGTTGGTCGACAACTGGTGCAACAATTTCAGCTTACAACTAGCAGTTAACAGCTCCAGCTACCAACTACTCCCAATACACGACTGCAGCTTATTGCAACTGAAAGTTGCCAGTGCTAAGTACTTAGTGTGAAATTTGCGTAAATGAGCAGGCGATGTTTGAGCAAAGCAGACACTGGCAACACTTAAAGCCCCGACCAAGTCCCGTCCAGTCCAAGTCCAAGCCATTCACCTCTTAAGCCCAACTGGCTGTCACATTACGGTCTACAACTGACGCTAAAAATCGCCAAACGGAAGAACTAACAACCCTCATTCCCTCTGCTCTCTACTTCTCTTTCACTCTGCCCTCACATTAAGGGTAGTCAAGTGAGGAGGATTGAGCGACAGGAGGAGGACGCTAGTCTTCTGTCCCGCTGCGCTTCGAGTGGCTCAAAATCCCCAGCAATTTGTCGCAACAACTCGCATTACATTACAAAACGATGTGCAAATAGAAATGGCAAGCAAACTAAAGGGATTTGTTCATAATGTGCGCCCCAAAGTATGCTACATTTTTTGTTTTCTTTTCAAAGGCTTTTATAGTACGTATTAAATAAGGCGTTTTGTTACAACTACATAGTTTGTGAGTGTGTGTGTGTGTATCAGCTAAAGAGTTAACGAGCAAACGCTTTTATGTCTAACACCTTATAAATTTGTCTTGTTTGGATATTTAGTTATTTGTGATTGGAATTTAATCTAAATCCATTTACTTTGATTTTATTAATATATACAGGTTTGATAAATTAATAAATTGTTTATTTGTTAAGCACGCTCGAGCTAATTAAAGCACTTTCGTAGCATGTGTCTGGTCAGGTAAAAAAGAAAAAACAGGAACTTGCAGAGTGGTGTTGAAAATTAAAATAAAGCGCAGAAGATCATGAGGAGCCGCAGGAGGAGCAAGAAAGAAAGGGCTAAGCCTGTAACAGGGTTAACAAATTTTAGGTTGTTTCTGGCAACAGCCTGCCAGCAGGGGTCCGGTTAAAAATCCAGTTATCGGAGATGTGCCTCCTGGCCAGCCTCCTTCTCCGGAAAGGCCTAGCAAGACCTAAGGCAAGGCAATTTGAGTGGGCTACGAGCCGCGCTCTGTATCTCTCAGCGAATTTGTTAACTGTCGTGCACAATGAGGGAACACCAAGATCCCGGTAAATCGTCACATCTCTTACGTACCAGGGCGAGCCCACAATACGCCGAAGAATCTTGCTTTGGCAACTTTCTATTTTTTTAATGGAGGAGTTGCAGGCCGTGCCCCAAATATTGAGGCCCCATGTGAGGGTAGGAGAAATTATGGCTTTAAACAGCCGCACCTTGGCAGTCAGAGATAGCCCACTTCGCGGCCTGAGAAGCCAGTCCAATTTCTTGCACTTGGCACGCACTGTGGCACAAGTACGGAGGATGTGCGGCTTCCAGGTGAGGCGTCGATCAATGATTATTCCCACAGAAATCGCAAGCGAAATAGAGTTCCGCAGAAAGCAATTCCGCACGCAAACTTCCGAGGTGCCACAGAACTTCGAGAGATTTAATTTTTGTTAGCATTTTCACCAACCTTTTCGAAATACACTGCTAAGGGTTGACACCTTCTTAGAATAAACTACCCAAGTGTTTGATTAGCAACTTTTTCAAGTTTATCATTGCAGAGCAATAAGCTTTTAATTTGTTCTTATTTAATTAATATAATTTAATTTATTTATGTAATAATTGATTTTGTTTAGCTAAAATAAATTTAAAAGTAACTGGCGCGAGAAAATAAAAGTTACTCGACAACTCTATCAATTGTATGCCATTAGTCTGGCAACTCTTCGTGAAAAATGTTTTCATAAATTGCACAATAAGTTAAAGGTTTTTTTCAGTAAAACTTGAAAGACCTATTTTTTTAATGCTTAATTTAAAGAAAACTGAAGTGGTTACAAATATTTTTTTTTTAAAACCTACTTCGAATTCTGACTAAAAAACGTGGCATCGCTGACCCTGACTTCGGAAATCTAAATCGGACTAGGTGGCAGCATCGGACGCCAGCGGATTTAGCGCTAGTTCGTTCCGCACAAAGTTATTTTGCGATTTGACCTGCGGCACAGCGAAATGTAATTGAAGTGAAATTCAAGTGAAATCGATTTCTGTGTCACCCCTGATAATTATTTTATTGTAATTTTTTATTCATCATTTCCCCCACTTGGTTAGTTGTTACAAAATGTTAAGTGCTAACCAAAATTATAATTGTTTAATTAACGGCAAGTGAAATTGATATCTGATAAAGAGAAAAAGAAAGTTATTTATGTTATAACTAATTGTAATAAATCTATAAAAGTTGTTAGGCAAGATTTTAAGATCAGCTCAAGAGTAAATATTAATAATAAACATAAAAAGAAAATATTACTAACTGATGTTTTCATCACTATTT
The DNA here is from genome assembly GCA_037043435.1 of Drosophila suboccidentalis. Taxonomy (NCBI): domain Eukaryota; kingdom Metazoa; phylum Arthropoda; class Insecta; order Diptera; family Drosophilidae; genus Drosophila; species Drosophila suboccidentalis. The sequence goes on from JBAMBK010000234.1 coordinate 100,153, forward strand.
ACATTTATTTTTTTAACAGAATGCTCTTGCTTTCAACAAATGTTCTAAAAACTAAAATTGATAACATGTCCTTTCCTTTTATTTAAATAAAAAAAATTTAAAAAATATATCATCTGGTTCTAATAACAACTTACAATCTAAGCCACTGGTAGATTGTCCACTTAATACTTTAAAGCCAAACTTTTTTCTTATATTTCATTTTCTTTTTGGTTTCTTGGGCCCAACATTCGTACATACATTAAATAGATTCGAGAAACATTTGGTTTATTTTATGGCAATGCAAAAAGATGCTGTCTATAAATTTAAAGAATTCGCCTTGGAATACGAACAAATTTGCAACTCGTGTGGGACTTTTATGGAAGCACAGCATGTGACCAAGCAAGGTCGCATAAACTGTGTGCATAAACTTAAATTCAAATAATAGAATTTTCATAATTTTCATGGGCTTGCAAGGCAATGGAAGGAGAAGCATCGCGAGCTGTGCTACATAAATTGATTAGCCTAAATGTGGCACAATAAAATGGCCTAAGCTGGTCATTAGGCTCATTACAAGGACGACAACAAGATACTAAAGCAAATCAAGGACCGCCAGATATGGGACGCCCGGCGACTCTTACGGGACTCCCCGAGCGACAAAATGTACGAATATATACGAAGAATCCAAGCACGAGAAGAGAAAAAAAGTGAAATCTCGTTTTGGTCTACATAAAAAATACATTTGTGGCTGCGAAATGTTGCAAATGTGTACGTTGCGTGTTGCATACTTTTTGGCATCACACAATCTACCTCCTCGCTCCTTAACAGAATTGAGTTTTGTGCGTGTCTATGACTGTACATGTGTGTGTGTGTGTAAATGATGTAAATGTATGGTACCCATTTATGCATCCTGAGGGAGCTGTCCCATTTACAGGATCACAGCATCATGTTGCCAGTTGAATACTCTGAATATACATACCCTACAAATGCATGTGCTGGGGTGTTTTTAAATTTAAAATTAATTTTTATGAAGTTATTACAGAGAGTGTCAAGATTTTCTAATATTGCACAAATATTTAAAACTTTGAGAAATATCAAATTAAATAGCCTTAGGTTTTGGTGGTATATAAAACGGTTCGCAAACCGAATCTGAATCTACGGAACTCCCACAACAATTTTAATGATTTGTAGCCTTAATTTGAAGTTATATCCAAGGTTTTCAAATATTATTCATCTCTTCCAATCGAGTCTGCTTATTAAAGAGTAACTTTATCTTTCCCAAACGCTTCGATATTCAGATGTAGGGTAACATATAGATATTTATAGCCCGAGTTCTGTCTGCATGTGTTTTACATTACAAGAAAAAATGGCATTTCCATTGAATTTAATGCTTTTCGGCGCCCGAAAGTAAGCTAGATTTTCATTAAATATGCAAATTGTCATAAATGACAATTAAAGTTTTTCCAGCTGCTTGAAAACCGAAACGGAAATGGCGGCTGGCTTAACGGAAAAAGCGCCGGCGCAGCTGCCATTGAAATGTTCTTCAATTGTCTCGCGGATTGTAAATGACTTGTGATTTAATAGAGGAAAACTCTCCGGATATTAATAAAATGAAAGAATGTTCGCTAATTAGGAGCACAGTGCGATTGAAACGAAAGAGTGATGACTGCAATTCAAGTGGAAAAAACAATTTTCATTTTGTACTGTATACATATTTAAGTCGCAGCTGAAACAAAAGTCAATTATGAATTCACGCCCGAAAGCATGCTGCGAATTTTCTTTCTTTTTTTTTGTAGTTTAAAAGTTCAGACTTGGAGATTTAACCTTTCATTGTGCGGGACATGCAAATGTAGGCGACACTTAATTTAGTTTGTAAATACTTGTGCATATTTTTAGGCGTGACTGACAACGAGTTGACAGCATAACAGCAAACAAACAATGCGAAACAACGACAACTACAAGTTTAAAGTATGCTCAGCTTTGACAGCGTGTTGAAAATAAGAGAAACCAAATCTGTTCAATGTTTAGGTTGGATAAGCAAAGCAAACTGAATTAAGATGGGAATTCTATAATGAAAGTATATTAAGTTTGTCCTTCATTTGGGACTATTAAAAAAAATATTAAAGAACATTTAAATTTCAACTTTAAATAACATTCAAAGCGTGTTAATTTTGTTCCTGTCATAAGCTTTTCATCATAATCGACTATCTGCTACTTCAGTTATTCAGTTATTTTTAATCACATAATTCACTGACAATTTGCTTTGTGACTTTTTGGGCGCGAAATATGTTTAATTAATTAACATAAATTGAGGCGCAATGCCAAAAACTGTCGCCCGTTTCAACGCTTCAACGAGCAAAATGATGTTAATGGGCTTTCAATTATGTTGATGGCCCAGTTCAGCGACCACAGGATGGCCAACAAATGAGCTTAACAGTGGCGCCTAAAAGTAAGCAACGGCATTTTGGACTAAACTCCAACGGTCGAGCACAAAGACTACAACAACATAAAGAACATAAACAACAACAAAAATCGGGACATTTCTGTTTTTAATTTGCCAGCGTCAACAGTTTTGTTGCTCACTTTTGGGACACAGTTGGCCGCAGGAGCATGTCAAGTATACGACCCGTCAGCCAACCTGACTGGCAGACAGACAGACAGACAGACGGACAGACAGTTAGTCGGCGACCGGGAAATAAAAACAACTTTTCAAAAACTGTCACTGGGACTTTTGTCCATTTGATTTTGCGTGTAATTGTAGCATTCAGAGACTCTTGTCCTCGTTCTCGCTTTTTGTATTGGCCAAGTTCAATTTCAAGTTTTTCTCAAAAAAAGAAAATAAAATAAAAGAGGAAGGTCAAAGGCGAGGAACTAACGTGAATTGCGAAGGCAATCCAGGAATTAAGCTGAGCCAACGTGTAATTTGTAGTTGAGACTTGCAGGAAACGCGACTTATTGGACGTTGACAAATCTTTGGATGTGAAGCTATTGAAACCACACTTGAAAGAGGAAAAAGTGACAATTTACAGATGTTTTCATGTCTTGATAACTGTTTCCAGCAAGTGATTGATACGAGCAATAATTAACTTTCGCATTTGGGTGGGCTTAAAATTCAAATACCTCAACTCTAGCATTCAAGGGAAAACTGAGTCCTTGACGGCAACCAAGCGCATTACACAACAAAAGCTGCTTACAATAATAAGGAGCGTTTACTTTTCAGAGTACAGTGGTAATTAAAGCATAAATTTCAATTTCACGCTTGCCACAACACAACGAGAACTGTTGCCAATGTTGTGCAACATTTAACATTTAATTTCGGTTTGAAGCACGTGTCCAAACATGTTTAGCATTAATGTTTCCTATTTGGGGAGGGAAACATGCTTTTCAATAAATTTGCATCTGCCGATTTATGGCCCAAAATTTTATGGCTGCCCCCAAAGAGAGGAGAAACAACGTGTTGATGAGGTGATAAGTAGGCATAAGGTGCAAACAAATTACAAAAAATTCCTTGTCTGCTCTTAGGCTCCGTTAGCAGTTAAAGTTCACTTGAATCGAAAGGAAACTTGAAGCTGGACTTAAGCTCAGACAATCGTCAGTCTATTCCACTTTCAATTTATAATACTTCAACGTCGCAACTTGTGGAGACGTTCACGTCTCGAATGTTTATCTAAATCATTGTCTAAGCACAACTATTTCTCGTTCTCGTATTTGTCTTTGTGGCCGGCTCTTCTAGACTTTGTCTTGTCTGTTTATAAATGGAACCATCATTGCCATTATTATTATTATTATTACTATTATTATCGTCCATGTTGCCAATGTCCTCTCCGCCGGCGATCCCGTGGTCTGCATGTCCTGCTGCGTGATACAGAGTTTAATGGTTGTTTGCCACAATCAACAGGACAACATTGAGCTTGAGCTCAGGACGTCAACGGGTGACTCTCGATGCCATTATTGGTACATTGGCTGCGCTTTTCGGGGACGGTCACTTAGCCAGAGTTCGCACTTGAATCAACTAATTGCCAGTAGTTCTTTAATATAAATATGTGCGAGATAAATACATGATGAATGGGAAAACAAATAAATATTTTTTAATAAATAACATATACAATTATTATATTTCACTTTATGCGATTCTACTTCTTAAAAGACACTTTATTTTTTAAAAATTTAAATGATTTATTTTAACTTAAAAACACACTTTTGGATACAAATGTAGGTAATGTAGCAATTCTTTTTTTATTGTTTTTAAAAACTAATTTTATTTATATTTCTTATATTTAATTTAAGTTTATTCAAGACATAGAAATTTAAACTAAGAAAATCAATCAAGATTCCTGTAGGAAACACTAATCTTTATGATAAAAAATCTGACTTTTTTTATTGTTTAGCAAAAAAAAAACTAGAAAAAATTAAAATTGGATAACAATCGGAATAGCGTTAACCTCAGCGGGTAAATAGATTCTTGGAAAGTTGTTTGCCTTTTTAAGATGCTTACTAAAATAACTTAAACAAATAAATACAAATTTCTTAGAACGATTTTACATTTGTTTTCCTTACACGAATTATGCTGTTAACTGTTAACGCAAACTTTTCAGCCAAGAAACCTCCTGACAAAAAGAAAAGTTGTTAGGCAACAAAATGTTATCAACTAGAGATAAGCGATGCCAGCACCACACATCGCATAACTTTAAACTGCTGCCTTGATAATGATTAAGGTTACTTCGGCATAATCTAAAGAAATTTTCTATATTTTAAGGCCATAATATTTTCCGCTTGAAAAGATTACTACAACAAGGGAAAGGGGCCTAAAAAAGACATCAATTGGTGTGTAATTTTAGACATTTTTTGACATTGCTTCACCACCTGCATGGACGACGGGCCATCAAATATTTTCTTGGATTTTTCATAAGCACAATATATGTATACTCATATGTATGTATGTATGTATATGTGAGTATCTATGTGTATTGTGCATTCTGAAGTCCTTTGCACGCCTGTCTGCGGACATTTTGAAGTGGATATTGATGAATTTATATTGGATTTGTGCTTTTGCTGTCGCAAATTGCTGTTGTTCTTTTGGCCAGGCTCCTTATTTGAGGCTTAAGTGCTTATTTGTCGTTGTTTGTAATTTGAGTTTTGCCCCAAAAATTTCGAAATTGATGACCCATGTGGTCTGTCAGCTTGGCAAGACAGTGTAAGGCCATTCATTCATTTAAAAAACTCCCATAACCTGTAAGCTTAAGGTCCGAATGGCCTACAGACCATAAATAAAATGCAGTGAAATGACACGTGTCCGTAGAACATCGAACAAAGTTTATACAGAAAATCAAAGCCCCTAAAAAAGCTTGGGAAGAGAAGGAGTCGAGTCGAGTCGAATCGATTGGAACTCTTCAGCCGATGCTAAAGCTGCTTATGTAAATGATTTTAAGTGGTTCTGCCTTCCAGCAAAAGGTTAAGATATTATAATCCGCTAGGATATTTAAATTAAAAGTTGCTTCAATCAAATATCAACTAAAATTTTAATCGACATTACATTTAAAACTCCTTTTCAATTGCCATCCTTTCACTTATTTGAAGCTAATCCAAACCATTGATTTTGTGGTAGAAAGCAGAAAGAAAGTTTTACTCGTAAAAAAGATAAAAATAACAGTCTAAAGTTGTAAATTGAAGCAATTTAGTTTAGTTTTCAGCTTAAGGTTAAATGAATTGCACTCAAGTCTATGAAAGCTTTCAGGTGCTTTAAAAGCTGATTTGTCTGCAGTTCTTTTGTCAAAATAAATCAACTCTTTAACTAACACCTCAGTCAATACCTTTGGCTTTTGTTACAAATCACCTTAAGACTTACATAAAGATATCTCTTTAGAATATCTTGGGTAAAGGGTATGCCTGAAGCCGAAGCACTCTTCACTTCATTATTCCAATTTAACTAACTTGTTCGATTTGCTCGCCAGCATTTCACTTTCATTTTATTGTTGATGTTGCTCCTTTTTTCTGGTCCCAAAAGTTTGAAAAGAAGCTAACAAATTGTAGATAATCCACTGCTGACTCTATACAAGATTTGGAGGCCGTCGGGACAACAGTTTGTTTTCCTTGACACTACGGGTTCGTCCTTATTCGATTTGTATTGTATACATATTTTGGGCTTGGCCAATCAATCAATGCAAAGCTTTGCATTTCTGACAGCCAAATTGAAGTCATCTTTATAAACTTAAAGCTAACAACCCCTGGACAAACTCAAAACATCTTCAGGTGACAACTAAACCGTTTTGTGAAACAAAACAGCCGTCGGCTAGAATCCCATTAAGACAAGAAAAATATAAATAAACCGAGGGACTTTGTCACGCCCCCAGGCCTGTAATAACATAGACAACATAACAATTGGGAGAGAGGCAAAACAAAAGCAGCAACAACCGAAAATTACATTCATTTCCGACTTCCGGCATCACGTAGCCGCAGCGTAGTCACAATGCCACTGAAACTGGTCACCAAACACTCAACTTCCGGCATTTACAAATAGTCCAGTTTAAAACTAGAGCGCGTTGGCTTGTTAATAATTTGCTCTGTATTCATTTTAGTTGCCAAAAAGGTTAAACTTGACTGTTATAAATGCGTTTTACAGTGGAATGCAATCAAATTAAAATTTCAAAGTTCATGCAAAATACAAACTTTTTAGACAATTTAAAGTTTTCCACTTTTTTATCGTTGTCACAAGTCAAACACAATATATTTTTAAAAAATCTGCAATTTTTTATTACATTTATAGTTTCATCTAAAAAGAACAGTCGAACTTCCCTGACTCGAATTACCATTATCCAAAGAAAAGGCTCGAGTTAAGGAGATATTCGACTTAAAGAGTTCTTTTTCTTAAGTTTCTTAATTTTACTGCCACTCATTTAGCTCGAGTTAGAGAGGAATTCGAGTTATAGAAGTGCGAGTTATAAAAGCTCAACTGTAGTTTCTTCCGAAAAAGATAATTTTTTTTATAAATAGTAAAACGTTTTCCCAAACATTGTGTTTGTTATTTATATTGCTTACATATTATTACTTATTATTTTTTCATCTAAAATAAGTTATTGTAATTTAAATGCATATCAACTAGTTTTGTCACCTATTTAGTATCTTTTTGATTTAGAATAATTTATTGCAAGTGTTCTTCTGCTTAGTTTCATTTGGCCTTAATATTTTGTGACCACGTCACTTTCAGATTGATCTGGACAAAGCTGTTTTTCTGTCTGCCCGTCATCAACTCATCATTAGCTCCCCTCAGCTCTTTCTATAGCCAAGACTTAATCGAAAAGCCCAATTTCTTTTTTCTACAGCAGATATCTCAGAAAATGTTGGCTGGAAATGATTTGTTGGCATTGCACGGAAACGTTGTGATGTTTTGTTCAATTGCTTTGGCCTGGCTAACAAGTATGTAAATTGGATTTGTGTTTGCATGGGTGTGTGTGTGTGTGTGTGGGTATTTGTGGCTGTGTTGTGTGTGTGTGTGTGGGCGATGAAATGTGCACGCCGGCAACGCGACATTTGTGACGTTTCTCAAAATTGAAAGTGATTTATCATCGTACTCGTCCTCGTCCTCGTCCTCGTCATCGTCATCATCGTCCTGCTCCTTGTTGGCTAACGCATAAATGACGAATGAGTTGTGCGATATTGTGAGATAATGCTGATATTAATGCCTCTGTGTGGGTCAATCATTGGCACAGCGCCCCAAAGTAGGCTTTAAAAACTGTCAAGCAGCCAATTGTGCGTCAAATTGAACATGACGAGATCGAGGCGAAAACTGAAACATAATAAACAAGCTATTAACACATTGTTCAATCTAAATTTGTCCCAAATCATGTCCCATCGGTCAGTCAAAAAAAGGCTGCATCTACCCAGTAAAATACACTATGCAACATATGCTTGAAAAATACATATTTTTGCCGAGCATTTTATTTGAAAGCAGAAAGAGAAAATTTAAATAAATAACTCTGTTAGTAGTATTATTAAAAAAAATAATAATATAATGTTAAAAAAGTAACCTATTCACTTTTATTGTTCAAAGATATTTTTAACTGAAAAAAATATTATTTTGTGTTTTTCTGCTCAACAAAAAACTTGTTTACTATATTCCGAAATGTGTTGACCAGTTTAATATTGTGGCATTTGCTGTTCATGCGCAAAAACACATTGACCACGTTTAAATAGCCTTTCGGCCAAGCTAAACTAATACATTTAACACCCACAAACACACACACATTCCCCACAACAGGTTGTTTCACACACAACATTGACGAGGCTCCCTTTTTACTTATTTTTCACTCTTATGTGTCACACATTTTATTTGCCTTTTATTTAACAGTTTTTATTTCGTTGTGCCAAAAAGGTCATTTGTGGTCAGTTGGCCAAAAGCAAAAGAGAAAAGCCGAATTGCTGCTGTTGTGGTGTGTTGTTGTTGTTGTTGTTGGTTTCTGCTTTATAGCATCCTGGCCATTGGCATTAAAACGTTTTGACAAACACATTAGGTGGCCAGCTTGGGAAGCCTTTTGCCGACCCTGACGGACCCTTTTGCCCCAAACCTTATTATGTTTTGGAAGGAAGGCCTAATCTTTTGTGTTTTATCAACGTATTTGATTAAACTTTGCTGTTGTTGTTGTTGTTGCCTGTCATTTTTGTGTGGCTTTGCGTTTGTCTACTTTGAGGATTGCGGCGTTAATCATACGCCCCATTGTCCCAAGCACCAAGAGCGTAGTTTTCTTTTATTTATGCATCTTTATTTCAAGATTATTTTGTAAACAATCTACAACCACAAATATGTCAAAATTATCACAATATTTAGACGAGTTTTTTTTTTTAAACTTATTTCAACTTTATTCAATTTTTAAGTTTGCTTTTGATGTTCATATGTTTTTTATAGTCAAATGAAATAGACAGACATGAACTACGTTAGGCTTAAATGATTTCTGCCCCCTTCTCTTATCTTCTTTTTTAAAAAACTTGTCGACCTTTAAAAGTTAAGTTACAAAAAGTAAGTGTGCATAAAAACTCTGTAGCCATAAAACAAAAATATTGTAGTTTAATAAGGAACTGTGCATATTTTAGTGATCAAAGTTTTAATTTTTAAAATTTAGTTTTTCATATTCTTTTAGAAATCATCAACTCAATTAAGTTACTCTTTCTGTCTCTCTCTCTCTCTGTAAGCATACGAAAAAGATTCCCATTTTTTACACCGCATTCCTGTGAGCATACCTAATCCTATTTTTCCAGCTGAAACCGAGCAATTAAACAGAGCTTGGCAACAGCTGGTATCTCTAAATTCGTTATAAAATCCTTTTAGAATTCCCCGCTTATGCTCATTCATATGTGACAGAAAAAATATTTGCATTTCAAGCGCCACATGTGGGCGTGTACCCAAGTGGGCGGCATCACACAGAAGTTCTCGAAAACAAAAGTTGATTAAATTTTTTTCGTTCTGTGTAACCAGCCGTAACTGCTGCAACTATGTACAATAGAAAATCATATATGTACATATGCAATCGGGCTATTCAGACTCTGTGGAATTTATTGATAGTGATTTCTACATAGACGTGAACTCGGCAAGTGTTAAAGGGTCACGAGAAAACTATCTAGAGACAAATTTGCGTGTATGTTTGTGATAACGAAGAGACTGCGGAAACTTGACCAAAGTTTGAGCCGACAAATGAAGGTAAAATTAAGGTAAAATTGCATAAGTTCCTGTGGGTAAACAATTTGTGAAGCTATTATCTCATTTGGGGACAGACGATTAACTTGTTTTCCGGCAGTTTTGTGAGTTAGCAAGAGAATATCTAAAGTTAAGATTGAAAGGAAAAAATTGTGTTAGTTGGGAATGAAACATTTGAATGACAAATATTTAAAATTATCAAATAGTAACAGGCTACATTTTGTTGAAAAGAAAATATAGATAGGAACAATATAGACATGATTTGAATGTCGACTCACAACTCACTTATTTGAGCAGCATAAAATATTATTTTAATTATCAATGATTCTTTATAGTAAAATGAAATTTGTGTTTTAAAGTAGCAATTTGAGATTGACTACTCAGGAGGAAATTCAAGAATCTAAGTGAAAATTTAAGAAAAGATTCTTCTTAAGTTTTCTATATATATTCTAAGGTAAATATATTTGTTTTTTTCATCATCGTTGTCTGAATAGAATTTTAAATATAATTGTAAATGAGAAGTACAGTATAATTTTAAAGTCATTAAATAAAATTGTATATGAAATGATTACTTCAAATACATTTATTTATTTCAAGCTTTTTGATATAAAAGATACCCTTAACCACATGCAAATTTCTACATTGAATAAGTTCAACATTTGAACCCTTTAAGTCGTTTTCACGATTTTACAAACTGCTGCAAAATGTATTTCAATAAAAAACACTCTCATTAAATACATATACACATGTGCGACTTGTGTTCAATAGTTTTTTCAATAGGTCAACTCAACGAAAGGTTAGGAGAATGACACACCTGTTCACTGTATGTATATTTCTTTTTAAATTTTTGTGCTATTGACGCCATTAGTTAGTGAATGTTTTATGCATGTGGCTATAATCGAAGGCCTAGCGAAATGATGTCATCGTCCAAAGGGGCGCAATGCATACCAACGAAAGGATACCAAGGAAATAGTCCAGCCAAAGGACAAAAAGTAATGCAACTCATCATTAAAGAGCAAACGAATCAATAAAAACAAAAAAAAAAACGGAAGTGCGACTCAAGTCGGCAGTTAGACAAGACGTAGACAGACCAAAGGGGTAGGAGTAGACACACACACACACACTACATCATAGTTGAAATTCACGTACATATTTAAATTGATATGCAAAAGTTGCGGTGTAAATAAAATTGTGTAACTTTCGCCCACACAATGTTCATTGCAATTCATTTCAAATGTCATAAATTTATTCTACATCGGCAAGAAAAGACAACAAATAAAAGGCAACTGAATTATTCATAAGGTGGCAATGCATTTGACGATGTCTGGGGAAGGATCTTTGAAGGATAGTCAAGTCAAGTCAACTGACTGACACATTGACTACTTTGTTTTACAGCTCACCTTAAGGCGGCGGCCAAAAGAATACTTAAAAGAAAAAAACAAAACAAAATGGCAAGAGTCTTTATATGTACATATGTTATAGAGTGAGAGTGTCAGTTGAAACAATAAGGACAAATGAGGTTGGGAAACGACACAAAAGGCAGACACTTTGCCTGCATACGAGAAGCAACCCCCATTTAAAAAATTGGCGCTAGATGCTGGAGTTGAAGGATGTTGTTGTCTGTCACCCCAAGCCAGAGCCAGGCGGAAGTTGGAAAGTTAAATCCAGCCAGGAGCCAAGTAGCATGCTCTTAAATGCATAAGCATCGACAGCCTCAGCTGGCCTGAGAGGCGTTAAGTGCATGCGAATTATTTTGTTAGCGATGCAACGTGTCGTATACGTGATAAGAGACATTTACGTGACGGCACAGCAAAGCGGAAATTGAATTGAGATACTCAAACGACACAGAGAAATCAGTTAAGTTAGAGTGTACACTGTACAGCTATCAAAGAGTTAAACAACGAGTCCTGGCATTAAGCTAATTGCCCACATCACAGTTTGATAAGCTAAGAGTTGGAAATCAAAAGAAAACTTCTTAAATGAATACATTTAATACTTGGAAATCAATAGATAATTCTTTTAAATGAATCGATCAAGTTATTTCTTTTAGATAATAATAAAAATTAAAGCCTATTACTCGCATCACAATTACATTAAATAAAATATTAATACTAAAAGAAATATAATTTTTAATTACTTTAATTTTAGAATTATTTTCTAATCACAATTGTCTTAGTTAAGTTAAGTTAGTTTAGCAGCAAAGAAGTAAAATCAATTCCAAGTCAAATCACAACTTTCTTAAACTAGAGTTTCCGAAACCGTGACCGTTAATCCGTAAAAACCGATTGAAATTGGTAACAGTAATCAAAAATAGCGAAATTATGCAAAGCGAAATAACCGTTTAGTAACCGATTAATGCATAACGGTTAGTTTTAGTGGTCTGTATGGCTTCACTCACAAGATACGTCAAATTGAATGGATTCGAATTGAATTGAGTTGAGTGAGTGCGAGGCACACAATGAATCGCATGAGTATCAATATGAGTGCGTGTTGTCTCATACCATAAGGCATTCAGTGAATAAATAAAGCGTAAAATGCGCATTTTGTTGTTTTTGTTTTGTTTTTGTTGTTGTTTTTTTCGTATTTTTGCTTAAACACGACAAGACAACAACAACAGTTTGGCATTCGAATACATTCGAATCGAAGCCTCTTATTAACACGCATTCCCACTCATTCAATTCGTTTATTTTCGTTTGAACGTTGTGAGGCCGAGTCATTCACTCAACGCATTTTGAGCATTGCCATTCATGCAAACCTTAGTTAGTATCTGTTCAATCAATCATTAAATTGTCATATTCTTGTAAATATTACAAAGTTTTTGTTTGAAATACCCAAACCGAAACAAACAAATAACCGGTAACCATTACGAATTTTGCGTAACCGATTACTGAAAACCAAGATTCTAATTTAATCGAAATTTTAAGATAATATTTATATGAATTATTGTATATATTATCTTCTCTTTTCTTCATATGTAGATCTATAACTCTAAATCCAAAATGATGCAGTCAAAGTCACAGATGAGTTACGGCTGCGCCTTGGTCATCTTCAGCTTGAACCTGTTAATGCTTCAGCATTCCAGCGCTGAGCTAAACGCAGTTCAAGGTAAGTTCCCTTGACTTTCTCAATTTTCAGCCACTTTTTAAGATTAACATACATTTTAAAGGCGCTCCCATCAACAATCTGTATGATAATCTGCTGCAACGTGAATATGCCGGTCCCGTTGTCTTTCCAAATCATCAAGTGGAGCGCAAGGCACAACGTTCACCATCGTTGCGTCTCCGATTTGGACGCAGTGATCCAGAAATGTTGAACAATATTGTGGAGAAACGTTGGTTCGGCGATGTCAACCAGAAGCCCATTAGGTCGCCGTCGTTGAGGCTGCGTTTTGGGCGACGCAGTGATCCCAATTTGCCACAGATGCGACGCACCCTCTACGACGATCTTCTCGAGCGTGAGATGAATCTGAACAGTCAGCAGGTGAATCAAGCGGCTGCTGGTGACGATGTGGAGATCTCTGATGACTATGATGCCGCCTTTGAGCGTGCGGTGCGTAAGCCTCAACGTCTGCGCTGGGGACGCAGTGTGGCCAACAATGTGCTGGACCGTGCGGACAAAGATCAGGTAGATAATATCTTAAGACAGAGGCTGCTAGCCTTCAAAAGTATTAGAGCCCTTTGAGCCCGAGATTCAGTACCATCAACAAAATAATTATTTTTTTGTGAACTGTTTTTCAATTTAAATCATGGTCTGCAAATAATAATTATTTGTCTTTTTTTTTATATTAAAAATTATTTACGAGAAATATACCAAAATTCATTATTTACAATTTTTAAGCTTTATAGATTTGTTCACAAAATAATGATTAATTTTAAGCTATACTTTACTACTCAGAGCAAAAAAAATAAAACTTAAAGAATAATCATTATTTCAAGAGTTTTATTTTCTGCTCAAAATAAAACTCAAATTGTAATTTTAATCAGGGACCGTAATCATTATAAGTTATATTCAGGCCTGTTCCGGTTTTCACTTTTTGGCATTTAGTGACATTCATTTATTCACTTTGACTTTAGACTAAGTATTTGAAAATGATCGTTTTTCGCTTTATCGGACTTAAACTCATCATTTCAAAGTGATATCAATCCGCTGAATATATCCAAAATGGTATTAGAGCAGGTTAAAGAAATTCAAATTCGACAAATTTGATCGAAAGTGAAATTCGGAACAGGCCTGATTATAAAAATAACATAGTAATGGTTACTTAAAGATTTTTAAGGATTTTCTTCAATGATAAAACTCACAAGAAATCATTATTTGTGATTTTTATTTTTACGTTCAAAATAAAACTCACTTTTAAAATAGATAATTTTAAAGATTTGATTTTGTGGGTTTCTTTTGAAGGGATATGCAAAAATACTTTGTGAAAATCCTACACAAAAGCCATGAATTTAAAGTGAGTTTTACTTTGAGCGAAAAAAATAAAAATCATAAATAATTATTATTCGGTTCCTGATTTTAATAAAAATCATAAATAATTATTATTTGTGAGTTTAATTTTTTTTCGCTCAAATTTAATCATTGTCACTATTTTTTTGTATATGTATTCTAGTCACTGATTTTTTGATGTGAAAAAATTTTAATAATCATTATTTTCGGTTCCTGATTTTAATTAATTTTATTTCATATATTGAGTCCATAAAATAATTTATTGAGCAGTGAAAATTTTTTGCAATGCCACATAAAATAATAATTTTCTTTTTTTACTGTTTTAAAATAAAGCATAAATTGAATTACAAATAGTTAAATGTATAAAAACAATAGTGGAAAATTAATGAACTTAAATTTGTCCGAAGACAGGTGATTCGTAACTTGGGTAAACTAAAGAACCTCTATGATTTTCTAGCGGGATCGTGCTCAGTTGGAACGCGAGTGGCAGAAGTGGCAGAACATGACTCGTTGGTTGTTGGCGCTGCAACAGCAATATGAAACCACAGTTGCCGAGCGAGCTGTTGGATCTTCGGAGGACATCGATGAGGATCAGTATGACGACAATTCAGAGAATCAGTTCCAGCGCGAGGCTCGCAAGCCAATGCGTTTGCGCTGGGGACGCAGCACTGGCAAAGCTCCAAATGAGCAGAAGGTGTGTACTAAATAGATCCTTGATTTAGCTCCAAATCATTCTCATTGCCTTCTTTATCCTTGCAGTTGCCTTTGGCTGCTGAGACTGCATCTGTTGCCCCAAAGACACAAAACTAAATTAAACCACCTCTTAAGATATGGAAATGAAAATGGACTCGGAATAGATGGACATCAGGACAATTAATAATGGCAACAACAACAACAACAACAGCTGAGCAGAATATATTTTAAGCAAATCAAATGAAATTCAACTGAGAGACAGTTATTGACAGGCGTTTACGGAAGGTGCAGGGAGCTAAAATGAAAATGAAAAAACACGGGCTAAAGAATACATACATATATTAGTATATTTACCATATATATAATCATACTTAACCATTTATGTGTACATTCTAATTTTGTGCAGCTATTTACTTAACGAATTTTACTTTTTATTGAACACTTCGCCCATGAACTTTAAGAAGTTTGCAATTTATATATTTCTTAAATTTATATATGTACTAATAAAAATAATATATACGTTCCCAAGGTTCCCTTCTTGATTTTTTAAATGATTTTTATACTCTACAGTAGTCTTATGATTATAATAATTATAGTCTATTATTTAATTTCCTTGCTACAAATGCAACTAAATCTTTTCTAAGTGATTAACTTATAATTATGTAGATTATTACCTACTTATTTAAGCCATTGCAAGTCCCCAGGCCAAATTTCCTAAGAAGCTCAATTAAATTGCCTCTCTTACAAAGTCAATCTTAATAAAAAAAAAAACAAATTATATATGTATATAACGGTAACTGCAAAAAACAGTTTTAAAATGTAGCGCAAATTTGTTATAAAAGGAAAACTATAAAAATTAAAAAAAAATATTAAAAATATTTAAAATTGTATAATTTTTAAAACTTTAAGTATATTCTATTAAAGTTATGATATAAAAAAATAAAATGTTTTAAAAACATTAAATGGCCCCCGAAAGGTGTATTACTGCAACAATTGTTATATTCTGTGTGCTAAATGAATTATATACATATATATCTACTACTATATTATATGGGTATATTAAAAACCATATACATATACTATTTATATAAAGTATAATTGTCTACTAAATGTATTAAATCTTTTATTGATGTATTAGAAAAAAAAAGGAAATGGAAAAATACACACAAATATACTAAAACTAACAAACTAAATAACTGACAGTTGAACAAAACAACAACAATTATTGAAAGCTAAAAAGAAAAATATGAAATTCTTTTGTATATTTAATTTACACCATCATTGAAACCCTTATCAATTATCCTTTGTTTTATTGAAGCATCTTATTAAATATTTATCGTAAAATTAATTGTTAGAGGTACCAGGAATGCAGAAGTAGGATGGCAATTTTATGAAAATTGTTGTATCAGTTTATCCACACAGCCGGCGGTATAAGTACGAGTACTATATGCATATATATCTATACATATACCTTTAGAACAAAATATCAAATGTCATGAATGTAAATAAAATGCAAAAGGCAAGCATGCTGAATACACGCGAAATATTTTACCCGATATACTATATATACCATATGCTACAAAATAAAGATTAATAAATGATGCAACTCTGAACGGAGTCAACAAAAAATTCGCAAACATGTTTTTATTTCATCGGGGGATATTGAAATTATATTATACATATATTAGTTTTATTTTTTTGGAATGCTTTTAGAAAACAAACTTCACAAATAGCACAAATTTTCCACTAAGTTTATTTACATCAGTAAATATTCAGAAACTTTCCTAATTTTGCGACATTTCCAACATTTTAAACGCATTGCATTTTTGTTTGCTGATTATTGCTCTGTTCAATTTTCACAAGTAATGTTTACATTTTGCAACTTTCATTTAGTTTTTAATTCAATTAATTTTAAGTATATTCTATAAGTTAATTATATTCACAGGGACGTATTCACAAACTAATTTGAACACATTCAAAGTGGCATTTGGTTGGGTTTTATAAAGACTTGCATATTTTATAAATTGTTGCTTAAGGACTTAAAAGATCTCAACTTTGATGAGATTTGGCAATAATAAAAATTCTTCACCCCCTTTGCGGAAAGCTGGCTACGCCTTTGTGTTTGTATTCATATTCCATATTCGGAATATCTAAATACGAATTTGTTTGGGCTTTATAAAGCCCAGCAATTCGTAGTTTAATACAGTTATATGAAAATGTTCAAAGCTCAAGTTTCGCTCGTGATATATATTATATATATAGAAATAGATTAAAATTCATTGTTCACTGGTTTGATGCGACAACAGTTTCAGCTGTAGTTGGGTAAAAACGAATCTTTGATAAATAAATAAATAGTATTAAATATAATTACTGCATATTGGGCAAACAAATAGTCCTTTAGAAATTCAAACAATTGTCATCCTGTAATTCTCGCCTACCCGTAACACAATTAAGCAACAAATGTGAGATCATAACCATGAAAATAAAACCAAAACCAACAAGGTAGGAAGATACTCCTGTGGTAATAGCTGAGGTAAAACGAGGCTAACAACATGCCCGGATTGTTATGGCCAAAGACAAACAAAGCAAGGGCTTTTGCCGGCTCCCTGTTGTACCTTGGCTCAACCTTGGCGATAGAAAGCGAGACGAACGTTGGTCCAGCAAAAGATCTGATCGACGACAATAGTATGCGAATCGAGACTAAATGAAAGGTGCGCCGAAGCAAAAGGCTAAGGGCATACGAGAAATTGTGATTACAACGAAAGTGATAATAGATAACAGAAGAGAATATGCAACTGTTACAAACTTAAGAGAGCATACCATGTTATGCACTTAAAGTTAACCAGCTGGGCGGTCGACTCTTCGCTGCCTAAACAGACAGTCACGTTGAACTTATCTGGTAATTCCCATTGATTAAATTTTTAATTGATTTATAGAGAGGGATTGTAAGCACTTTCGCAACCATTATTTAGAAGGATTTAGTTAGATACCACTTCAAAATCTTTAAGTACATATTTTAAGTATCTCAACCCGTTATCGCTTGGACTATATAAGGGCCTGATTCTGTCAGATAATTCAGTAATAAGAAACATGTTGAAGAAGCAAGTATCTTTAGCAATATTTTTTGGCTTTCTGGCCGTAAGTTTGACTTTCAAAATAACCACTGAAGTTAAAAATGGTAAGATAAGAAACCTAAACTTAACACAAGGAATTATTTAAAACGATTATTTCAATAGGAATACCCGATGGCTTAAAAACAGATCCTTTTCTGAAGATTTGGAAAGGACTATATTATATAGAAACAAATATTACAACAAACTGGTTTGATGCCAATGAGCAATATTAAAGATAGATACTGGACGTCAGGAAATGATCTCGCCAAGCAGTTTAGGCACGTCTGGCTTACAACCGGCAAACCCATAAGGCTACATGATATATGATACTCAGGAGAACCTAACAATTATAAAAATTCAAATGAACGTTGTGATGAGATGTACTTCTTTCCCGAATCAAGTGACAGGGCTGGGCTTAGTGATTATAAATGCTCCGCCTTACGCAAATTTATTTGTAAAAAGCGTCAAGCAACAACAGTTTCACTTGTAGTTTATTAAACTGATTTTATAATTAATAAGTTTAAGGCCCGGTTTTTAAATGTCTAAATAAGGTGTTTGATAACTATTGAAATACAGTCGAACTTCCCTAACTCGAACTTCCCTAACTCGAATTTTCTCTAACTCGAACAAAATCGAGTGGCAATAGCGTTTACTGAGCAAATTTCATACAAATCGCCTTCCCTAACTCGAACTTCCATAAGTCGAATTTCTCCGTAACTCGAACAAAAATATTGGCCCGTACTTCCGTAAGTCGAATTTTTCGGGAAAATCTCCAATAAAGTTTGAATTTTTGTTTCGTTTCTGTTATATGCTTTTGTTACCGGCTCGTTTGGATATGTAATATTGATGTTCATTAACATATGGTGATGTAATATGATAGAATATTGCATCAACAATTATTTAGGCTTATGAAATTGTTATAGGAAAGATAATCGAAATGTACTTATTTGTCAGCGCATCAGTGTACTAATATGTTTAAAAATGTTTAAGGAAATATTCAAACTTATTAGTAGTTAAGGAACTTGAAAGTAGACCAAATAAATTAAAGTTGCTGAAAAATGTGGTATCTCAGCAAAAACATTTTTCATTATATTAAAAATGAAATATTAATTATGATGACATTTGAAACGGGAACTTCTTCTGGATACAGCAAAAGAACGAAAAAACCAATTTTTGAGAATATTAACAGGTCTTGCACAAACTGGAATCCTTTTTTGTTGAAAATAACAAGAAAAATTTGCATTTTGAAATGTATTTATGATTGAAAGCATTTGTAGTTTCATTTAAAAAACTAAAAAAAAAAAATTCCCTAACTCGAAGTCTCCCTAACTCGAACTTTTTTCTTGGATAATGGTGATTCGAGTTAGGGAAGTTCGACTGTATATAGAAATTAATGTCAAATTTAAAATTATAAGTATGTTAAATAAAATTTATATGCACATTGAAAAAACGGTCCAAATTATATTTAACATTATAATAGTACGAAGTTAGTTTCCTTGTACCAACTTACAGGTTTTACTGCCCAGTGAAATGCATATTGGGTGGCCAAATTATCCTCTAGCATTCCAATCATTTGTTAGACAAACTAACTTTCAAAATATTGATGTTAACATCGCCAATCAGTTTCTTTTTGTTGTCTTTTACTAGTGTCAAGGCAATATCTAGCTGTTAAGGGAACAATCAGTTGATCAGCTGTCATGAACATTTTGAATCTAATCTATTTGGCAAAACTCACTGCTACAATCCCAAGCGGACAAATAATTTGAAGCATACTTTTAGGCAAACGCATGCTTATTTCTTAAAAATCAAAACATTTTTTAAATTAATATAAATAAAACATACAATATTTGAATCAAGTAGAGAAGAACCGAAGTGATCCATAAATTTGCTGAGACCGGAATTTAATGCCGTACTTGTATAAAGTACATACTTAGACCTTACGAAATTATAAAAATATAATATTTATATATTTTGCCTTTCATTAGTAATGAAATTGTTAAATGTGTTTGTATGTTAAATTGTTAATGCTGTAAAATATTATACATTCAGAATCGTTATAAGAAATACTTTCTATATTAAAAGTTGTAATTACTAGAATCAGACAAATACATAGAGCCACTTTTCTTGATGATAAATTAATAAATCAAAGAATAGAAAATTTTTAAAGATGTGCGTTTTAAATAAATCTTTACCTTTTGGTCACGTTTAACTTATCTGTTCATTCTCAATAATTTAATCTTTAAATTTAAATTTATTTGTAGAGAGGGATTGTTTAGACCGATTCGGTAAGATACCACTTAAAAACTGTTAAGTACATATTTGTAGTATGTTATGTTAATAAGGCCTGTTTGTACCGCGACCACTAAAGAAATACATATTTGAAGTATCTCAGGACGTTATTGTTTAGACTATATTAGGGCCTGATTCTGTCAGATAATTCAGTAATAAGAAACATGTTGAAGAAGCAAGTATCTTTCGCAATATTTTCCGGCTTTCTGGCCGTAAGTTTGGCTTTCAAAATAACCACTGAAGTTAAAAGTGGTAAGATAAGAGACTGAAGCCCAACCAAACAAAGTATTTAAAACGATTCTTAAAATAGGAATGCACTATGGCTTCAACACAGATTCTTTTCTGAAAATTGGAAAAGGATTATATTATTTAGAAGTAAATTAAAAATCATTGTTAACTGGTTTGACGCGACAACAGTAAAAACGAATCTTTGATAAATAAATAAATAGTATTAAATGTAATTGTTATTAAATTACTAAGAAGAGGGCTTACATGTTCCAATTTAAAAGTTTTACTGCATATTGGGCAAACAAATAGTCCTTTAGAAATTCAAACAATTGTCCTCCTGTAATTCTCGCCTACTCGTAACACAATTAAGCAACAAATGTGAGATCATAACCATGAAAATAAAACCAAAACCAACAAGGTAGGAAGATACTCCTGTGGTAATAGCTGAGGTAAAACGAGGCTAACAACATGCCCGGATTGTTATGGCCAAAGACAAACAAAGCAAGGGCTTTTGCCGGCTCCCTGTTGTACCTTGGCTCAACTTGGTTGAACTTGAAGTCTCATAATATCCTGTTCTCTTCTAAGCCACCCCTTTAATCCGGCAATGTTTGTGATGATAATTAACTTTTCACCTGCAAATGTGGGCGCTGTAAAAGTACGTTAATATTTGTATTTTTCTCGAACATGGAACACATTTGTTTTGGCCCCACTAATTGCATTTGACGTTGACAACACGAAAATGCACTCAATTGTGAGTTTATGAAACATAGAATTTTCATTTACATTATTTGGTTATTTGAATTTTTGTAATCTGAATAAACTCGTTATTTGTTCAATTTTACTGTATATTTTTTATACCAATTTAAAAAAATTAAAATTACAAATTAATATTATGTAATTATTTATTTTTAACTTGTTCAAAATTTCAAAACAAAAATCATATTTATTTAAATTTATATTATATATAATTTTTTGTGTATGTATTTAAGTATTTAAAAATTTAAAATTGTTTTTAAATAAATAAGGATTTATTAGATTTTTAAGTTCTTAAAATATACCATTAAATGACATTTAAATACTACAAGACACAGGTGTCAGCCCAGGTGTAACAGGTTGGGATTTGGAATGTTTAACTTTGAACTTTTTGCTGCTGCTGTTAATATCAAAAGTTTGATGATGCTATTTAAATGTTATGCGACACTTTTGTTGCTTGTTGTGTGTGCTACATACATACTTAGCAAATATTTATGCAAATAATATGCAATTACACAAATTCACGCACATAAATACTTACATATACATATGAATACGAGAGAGAGAAAGAGAGGGAGCAGAGAGCGGCATTTGGAGCAAACGCGGCGCCTAAAAGCGCTCAGTAAACACCGAACTTTTTAACACATATGCAGCGCAAATGTGTCAGACAAATTTGTGTTAACACATATGTAGGCACACACACATACACAACAACATGATGAGCATGTGTGCAAAGACAACAAGCAAGAAACAACAACAACTTGAGGCGTCACAGCAACAAGAAGAAACTGGCAAAATGTATGAAGGCGCAACTAAAAACGTTAACAAAACGCGCGCTGAGAGTATGCAAATGGAAAAACAACAATAAACCATAGAGTAAAACACAATAAGTTTGGATAATAAACTTAAGGTTACCCTGCAACTTTGTTATAGAGCACACATAATATTTACAAAAGCAGAAATGTACCAAAATGGTACCATTTTCAATAATGAACGTACCATTTTTTTTTTGTATGTACTCTGTTTACATTTTCAATACTGAATGTACCATTATTTTAAATGTACTCTGTGTATATAAGGTGTGTTTTAAAAACATGGGACACTTTACAATATTAAGATGAAAACTTTAGACAATATAATTGCTATCTCTACATAAATAGGCGATTTGTTTGTCAACTTAATATTAAAACCACTTCCTTTTGGAACTAACATTGAAAGTTAAATATGGTTGTTTTGCTACATAATTTCAGCTCAAGCGACTCGTCAGAACGACCTGTTTACAGGATAAGTAAGTATAATACAACAGTAAAACAAAGCAAAAAAAAGCCAGCCACAATGGCTTCCGTTTTGTCATCTTCCTCTCTGTGTCTCTCTCTCTCTCCCTTCCTGTTCCTCTTCTTGCCTCTGTGTCAACAAAATGCACACAACAAACAAAACTAATGTGTAAGTTTCGTCGACATGAAAACTGAGACGCAACAAAGTGAGCGGATAAAATGCAGAGCTGCAATAAAAGTTGTCAGTTACAGATTCGGTCAAAAGGCACAATGGAAAAAAAACTCGCATAAAAAACTTGGGGCATTTAAGTTGAAGATTAGAATTTGAGCTGCCGCTTAATTGTCACTTTATAAATCTTTTAAAAATCATTTTGTTATCATGTTTATAAATCTTTTAAAATAATATTTATTATTTTAAAATAATATTTATTATTTATATTTATTATTTTAAAATACAGTCGAATTTCCCCAACTCGAATCACCATTATCCAAGAAAAATGTTCGAGTTATGGAGACTTCGAGTCAGGGAATTTTTTTTTTTTTAATTTTTTAAATGAAACTACATGTTCATCCATCTTTACACCTTTCCTGAAGCTATTTCACCAGCCTATGTAATTGTTGATTCAATTTTCTATCATATTGCATCACCATTTGTTCATGTACACCAATATTACATATCCAAACGAGCCGGTAACAAAAGCATTAAATAGAAACGAACAAAAATTCAAGATTTTCCCGAAAAATTCGACTTACAGAAGTACGGGCCAATATTTTTGTTCGAGTTAAGGAGAAATTCGACTTATGGAAGTTCGAGTTACGGAAGCAGATTTGTATGAAATTTGCTCAGTAAACGCTATTGCCACTCGATTTTGTTCGAGTTAGAGAAAATTCGAGTTAGGGAAGTTCGACTGTAATATTTATTAATAATTTTTTTTATATTTAAATAATATTTATTTATTAAAATCTCTAGTATATTTGTAAATTATGTAAGATGTTAAAATGACAAATTCTAAAAGTAAGTTGAATTATGTTTTATATTATTATGAGTTAATATTATTATATTGATGACAAGTTTTTGATAGGTAATTATGGGAATACTGGTTCTTGTGATTAAGGAAATTGTTTTTTTACAGTTAACATAAGTGTACTAAAGCTAATTAAAATCTCTCTTAATCCGTAACTTGTCTTATTGTAAAGTTCTCAAAATCATCATGCGGAATGAGACGCAATCTCCCATCATTCGCCAAATGGAGAACAGCATACAACGCCACCGAGGGTGATAAGGAGTCCGCCATTTTAGCGGACAGCATGTTGGGCAATGTCTTGTAGACATCCTTAAATGAGGCCATACCCTTGGCATAATGTTCCTGCTCGGCTTTTCGATGAGTCGGTATCTTCTCCTCCGACGTTTCATTCAGCAGTTGTTTTTGTATTAAGAATTTACAGCTTTTTTTGAGATTCGCCATATCAATTACCTTGGCACGTTTGGCAAAAGGCACAATTACTTTGGTAACCTACAACAAACGGAAATTAAGATGAGATTAAGTATTAAATTAATACTAATATGAGGGATTTTTCCCACTCACCTGCATTGGGGCGCCTTCAAAATCGGTGGCTATTTCAAGCACCGTATCGTTGCAGTTATTGCCTTGTGTAAGAGAAAAGCCCATGGACGGATTACCGCCCATGAATGAATCACCAGGATCACCGCCCACCTGAGCACTGCTTACGTACATGGACGTTGGCGAATTGGGTGTGTCGACGCTGAAATGATCGTTGTCAAAGAGCTCAACATCATCGCCGCCATCGTCAATTGCCGACCGCGCATCTCGATCCAAATCATAGTCATCCGGTACACCAAATCGTCGACTGACTTTAATGCTGGGCGCATAATCGTATTTGTAGAAATAATTGGACTCAAATTCATATTTGGTAGGCAGCACAAGTTTGCGAGCGTCCCATTTCTTTTGGCAATTGGCCTTGCGCAGCTTCGTATTTGATTCCAGAGGCTGAAACAATGATTCCGTAAACGTGCCAAAGCTCAGCTGTTGGCTGCGTCGCTTTGCTGCCTGCTGAGCGGCACGGCGGGCACGTGCGGCAGCTGCATTATTGTTGTTGCCGCCGCCACTGCCACCTGCTGCATTATTATCCAGCGCGTTTGACTGACCAAGTGTGCTGCGGGCGCGTGTCCGCCGGAACTTCCAATGCGATGGACCGGCCCAGAATTGAGAGATTTGATCCATTGGGCGGTAGGAGTACTCCAGCTGGCTGTTGCCATCAACGGGTCGCATATCGTCAATTACCACCGGCTGTTTGCGCAAAACTCGACAATTCTGTATTGTGGTCCGCTCTTCGGTTGTCAGCTCCTCCAGCTCATTGTCGTCTATCTCCAAAACAGCTGGCGTCGGTCCATCCAGGTCGGGCATTGGCTCACACTCGGCGTTAATGTCAAAAGCCATGGACAGCTCTCTGGGATTCTCATAGAAGTCATCAGCATTATCCACACCCATATCCTCATCATCTGGAAGCAGTCGGGGAGCCTCGGGCTCATTTGCATTACTCGGATTAGGCGCATCGGTAATAATGTAGCCCGTATGCAGAGGTCGCAGATTTAACTGTTGAGCGTAGCGCAACAGTTTCTTAACCCACTCTGCACTAACCAGCGACTGGTCATCCGAGTTCTTTATGTCAGTGCTTATCACCGTATAGTCGGAGACATCCGCCGACAGCTCTTGGGGATCCCAGAAGCGGTAGTTTGTACGCAGCTTCAGCTCGGAATTCACCGTGGGCAGTATGTTGTGCATCAGCCGATTGGAGGCATTTATGGATCCCACTGTTGAGTTTAGTTTACCAAAAACTGGATCCTGCAGCGGCGCCGTATCCAAGCGTGCATTGAGTGTCTCCTTGTTCTTGGTTACTGTGGAGACTGCCCTGCGAGCACGCTTCTTGGCCTTGGGCGCCGTGCCTGCCTGTGTCTGCGTATTATCATCCGGAGTGGCACCGCCTTCTGCATTCTCCATAATGCTGTCTTCGCGATCCGCAGCTGCATTCAGCTGTTGCTCCGTAAGTTTGCGCGCACTGAGTCCTGCCGACATTCGCATGGCATCCAGATATATGGAGTCCACACGCAGGCTATACACCTTTGAAGAAGCCTCTAGTGATGAGCCTGCCATCTAAAGATTTATATTATATTAACTGTTGCTGTTGTTAAGATCAGTATAAAACATACCTTGAAATTGTTCAATGTCTTGTGATGTCGATCGAGCAGACTAGAGAGAGTATCGATCAACGACAAACTCCAGGCATTGTCGCGGCTCAGTTTGTTGCCGTTGTAGATTTCCAGGCACTTTTTAATCGTTTCGTTGTCCTCTATGGACTCCATAACGCTGCTGTCCCGGGGACGTGTTTGTTGCTGTATCATCGAGCGACGACGTGCTTCGCGTCTTTCGGCCTCATCGTCGTTGACCAGGTTGGTCATGTCCCGGATCATGCTCTCACGGTGGCTGCCCACCGCGGAACGACGCAGGGACGTCTCGGAGCGCGGTAAAGTCATGATCTCCAAGAACACAAATCAAAAACTATATTGTGTCACTTTTTGAGGGACGCTCACCGTTTGCGTTTTCTGTGCAACACTACTAAACAAGCAGCTGTGCTCGCGCTCAAATAATGCTTGATAAATACAGTAGTCTGACAAATTTCAATTATTTACTCTTTGTTTCTTGTTATTCTGTTTTCCTTTATGCCTTTCGTTTTGATGTTTTGTTTGTATTAGTAATAGTTTACAGTTGCTTTCAAACGACGCCGCAATCAAGGGCTACCTTGTTAATATCGATATTTTAGTGTTGGAAAATAGTACACACTGGCACAACGATGAATATTTGCAATCGGTTGCTTTATCTTGTATAAAATTATTTGAATTTAAGAAATTAAATAAACGCCATAATAAAATGCTATAATAAAAATAAAAGATTAATAAATAATTAGTAAACTTAACTATTTGAAAAAAATCACCAAAATTCAAGATATATATATATCTTTTAAATAATATATTGTCTTTTTCCAATATTTTATTTAATACAAACAAACGACGAAACTTTCTTGTTGCTTTTTATATTTGAAAAAATACTTTTAAACGTTTTATGTTTAAAATTACTTTTATTATTTTCGTTGCACACGGCTTATCACTTTCTGACAATTGAAATCAGTCAGAAGAAATAAAAAATTTTCATTCCACATAAAATTATTGTGACGTCACAAAAACGATAACATAAGAAGTATTCAGCCCTTATTTATCGAGCCGCTCGTGTAGCCCTTAGTGTTGGGTAAACATTGCTCATTTAGGTGAACATGTTCACTTGTTCTTTTTTTTTAGGTGAGTCAACTCACTCAGATTTCTCACTTGCTCAGTTGCTCAGTTACTCACTTGCTCAGTTGCTCACTCATATCGCTTAGTAATTCACTGAGCTAATCACTTTGCCTCTCACCCAACTGATGGCTGCTCATGTTGCTCTGTAAACAGCAGCTCAAAAAACATTTACAATACTTGCTTTTAGCTTGCTGACTTCCGACATCTACGAAATGGTTGCATATTTTGCTCTACTTTTTGATAAGCGACATTCTGAATTCTTAAAATGAGTATTTAGCTTTGGCACTAATCCAACAATGTGTATTTTCAAAGAAAGTAGCCACACAAAATGCCCTAAGAGCACAGAGAAAAATTCGAGCAATGTGCGCAATAGGAACAACTGAGCAATAGTGAGCAAAACTGAGCAACTGAGCAAAACAGAACAACCGAGCAAAAAAGAATAAGTGATCAAAAAAGAACAAGTGAACAAAAAAGAACAAGTGAACAAAAAAGAGCAAGTGAGCAATTTAGAAGGAACATGTTCACTTGCTCACTTCAGGGAGCAACTCTTTTTTGTTCACTCACTCATGAGCAACCCAACACTAGTAGCCCTCGATGGCGGCATTCCAATATATCTCACGCATACATCTAAACGTCGCGCGCAGCTTGGAAACTTTGTGATTTGTGTATAAAAATAATAAAATTTGATTTGCAAGCGCATCAATAATTCAATGTAAACAATATCTGAATGTAGATCGCGTAGCTAAAGCTCCGCGCTTGTATACAAAATAATTTGTCGCTGTTATTTTTTGATTTTGTGTATATTTGTGTGTATGTGTCCGTTGAGATAACTGCACACCAACATTTGCGCAGCGAATTTAACTGGAATAGAAACAGTTATAGAGAATATCGGCAGGAAAGGCAAATTCAAACATGGCACGCGACACGCAGGGAACACAAGCCACCCAGAGTCAGGCGTCGAATATTTGGACACAGGTGGAGAGCCAACCAATGGAGAAGATTGTATGGGGACGACTTTATGGCAAAAATATAAAAATCAAGTCCTTGGGTACGAGCATCAAACCATACAAAATTATCTATACGAATTCGTCCTTATGTGTTGGTAACTGTTATGCAAAAATTCCATGTTTATTCTTTTGTAATTCATTGTAGTTGTTGTTGTTTACATGTGTATATATGTGTGTTATCTTTTTCCGCCATGCTAAACATTTGATTGTTTTCTTATTAGACTTGAACAACGACGAATTTTCGGCTGGACGTGGAGAAGCAAATGATTTAATATTGACACTCAATGATTTATCTGAAAAGATATTATCGCGCATATCCAAAGTACATTTTATCATAAAGCGCGCCAACTGTGAACTGACAAATCCGGTTTATATACAGGTAGGTAGAAAAAGGTACCTAGCCCGAAAAGTGATCTACATTTATATTTCCATTTCCATTTAAATTCGCATCCCTTAGGATCTCTCACGCAATGGCACATTTGTGAATGGCGAAAAGATCGGAACGAACAAGACGCGCATTTTACAAAACGACGACATCATTGCGCTCTCTCACCCCACATACAAGGGTAAGTCCAAATTCGAACAATGCATTTTAAATGCATACAATATTTTCAAGAAAACACCTGTTTGGTTTCAGCTTTTGTCTTCAAGGATCTTAGCCCGAACGAAGCAATTGGCTTGCCCAGTGAAATTACAGATACCTATTATATAAATCGCAAACTGGGCTCAGGTGCGTATGGATTGGTTCGTCTTGTCTATGAGCGACGCACCTGCGAGCAATTCGCCATGAAGATTGTTAAGAAAAACATGCTGGAAGTTAGCGCGCATCCAAACAATAACCAAAACGATCCAGTTCGTGTCCTAAACGAGGCCAAAATCATGAAGAATCTTTCGCATCCGTGCGTGGTGCGAATGCATGACATTGTCGATAAGACGGACTCTGTTTATATGGTGCTGGAGTTCATGCGCGGTGGTGACCTGCTAAATCGCATCATCAGCAAGAAACTGCTCAATGAGGATACATCGAAATTGTATTTTTACCAAATGTGCCATGCAGTCAAGTATTTGCATGATATGGGTAAGGAATACTTTAACTCGTAGCGTTTAAGAGTAATTTGTATTAATCTATGTAACAGGAAGAAGAAGGCATCTCCGATCCTAAAAAAGTAAATATATGGTCACCAGCATTAACAACCGATTAGAGATTGCCATGTCCGTCTGTATTAAAAATTTGCTGTTCACAATTCATAGATACAATTACCATAAATCACAATTATTAATTACCTTAAAAGCAAATGTTATGTTTTTGTTATCTTAAAATATTTAATTAATTATTTATTTTCAATACAGGCATCACACATCGCGATCTGAAGCCGGACAATGTGCTGCTGGAGTCCAGCGATGAGGATACATTGCTCAAAGTATCTGATTTTGGGCTAAGCAAATTTGTGCACAAGGATTCAGTGATGCGTACGCTATGTGGCACGCCCCTCTATGTGGCACCCGAGGTGCTTATCACCGGCGGCCGTGCTTCCTACACCCAAAAAGTGGACATTTGGAGCCTGGGTGTAGTGCTATACACATGGTAGGACAATGCACAAAATCTGTTTATTATCTGATTAATTTCAATTAATTTCTATTTGCAGTCTTAGTGGAACTCTGCCGTTTTCCGATGAGTACGGCTCACCGGCCGGCGAGCAGATTAAAAAGGGTAACTTTCGCTTCCGACATCCGGCCTGGCAGGGCGTCTCGCAGCGCGCCAAGTTGCTGATCAAACAGATGCTCATTGTGGATCCCGAAAAGCGACCCTCAATCGATGCCGTACTCAAATGCAACTGGCTGCGGGATACTTCAATGCTGCAGAAGGCTAAGCTGCTGATGAAATTGGACCATATGGAAATTGGTGAAGAGGAAAACAATTTCCTGGAGCCGCCTACCAAGCGGCGAAGACATTAAATCAATCAATTACGTGACGCTGACGTGAAAAAGTTTTAATTTTCTGGAAAAATTAATCGGAAACATTTTTTCCATGATCCAGCAGCAGCAGCAGCAGCAAATGAAGTGATTTACTATCTTGACTTTCCTAGCTTCAAAGTATTTTTTTTCTCTGCGGTTGTTTATTTTTACGTGTTGTTTAGTGTAAGTTTTGTAATTTCGTTTTGTTGAATATTTTGTGTCAAAAACCAGAAGAAAAAAACATTCGAAACTCAAATTTAATTTAATTATTGCATTTATTGACGCGATTATAATTTTGAATATAATTATAATACTGTATGAATAAATAAGTAAACAAAATCATTAGTCGTTTTAATGTTGCTCTGTTGATTCTGGAAATTATTTTACTTTCGAAGCTCGGAGAGTTTATACAGTTTTATAAAATCCCTAGTACAAAAAAACTCCCTAAAAACTCTTTAAATTTAATTGGAATTTGTTTGTTATTTAAAACAAGTTATTTGAATGTCCAAATTGTTTACTTTGCGTTCCACTATGCAAATTTTTGAAATGATTTTGAATTTAATTATGTACTCAACTATAACGCTAAGCTGTCAACTATAAACAATTTAAGTTTCATCACTTTACCTATTGCTTTGGTCCTGTAATATGTTATATATATTGAACCAGATGCATTTGATATTTACATTTAAAAAAATGTTTGTAGGTATACGCAACAAAAACATATATGTTTACATACAAACTTAATATTATATTTTAGGTCATTACAGTTGTTGTAAAAAATTTGTTTACTAACTAGGAAATTACAGATAAGTTAATATCCTAATTATGACTATAAGACGGAACTTATATTTTGTGCGTGGCCATTTTACGGCCGTGTCCAATGGTCAGCAGTGTATTGCCATTGCTCCAAATGGCATCCGTTAGACGGGAGTGGGTGTTCTCATTGGTATAAATTATTTCATGACTTTCCTTAACTTTGGCTATCTTGACAGCAGCTGGCAGATTGCTCATGGCGGCCAAATGATCACTGAAATATTGTCTGTTAGATAAATACTCGATCAAGCTATTCATTAACTTACCCATTGAGAAGCAAACGGGAGACATGGCCGTCATTAAAGTAGGCATCGGTGCGCAGTAGCTTGTGCGGCACACGTATGTCCAATGTATGAACATTGCCGTCGCTGTCGCCCAGGTAAACGTACTTGTCACCCTGTAGCTCACGGGGAGCTGCCCAAGCGGCGCAGGTAAAGCTAAGCAATTGCGACTCGTCCTCATATAGACATGTCGAGGTAGGGGACGAGGCGCGAGCATCCCATAAACGAGCACATCCGCCACGATCGCAGGTTATAACTTGTGCAGAACTTGTGGCCGATGTTGTCAAGCCAGTCAATTTATTTAGGTGGGCAGCACGTGCTCGATATGTGCAGCATAAATCAGCGCCAGAAATATCCCACATCTGTAGAAAGCAATAGATCATTTAGACAATGTAACAAGTCAACTTTTAGTTAACCTACATTTAGTGTGTTGTCCAGACAAGTAGAAACGGCTTTCTTTGGCTCCGACTTGAAAACGCAAAGTTGATTGATGGGCGCGCTGTGGGCAGCTTCTTCGCCAATGAGAAATAAACAATATGGCGCCTTGGGTTGGCGCACGGTGGAGTAAGTGGACCAAACTTGTAAGCGTGTGTCACCCAGCGCCACAAGCAGAACATTATTCTCGGCATATCGTAATATATTGACGGCCTGATCACATTGCAACTTGTAGTCTGCATTGTCGACAGTCATATGGTCCGTCTGCTTGTAGCCGAAGAGCATTCCCCACCACCGCGCGCCATCTCGCTTATTGGTGGCCAGTGCAAAATGCTGCTCTTCATTCATGGTAATGCTATCGAAGCAATCGTGAAGACGTGGTGACAGATTTTCAAGGCGCGCATTCATGTCGAACGCATTAAGATTCGGATAGTCCACATTGTCAGCCAGTTCCATTGCCGACGGTGGCTGATGATACGCAGGAGTGCCGTATGTTACCGAGAATTTTTGCTTAAACATTTCAAGTCGTTCAAAATCCCTGTCAACGTAACGGAGGCTTCGGCCAAAAAAAAAAGGCTACGCGTGCCGGCTACAGTGTTGCCAATTTAGCTATTTTCCCGACAGATTTAGTGGGATGCAACTGGCAAATGCGGGATAAATTGTAAAACAGCGGGTAGCGGGAATTTTAGCTACTTCAAAAATAATTTTAGCTTTTTGAAAACATCTGGTAACTTCATGTATTTTTTTATGTTTTACGATGCCACACTTAAACACTTTGTAGTATTTTTTCCATTTGAATGGCACAAAAACATCGATAGGCCAAAAGAGCATTAAATTTTGTCGTTTTTAACTATGAAATCAATTAAATCTATCACAATTTATGAATCGATCGGTGAAAATGCGTAAAATATATACAGTGGTCCACTAATGTCTTCATACCCCCTAACTTTGTCAATTTGATATCTTAATTTAATCATCTATTCATTTAAATTCCGTTTGAATGATGCAAAAATTTCCTTAACCCATTAAGTACTCATGGAAAATTTTTAAATTTTTTTTCTAAAAGTGAATTTTTTAACTTTTTTTCTCGGTCCCAAACAAAAAATATTTTGATGCAAAAAATTCTTAAAACAATTCTAAGAGTGATTGTAAAAAATTTGAAAAATAACTTCGCTAGTATTTTTTATGATTTTTTGAAAATTGCTAAAAAGCCACTTTTTGTATGAGAAGGAAGAAAAAGGGGTTAAAATAGTAATTTTTATTAAATTTTAAAAAGTCATAAAAAATATTAGCGAAGAGACTTTTCAAATTTTCGTTTGCAATCCCTCCTAGAATTCTTTGAAGAATTTTTTTGCATCAAAATATTCAAAAAACACTGGATGAAATCAATGAAAATATCGTTTCTTTACTCTAGCGGTCTTTTTAGCTATCAACAATTTTTTTTTAGCTATTTTCAGCTTTTTTCATTGGCTATTTTGGCTTTTTCATCTCCCGAAAAGTTGGCAACACTGGCCGGCTAATAGAGTTGGGTCGTTTAGTTCTGAAAAAGTTCAAATGAACGGGTCATTAAAATGAACGAATAAACTTATTCAGTCAATCATGAACTAAATCTTTCATTTCGCAGCTGGTCAGAAAATAATTTAATAAATTTAAAATTTCTTTCTTTATTTACTTGTAACAATGTTTTAAATTTCAAATATTTTTAAGTCCAAAAAAACAATTTACTCTATTTGCTCATTTTCAATAAGTATATATGAATGACTGACTGATTTGGTTCACGACTGAAAAAGAACGATTGAACTTATTCAGCAAATTGAACTTAAAAGCCCAACATTGCCAGACTGCTGATATATCGATTACTTTCATATATATCGATTAGAGCCCATAAGCAATCGATAAAATACTAGATGGCTGAATGGGATTTTTTAATGAAATAAATTAATTTAAAAATAAAAATAAATTAACAATTAGAATAAATTCTAACAAAAATACATGCAAAAATTAAAGTGTATAGCACTCGAGACAATAAACGGAAAATGCATTAACCCAAATATATATTAAATTATGATCTAGATACATTTAATTAAATTACAAAATTTTAGCAAATTAAAAAAAAAATACTTGACTGTATAAGTAAACATGAACAATTAAAATATGGACTTTGTAATACATTTACTAATGGTGCATTTACACTAGTTGATAAACAAGTCAACGTTGATATCAACTTGGTCAATCCTAGTGTGAACAGCTGTCAACTTGATCAACTGTTGCGTTGACAGTAGATTGACAATGCGAAAATCATCAATTGTTGCTCTGAAGGGAAACATAGTGTAAACACTATATGTCAACAGTTGAAGACTCAATCGGCGCGTTGACAACACAAAATTAAGTTGAGCTCATGCTCATTCTTTTGCTTTGTGTTGACAAACTTTATGTACAGATTAGAGGTGGCATCACTTTGCTTCGCCATCCGATTTAATTAATACTGTCTGTTTTTTCAACTGTGCAGTCTATAAAAAACAAAAATTTGTAATAAAAAGCTATTTAAAAATACATTTTAATTTATTTATATACATATTTATTGAACTTTTGCTCTTGCTCTTCCTCGTCCTCAAGAGCTAAAATCAAAATTGCTGCTGCCGTTATTTTTTTAGCTGAAGCCATAGTACACATTTTATCTTAAAGTAAGCAAATCACATATGAATTAGTTTTAAGATACATATGCATGAGTTCTTACCACTTTTTTACTTTACTCAATTAACAATACAACACAATATCGATTAAAATCACTTTCGACACATACACAATATCTACGGCATCGAAAAATGCATTAGCAACGTGAACGTCAACGAATGTGGATATCAACTAGTGTAAATTACTCTCAACTTCAATATCAACGCGTTGGCATCTTGCGCGTTGCTCAACTCAAAAATTAGTTGGCAACCCGGTCTTTTTGTCAACTCAATCAACTAATGTAAACACAAGAAATGCGTTGACCTTGGATATCAATTGTTGATATAGCTAGAATTGACGCTGCATCAACTAGTGTAAATGCACCATAACAATTGTTGAATCTGTTTTTGATGTCATTTCTCTAAAATAAAAGATATATGTAAAAATAATAACTATAACTGCCACTCCTCCTGTGTACAATCCGACATGAATAGCATATTACTCATATTGTGATCGCTCAACATTTTCGAATGTTGTGCCAAAACTTCTGCGCCAGCGGCTGTGAATAGTCGAGCAGGCGGAACTGCCGCTGCCGGAATGTGCAGGTACTTTTTCGACAGACTGTGCAAGAATGGATGGAACTGGGACAGATCTTTCCACAGCTGCAGTGGCTCCGCCTGCAAACTGCTGATATTCGTGCAGAAATAGCTAGATATTTCATCTTGATTCTCGCCCTCACCGGCCATGGTGATGTGTTTGTGCTTCTCGTGTGAGAAAGCTCGATATGCTGCCCAAATATCGTAGCCGTCTGTAGTTGCTTCATCTTCTGACTCGGCTGCAGTTGTTGTTTCTCCTTTCTCCTCATAAAGATTGTAGAGATGCGTCATATATTTGGCCACCAATGAAGCGCTCTGAAAAGGCATGTTACGAAATCGTGGATCCAACAAACTAGACAAAGCCAACAGGACATTCTTCTCCATGCCCTCGAAACGTTCCTCCAGTTGCTGAATCACAAACATGCGCATTTCATATGATATTTGGTGTTGTTGCTGGTTAACGTTCTCTGGCTGCTGCAGATCATTGAGAATAGTGTATGCAATGGGCAGCGCATAGCTGCCACTGGGATAGAATTCCGCACTAGAGCCACATAATTGACGAACAGCACTGGCCAAGGGTCGCAAGACGCCTAGTAGCTCCAACACCAGCTCCAATTCACTAGCATTCAGCGCAGGAGGTGCATCAAGTGCTGACTGTTGTGATTTGTTCAGATGTGGTGCATGACGGACAAAGCGTTCCAGCATCTCGAAGCTGCTGATAGCACGTCCGCTCACGTCAAGCTGTAGCTGCGGGGATAAGCTGCTGCTGCTCAGTTGGTATGCAACATGGTTGCGCACCTTGTCACACAGGGCACTAAACGACTGGCGTTCCATCACCGACTCCAAGAGCGTCTCCAGCAGATTTGCAAAGCAAGGTACATG
The DNA here is from genome assembly GCA_037043435.1 of Drosophila suboccidentalis. Lineage (NCBI taxonomy): Eukaryota > Metazoa > Arthropoda > Insecta > Diptera > Drosophilidae > Drosophila > Drosophila suboccidentalis. The sequence continues at coordinate 135,619 of JBAMBK010000234.1, forward strand.
CCGTTGGCTTCCCAGTAATGTGGCAACTGCGTTCTCCAGCAATCGACTGCTCCTGGTCACGATGCAGACAATTTTCGACTTGTTGATGTCAAAGCGCTGACAGATGCGCTCCAAGCGTTCAACAATACTGCTGGCATTGTATTGAGGAGGCAAGGTTTGCACCGACAGCGTGCGAGATCGTCTTTGCACGCCCTCGTGGTAGTGGGCAGTCACCTCCAGGTAGCTAGCCTCCTCCGAGCTGCCTGACACAGACGACGTTGTGTTGATGGCGCAACTCAGTGAGAGTGTTTGTAAACTGGCGAACTGCTGTCGCACCTTCGCAGTGTGTGCCTGTGCCTTTTCAGCTATGCGCGCACCAAGCTGCTTCATGCTGGGCAGTTGAAACGACGGGCAGAGCACTTGTGTTAGCCGCTTGAAGCCCTCGCCTTGTATGATTTTCAGTGGATGCTTATCGCGACACACAAAATATGCCAGGTTATCCAGGTTATGGTATGTGGTGTTGTGCAAAGTTTGGCAATTGCTGCAACAAAGATATTGCCTTACACAGATATAAATGATTATACATCTTGGATACTCACTTGAATTGTTCAAGATCGGGCAAAGCATCATCTTGCATGTGCATTTGATCGCTATGATCCAGTGCCACCTTCGGTTCAAATTCGATAATGTCGGCTGCACTAACTGTCTCGGCGGCTGACTCGGTGTCTGCTGTCGCCCAGTTGGCATATGTCTCCTCATTCACAACACTCTCGACAGCTGCGTGCGCTTCCGGGTCCACAAACTCAATTAAGTTCACATCCATGTCGTTCGATGTGACCGCATTGGACTCCGACTTGACCTTGACAGATGCATACTTTAATATCCTTCTACCCCGATTCCTACCGGGATTCGTCTCCCGCTTCAGCATGCCGCGCACCACAATCGACTGATGGTCATTTACATCTCTGCAAGCAAAACAAACTTTCCTAAGTATGTGAAAAGATTAAGATGGACGGTGCCTTACATGGTTGGATGAGTCTTCATATGCTTCATCAGATTTGAGGTGTTGCCGCAGGTCTTGATTATCTTCTCGCATAGCAGGCATTGTGCTGTCTGAAGATCTATTTTATCGTAGTATTTCCAAATTTTGCTACGCGCCATTTACTTTGTTTATGAGTCTACGCTTGTTTAGCATCGATTCTGAAATAATAATTGTATCGAATCGCATGGAATTAGTTCAGTGGAACAATTTACTCCATTGAACAAACGAGTCAGCTCTTTATTCGTTCATTACATATTCATTTTATTCAATTGGAACAAAATCTACTCTCGCTCGATAAATATCATCGAAAAAACATCGATGCATGGAGCGATCGGTTATTAAGATGACTTAATTCAGCTTATTTATATTTCCCTAGTAAAATAATCCATATTCTTAAATAAACTAAGTGGAATATATATATCACTGTGACCGTAAGCGATTATCCAATAAAAATTATAAACAAAAACTACTTTGCATAACTGCCAATAACGACATCTAGCGGTCATAACTCGCATGATGTGTGTAGGTTCATCACTCGGCTAGACCGCTGTGACGCGAAACTTTCGAGTCAGCACAGTTCCCAGCAAACATTTGGGCGATTGTACAATCGTCCATTGCCGAAAAGAGTCTTCTGCGAGTCGAGCAGGAGATCAATAGAAGATGAATCTTCCCAGACGATTGTTTAGCGATAGAAAACTGTCAATCGATTGTTTAGAGATACCAAAAACACCAAAATAAGCTCCACGTCTAAAGCAATTCAATTCAGATATTTGCTAGTACTTCGAAGTAGAGATGGGCACGGGCCTCCTTCTTAAGGCCCGGCCCGGCCCGGGCCCGAAATAAATCTCTCAGGCCCGGTCCAGGCCCGGCCCGGTCAAATTTTCAAGAGGCCCGGCCCGGCCCGAGCCCGGTCAAATTTAAAGAGGCCCGGCCCGAGCCCGGCCCGATACAACTAAATACAAATTTTTTTTTTTTTAATTATTATTTCTTTATTTTTTTTAAAAGATTCAAATTTTATTTTTGAGCCTTTTTTGCAAGCAGAGTCTTTAACTTTTTCTTTGCTCTTTTTTTTGCGTAGCATAAGAAATTTTGTTACAGAAATTTGGTTATCAGCGATTTGAAAAGTATGTGTTAAATCGTGACTTTTCGGGCCTACCGGGCTTCGGGCTTTATACTTAGGCCCGGGCCCGAACGAAAAAAAGCCCGTTTCCGATTTTCATGCACGAAGCCCGGTGATTTTTTGAAGAGGCCCGCGGGACACGAAGCCCGGCCCGGCCCGTGCCCACCTCTACTTTGAAGTGTTGGTCCCGTAGCTCACTAGCTAAGGTTGCCGACCAGTCATACTCCGAACTTTCAATGTTTTGAGGTTCGATTCCCCGCTGTAACATAATCTGCTTTGACATAGAAAGCTCTTTAGTTGGCGCGTGTCTCTTAATAACAATAAATTAATCAAAAAAAAAGAATTGTCAAAGGGTCGTCTCTCAACCTTTTTCTTTTTTAGCCATTTTCCCGAATCTTCTTAGGAGAGTCGCGGAAGAGTCGTTTGGAAGACTCACAAAAGAGTCTTTCCGAAGTGTCGCGGAAGTGGCTCACTCTCTAACAAAAGGAGATCAAAAAGCGATGAAAAGGCGATGTCGCCTCAAACTTCTAGGCGACTCGCCTGAGACTCTCTGGCGATTAAAAATGTTTGCTGGGAATGTGCAAGTATTAGTGTCTGTGTGAGTATTAGTGCGCGCCAAATTTGAAATGAAAATTTGCAATTTTCCAAAATCAATTAAAAATTCAATGAAAACAATTTGAAAAAAAGAACGAAATCCAAAATTCTGTAAATTAGTTAAGTTCAATCTAGAGTTGGTTTGGTGCCGTTAGCTCTTCGCGTGGCGAAGTTAGAAAAAGTGCAAAAAGTAAGAAAATTGTAAATTCGAGAAAAGTCCAACAAAAGTTCTGGTGAAAGTTTCAAAATTCTAGTTTAAAAATTGAAAAAGTTAGTTTTTCGGTGGCCGCAAATTCTATGACTTGAAAAAGTCATAGAAATGGGGTAGAAATTGAAATCGGGTGACAGGCGCGCAGAACAGCGCTAAATTAGCAAGTAGATGGCGCAGAAAACGTTTCTAGCACAGTTTAGGACAGTTTAGAGCGGTATAAACATACCTCAAACGAGCGGTACGGCTAGCTATTTGGTGTGAGTTTTAATGGCCGCCAAGGAGGAGGAGCGAGTGACAAATGCGCGGCTCGCTCGCTTTCCGTTTCAATTCCGTTTTAGTTCTTCTTTTCAACAAACAACCAACACAACAAAATACAAAATACACAACAAACATACAAAAACCTAATTCTGAACTGATAAAAAAGGAGCCAATTCGAAAAAATAAGTGCCATTGCGCCAACAGGACAAAGAAGAGTCAGTTTTGGCGCAAAAACGCCAATTGTGGCAACCGTGTTCAATAATAATTTAATAAAGACGAACTTTAATAACCAAAACAAATATTATTTCTAAAATAATGAAGCTCATGTTGAAGTTATATATGCCACATGATAAATTCTACGAATGTGGGTGGAATTTATAGTGCTTTATTCCAGAATTTCAAGACTCTAGCTTTCAAATCAGAAACAATCCAAAAAAAAATTCTTTTTTTTAATAAACTACGTAAAAACTGATACCAAAAGAATAGTTATTGTTGACGCAATATATCGGATTATTATTATACAGGACACACATAGATGTACACCCAAATCCTTTGAAATTAAAAGAACAGATAGTTAATTGTTAGTTACAATATATATTTATATATGTATATATATATTCGATTTAAGAGAGAAATAAATACACTTATATATCATATGTCTTGTTCAGAAATTAGTTAATTACTACCATCAATTATAAGGATCCCGGCGCTGTTAGGCTAAAAAAAGAACATTTTTCAAATCCCGAAATGAAGAAATACTTTTAAAGCTCTAAAGAAATGTGGTGCCTTATATACAGCAATGAATTTGATGTGTGGCCGTGGATTCATGATAATTGCGTCACGGGCAGATTCAAACGTAGTTAACGATCGAGCCTGCCCGTGACGATGACTTTTGTTTGTCGAACTTTAAGAATATATCTTCCAGAGTGCACTCATTCACCGAGTAATACTCGACAAGTTCACCCAGTTCGCCCTCTAGATAATCCATTGTTATCTTAAATACATTTGACCAAAGTATGTGCTCTTCAGTTTTTACAAAATACGTTAATGTTCCAGCATGACTCTCGCGCAGATCCAAGTCCTTAAATAGAGCCTTTAGAGTGTTGGTTATAGTCATCACATTGTTCTCTGTCTCGGTATCAATATTCATTTTCAGTTTAATGGTAAAGCCGCTTAAGCGCTTAAGGGCGCAAATATTATTTAGGCATTTAAATTTGCCCTCCGCCATGATGGCCAGTCTATTACAGAGCTCCTCGCACTCGTCCATGCTATAAGAAATATTAAATTGTTATGTCAACATATGATATGAGAATCAAAAAGACTTTTGGACTTACCTGTGCGATGTGAGCACCACAGTTCTATCCTTATCCTGGAAATCTTTGATGCACTGCCATAAGAATCGTCGTGATATGGGATCCACACCCGTTGTCGGCTCATCCAACAGAACTAATGATGGGGCACCGATCATGGCCATTGCGGCTAGCAGCTTGCGCTTCGTGCCGCCCGAATAATAGCGCACCTGCACATTTCGATATTTCAGTAAGTGCATTTTTTGTAACCAAAAGTGTACATTGAACTCGACACCAGCTGGGTCATCCTTAGATGCAGTTAGACCACGCAAAAGTGCCATAAAACGCAGACACTGCTCGGCAGTCATGAATTTATTCAGTGCATCGTACTGTGGACAATAGCCAAATCGCTGGCGATAGGCCACCTCATTCCGTTGTATATCAATGCCATCAATCAGTATGCAGCCGTTGTCAATTACCAAATTGGCGGCAATCATTTGAAAGGTGCTCGTTTTACCCGCACCATTCACACCGAGAAGTCCAAAGCATTCACCGCGCTCAACAGCAAAACCGAGTCCATTGACAGCCGCTTTTCCGGCATAACTCTTGCGCAAATTGCTGACAATCAATGGATAATCTTGTGCCGCACATCGATCTTCGCCCGACAGCTGCTTGGCACGCTCCGACTCACGCGTGCAGTCGTCAAGGCAATCGAGAGACAGTTGCGTACTGATGCGCGTCCGGCTGACGCTCTTCGGTGGTACCTTACAGGTTTTACCCTGGAAGAAATCACGCAGTCGCTTGCGATAATACTTCTGCTCCAGAACAATGACAAAGAAGCCCATGACCAAGACGCATACAAATATCGCGTAGACAAAAAATGTGCTCGTGTCTTCCTTACCAATCATCGCTGATTCTCTCAATTTCCTTTTTCGATTTATAAAATTCTCATTAATGATTCGCAGCTGATGGTTCAGATTGAAGTCGGGCAAAAAACATAGAAACGCTATCTTTGTGGCGTGCTGTTTCATAGCCGCGAGATTGTTAGAGGTGATCAGTGGCGCAATTTCTGAAATCATTTAAGGATTAGCACAATAACACTTTAAATGAAGATCAGGGCTAATTGTAAGGGAAACTCACCCGACACGATAAGCATAAGCAGCAGATATGTTGATATGGTTGATATGGACTTGAAGCTATTGCCCAGAGTGTACAAAATGGGCAGATAGCTGCAGCCGTAAAAGAATATGCTTATCACAATCATTTGCAGGTCCTCGATCTTGTACAGCTCCGCGGGCATTATCAGTTGCTGGATCAGAAATAGTGCCACACAGAGCAACCCATGTATGATAATATCAAAGACATAGGTAGAGAACCAGTAGGTGTAACGTGACATGGGCTGCAACTGACGGAAGCCACTGGCATTCTCCCGAAATGGCAGAGAGATGTGGTAAAACATGCTGAAGAACATTGCAGCTGATACAAAGACCGCGTAGTACTCGAGACGGGATGAGCTGACGTCGGTAATGAATCGTTTAATGGGCACATATGTGGTATCAATAGATGTGGTCGGCTGGGAGCTGGATAGCTGCAGCATGCATGTGTCCACCATATTGACGAGCATGACGCTGCTGTGGTATCGATTGCCAGCATAGTAAATAGACAAAGTGGGCGTGTCACCTGTTCCACGCCCATCCGCATACATATCGACTAAGCCAATGGTGTCTTCCAGAAAATCAGGCAAGTTATCCCGTTGCAGCTGCAGTAGCTCTGTGAAGACATAAATACGTTTTAAGAACTTGAATCTTAATGAATCTTAATAAGTTACCTTGTCGTGTACTATTGTCGCTTGGTTCACTGGCACTTGGTGTCAATGTTTTGGCCGTGAGACCGCTCTGTTTTATAAATTGACGCAGATGCTGCTCCACTGCCGCATGATGACCCATCGGATTGTAAATGTAAACGCTACCCGTGCGCAGCTGCCCGAGATTTAGAGGCAATTGTGCCTCGTTGGTGACTATGGACGCGGCATGCATTTGCAGAATGACGCCAGTGACGATAAATAGCGGTAGGCTTAACTACAAAAAGAGAAGAAACTAAATTTAATATTACCATATGAAAATAATTAAAGGAATTCTTTTTAAAATTAGGGATACAATACTTCTAACATAAAGGAAAAGTGATCTTTGACAAGGCAAAAAGAGCAGAGCCCTTTATTTAACTTCCAACTGATCTTTCCTATGACAGCTTTATAAATTAGTTGTCTGATTTCAATTAAATGCAGTCAGCCAAATAAACACGACTGTCAGATGTGTTAATGTTTCTTATGAATCAGGGAGAATTTTCATATTTAAGGTTGATTTTCAAACAATCGTTTCTATGGAAGCTATGTGAAATAGTGTTCTGATTTCGAATATATAAAACAATGATTGATATCAGTTTGGTTGAGATATCTCGAGAAGTAATATTGCTATAACTCCGACATATTTACTATATGCAGCTAAAAGTCGAAACTCTTAGAAGCTTAACTCGTCGGCCAGATCAACAAAATATCGTGTTGGTTATCAGCACTTCAGTTTTGCATTATAATTATATAGTTTTTAGGCGAGATTTGATGTGTTATTTACCATGCACATGGCATACTTCCACTCATTGAATAGAAATGTAAACTTTTTGTAGAAAATTGCAGCCCAGAGCTGCCACCAATGCGGCGTGTTATGTTGCAATCGTTTATACGGCGTGGCCAGCAGCGGAGCATCGTTGCGTGTTCCAATATCAGGTGTATCCACTTGATCCATTTCGCCGGCACAACTAGAACGCAATGAATAAATGTAATACGATCGATATATAAAACAGATGTGGATCAGCTTACTTCAGGAATACAGTCTCGAGGGAGGTGTCTGTGATCGAAATCGTTTCAATGCCCAGATCAACCTTATTTGCCTCCAAGCTGCGTAGCATATCATGGAATTTCAATTGATAGTCATACGGCAAACATATGTTAATCGTGGGTTTTACAATATTCTGTAAAGAAAAGATTGCCTTTGAGACACAAACAATAAAATAACATCCATATTTATGGCTCACCTGTACACGTGCATTCGGTATGAAGCCTCGAATCATGGCTAATGTTTTTTCGTCCTGGAATTTAGTCTCATGCGCCTCTAGCTTGAGGCGATAGCCACTGCCCAATTTGCGCTTCAGCTCAAGTGGAGAACCGTTTGCCTGCAGCTTGCCATTGGCCAGTATGCAGATGGTATCGCCCAGCACCTCCGCCTCTTCCATATAATGAGTGGTAACTAAAATTGCCTTCTCTTTGCGCAACGCCAGCAAAATGTCCCACAGTTCGCGACGTGATTCGATATCCAAGCCAGAAGATGGTTCATCTAGGATAACAATTCTGAAAACAAATCAATGTTGGTATTATAACAAATACTTAAATAAAGGGTATACAATCTTTTTCTTACCACATTAATATGTAATAAGATCACTTACTTGGTGTTGCCTGCTATTGCAATGCCCAGCGATAGACGCCTCTTCATGCCTCCGGATAAATTTTCACCATATTCATTGGCTTTGTCGCTGAGATTCAGTTTCTGTAACGTCTCTTCGGCCCACTGTCGTGCGTCGGGGCGTGTGGCGCCGCGCAGTTGGGCAAAGAACTCGAGATGCTGTTGGCATGTCATGTAACTCATAAACACGCTGTGCTGCGGACAGAAGCCAATCAGGTGGCGATACGAAGCGACATCCCGTTCACTGCAAACGCAAATTTTACCAGAATCCTTTGGCACAAGTCCTGTAAACAATAAAGATTAATTGTTAGTAATAAAACAACATTCATAACAAAATTCAACTTACCCATAATCATATTCATCATGGTTGTTTTACCGGCGCCGTTGTGTCCCAACAATACGGTGATCTCTTTGTTTTTGATTGTCATATTCAAATGGTCAGCAATATGTGTTTCACGCTTGCTGGTCTTAAATATTTTGCAGAGATCGCTGATGATGATGGCCTGTGTGCCACGTGGGGAAGTTGTGTACTCATTGCGCTGGCGTTTTTTGTATGTCTCGGGCTAAACATAATACGAATATTAACGTTATTATATAGACACCTTAGTTAAGGCGGCAACTTACATTTAGAAAGAAAAGAAAGGGGCGCTTTAGACCTCCAGGTCCAGGAAACACACAAACAAAGTAGTTGTAAAGCAGGGCATATAGAAAGATTTGGAGCACGAGCACAGCATAAACACAAAAGAGACAAGCGACGTCGTCCTTGATAACGCGAAACAGCTCAGCGCCCGTAAACTGGCGGTCTGTATGGGATATAAATTAAGATTTAGATAAAGCCATCAATGTATAACAATAGCAAGCTACGTTTATTGGAGAACGTCTGCAAAATATCCAAGCCCTCCAGAAATGAGTTCGTACAGAACAGATAGAACGACACCCGTGTTAACCAGTTGCGCACAAGGCTAAACACATAAGGTACAAGGAGCAGTACCAGACCTCCAATTTTGGCATAAAACACTGCAATACGAAAGCATTAGAACTTGATGATAACAAGTTTGATAAGAGCCAAGACAAGACTTACCAGAATGAAAGCAGACAGAAATTAGATAGGCATACGACATGTTTGCAATAATGTACAACAAATATAACGTAAATATGTAGGCATGGCAACCAATCCCCAAGGCTTCATATTTCCATGCCAAACACATAGTTGCCACAAGAAAAGCTGAATAGCACACAAAGCGTATGAGGAAAAAGGTGAGTCCATTCAAAAAGCTCATGGGAGTTACAAGGTTGAGAAACTCCTTTAGACCATTCTGCTTCTCCTCCACAAATGGCACCACGAAAGTGCTCAACAGCAGTACACTGAATAATATGAACAATAGGGTGCCAAAATTGACAACACGTTGACTGTCGGAGGCGCTAACCTCCAGGTAAGGCATCGAGTTGAGTAACAGTTTGTAATCAGCAGAAACTTTACTATAGATCATATATTGCTGATCGAGAATCAGCTGCAGGGTCAGGAAATGTTCACGGATGTACTCATCGTCGTCTGCAAGACAAAAAAGCAAGATGTTCTGGACAACAAACAAAGGTGAATGATACACACACAATACACACCTATTTGGTGATTAATATCCTCGTCATTCACAAAGCGTTTCTTGGGTGATATGCGCATCCGATTCGAGCTTAAGCTGTACTTGAAACGACCTCCTGCCATGGGATCGGACAGTTCTTGATAATGAATAGCAAAACAATTGCCCTTACACTGCTGCTCCATGTCCAGTTCCATCTCTGTGCTGCTGTTGAACACTTGATAATCTAAAAATAATAAATGTTTAAATGGATCATTAAAATAGTTTTTAATTAACTATTGAATATATTTCTCTTACTTTCTGCCGGTAACTTTTCTCGCAGATCATTCATGAACGAATTCACATTGTCCGTATTGGGTGCATAGTATATCCTCTCGAATTCAGGAAGATTCCCTTTAAGTGTATCCTAAAAAAAAGAATTAATAAAGTGTCAAGAAGATTCTACCACCACACAATAGTTGTCTATGGATTATGGGCATTTTCAAAAAAAGGTCAACCAGTTTTTGTTTTAAAGACTGTCATCGAAATAATTAATTGTTTTCAGTAAAATTTTTCTTAGTTAAAAGAGAATATACAATTTAACGAATATTCTCTTCTTAAATTTCTTAAATATTTCTAAAAACGGTTTTATTGCATTATTTAATTACAACTAATTTTAATGTTCAAATATTTGGTCATTAAATTACTAAAAATCATATGTACAAGATAACATTTTTTTGGTGCGTAGTTTAAGCGGATCCCGTTTTGTTTAAAGATGCAGTTAAATATTTTTTGAAATAAATCAATGATATATTTATGCATATCATTGATTTATTATTTATATTATTATCTTTAAGTCATATAAAGTAAGTGCATTTGTATATATTTTGTTTGTTTGTATTTGCTTTGTGATTGTGCATCACAATCTTATCACCATTGACTATGGCTTTGTGTACACACTTCCGATGTACATACAGTGCATCAAGTAATTGTTTTGATAAATTTAATTTTGGAATATAAATATTTTAAATATCTAATTTTGTATAGTTCTTTACGGATTAATTGCGTTTAATTATTTTTAAAAATAGAAACAAAACATTTAATAATTTAAATACTGACTGCCTACAGACTTTATTGATTCACTGTATGCCAGACATGTATGCAATGCATTTGTCATTCACATTGTTCTGAGACGCTGTGCCACTGCTCTGTGAGCTGTGCACCAGTGCATACAACTATCACAATACAGACATGTATGCGTGTGTGAATATATAGTGGGTCTGCAATTGGTGATTAATAATCAATATTGCACACATGTCATTACTCACATCCTCTTTAGTTTCGAAGACTTCCATCGGATAGAAAACCGATTTGTTTACTCCGTACAGATATCCAAAGATTACCAGAGTCCATCCGCATAGAATGATTAACAATGGAATGGCATTGTAGCTTAAATACAACCAATTCTTTCGCCAAAACACATAAAACAATGGACTACAGCTGCAAGCCATAGTTGCTGTTGTTTTTAGATCACTTCTCCTTATTTTTATTCACAAAAGCAGGAAATCATTTTGCCAAGTCAGAAAAAATGTAAGGCGTAAACTTTCTCACATCCCCTTTTCATATTCGAACAACTTATCGAAATGTGTGTTATCGCACAAATGGTTTTACCCCTTTCAAGCAATATGTAAGCACAATAAAAATAAGGCCCCCTTTAATCACACCCCACAGACAAGTACTTAATTCTTTGTTTATTGTGCTGATTTAAATTTCTAGAAGGCAGAAAGGGAAAATTTCATACTGATAACATACATATATTTTTCTACAATCATAAGTTATCGATGTAATTTTTTGTAAATTGTAACTATCGAAGGGGTCGCAAATGATAGTAGAATTTACCGATACTTGATAAGGAAAAAGAAACAGTATCGATATTACAATCGATAGCTTAATAGATTAAAAGAAAACAACAATTAATCGACATTTTTATTATTATTTCTGTGAGAAATTTTCTCACAGAGAAAACAAACAAACTATGAGTAATAAATCCGCATTATTTCCCATCAATTTGAATAAACTCTCCGACAGTGAAAGACACAATTATATTCTAAGCCACTATGTGCTGCCTACGACCGCCGAAGGTGAATCTCGCAAACACAAAAGGGATATTGATGTGATCCGGGAAAATCATCGTTTTCTTTGGGATGAGGAGGATGCAGACATGGACACACTGAGCTGGGAGCAGCGTCTTGCATTGCGCTATTACCGCAAGCTGTTCAAAGAGTACTGCATAGCGGATCTCACACGCTACAAGGAGAATAAAATCGCTTTGCGCTGGCGCACCGAACAGGAGGTAGTACCCGGATTAGGGCAGTTCCAGTGCGGCAGTCGGCATTGCGGCGAGCGCGATGGACTGCGCAGCTGGGAAGTTAACTTCAAATACATCGAAGAAGGCGCTCCACAGAATGCATTGGTAAAGGTAAGTGAGATATCTTGAAAAACCAATGAATATGAGGGCTGACCTAATTGCAATTGAAATTTTATCCACAGGTTCGTCTTTGTCCCATACATACGGAGCAATTGAATTACCATACAAAGAAAAAAGAACATAAACGCCACAGACGCAGACAAAAGGAAGAACGTAAGGCAGAAAGAAGGCACAAAAAACGTAAGCTTGACAATGTTGAGCCCTGCGAAGAACTGGAAGAGCCGGAAACAAAAGAACAAAATGAAGCTACAACTAGTGATGTGGCAGCCGCAGCATCGGAGAAACCCGTTGAGGCTGTTGATGAGAAAATCTGGAGTCAGCAGCTGGATATTAGCAAGGAGCAACCTTCACGGGAACAGGAATTCGAACGATATCTGGAGGATTTGCTGATGTAGACTATAGAATTAATATCATTTGCTTCTCTCAAAAAGATATCAACCAGTTTGGTTTGTAATAGCACTTTTTTATTAGTGTGGAGCATGTGCTTTTTTTTATAGTTATAGCTATGGAGGTGGGCACACGTTTCCGTGGGCCAGCCTTTTGACTTTGCAGACTTGTACATAAGTTTACATACATTTACATTTATACAATACACAAAAGTTATTTTTATAGTTAAACACCAACACCAAAAAAAGTTGAACTGGACATTAAGGCTGTTTTAGACTTTGTTTTAGAAACTGAACTGTTACGAATACGATTGGACTCGCTATTTAACAACTAAATTTGTAGCATCATTCATTGACTTTTCGTTATCGCCTCCGTCGTTTTGTGCTGCCTAATTATGATTATCATCTGTTGTTTACTATTCAGCCTGCGGCAAGAGCTCGGCAAAAGCCTGAGGCGGCTTAAAGGCACGCACTTCGGTGAACACGAGTTCCTTCCATTTCTCCACTGGCAGCTCGTTCTCCTCGAAACTTTGATCGTACAGAGTCGATGTCGCCTCATCGCTGGGATCATGCCACTTTTCCATATAGGGATGAGCCAGCGCCTGTTCAGCGGTAATGCGCTTCTCAGCATCTAGCTCCAGCATCTTCTCAAGCAAATCTATGGCAAGCGGATTAGCGCCTCGGAACACATCACGGAAACTACGACGCGGCATGACCGGCAGTGATCGAATGTAGGTGCGGGCGCTCTCCGATGAAATCTTGTTCATAAACTCATCGTTGGGTGTGCCAAGAACCTCCATGATCAAATTCAGTTGGTGTATGTGATCGGTACCCGGAAACAGGGTGCGTCCCGTCAACAGCTCTGCCATAATGCAGCCAACGGACCAAATATCCACAGTCTGATTGTAGTGCATCCAATTGAGCATGATTTCGGGAGCGCGATACCAACGTGTGGCCACATACCCAGTCATCTCGCTCTCAGCGGGTCTCGCCAAACCGAAATCCAATATGCGCAGCTCGCAATCCTCATTTACAGCTAGATTCGATGGCTTCAGATCACGATGGATGACACCAGCGCTGTGTATGTACTTAAGGCCTCTCAATATCTGATAAACCAGAAACTGGACATGCTCGTCGGACAGCTTCTGCGTTCGTATTATATTGTTCAGATCGGCGTCCATAAGGTGGGTCACCATGTAGACCTGCTGAAACTGCTCCAAAGAGTCAGCTGGCTGACCCGGATGGAAAGTGTCCAACAGACCGATGACATTCTCATGATCCATGTGCTTTAAGAGACGCAGCTCGCGGTACGTGCGTTTTGCGTGCACCGCCGACTGAAAGGGGCGGGCTAACTTCTTAATCGCCACCTTTGTGCTGGTGCCTCGCACTAACGCCTTGCACACCTGGCCATAGGCACCTTGTCCGACTGGCTGGAGGTTTTGGTAGGTCTCAGGTATCTCCCACTCGGTGCGGTTAATGTCAAGCTTATAGAACTTCGGCGTTTTGTTCGTCATTGTCTCGGCTCGCACTAAATTTTGGATTATTATCTTTTATTGTCCAAAATTTCACGATTGTTCACGAATTTTGGATTATTATCTTTTATTTAGAGTTGTGTCGTTTCGTTCTGAAAAAGATCAAATGAACGGGTCATTAAGATGAACGAATGAACGAATGAACTTTGTCAAACAAACGCCGATTTCAATTGCGATTCTAGCTATCGATAAAAAAAACTAGTATCAGCTGTTAGGTCTAAGCTTTCGTTTAATTTTGGAAAGTTTTGCGCCACCTTTGCGCCAGCTGAGGAAATAAGCTTTTAGTTTCAATCGGTCGTTTGTTAACGCTACAACATAAGCGCAGTCTGCGCTTCTTTGTGTCTGAACGTTTTTTGCACGAGTTTTTTCTTTACGTATTTATTCATTGACAAAAACTCAAGCTGCGCTTCGTATGTGTATGTGAGTGCGCGCGTATGTGAGGCCGCCTTTGCGTGAACAGTGTGTGTGTGTGTGTGTTTGCAGCTCTGTGCTGATTTTGTGTACAGAATATATATTTTGCAAATATACGGAATATATCAATGCTTAACATTTTCAAACAAAAAATCTGCCTTGCTACTGCTGTTACAAATAAATAAACATAAATATATTTACATAGAAAGCTCTAAAAACAGCTACCTTAAAGTCCTTACACATTTTGGACGATCAGCCATCTTCAAAGATAGAACAAACTTAAGAAACCGTTACTCATAACAAAATGGCCACGACAGCGGCTGCCGTGGCAGCGACTAGTGTTGTAGTATTGGATCGTGGTAATAATACAACATGCACAATCAACTTGCATGGTAAGTGATCGAGCGTGAGTGTGTGTGAGGTGTGTGTGCGTTTGACTCCAAAAATAATAATTAATCATAATTAAGTAAAACACAATACGAAAAGAAATAACAAATTTTGCAGTAAATATATACATATTTATATCTTCAGTTCGGTGTTGTTTGGAGCTTTTGAAAAGTTGTTGGCGTTATTTATAGCGCATGATTAGCAATGTTTTTGTTTTTTTTGCCAACTACTTAATTGTTTAAGCATTTTATGGACTTTCGTTTCATAGAGCTTCGAAGCCCCCAAAACTTGAGCTTCGTTCGCTGACGCTCGACAATTTGTGCGACCTCTAGAGGTTATCATTAGTACTACTACGAGTATAAACAACCTTGTTAACCTTGTTAATATGCTTTTGTTTTTGTTTTGTTTTTGAACACATGAGTAGCCCAGTTAGTCGTAAGTGGCCACGTAACCGAACCGTAAACGTATCTTATCAGTTTTGTCCCAATGATCTCTTTGGGATATGCGCAACTAGCCAAATGGCCGCTGAGATCGTCAAGTCTGCGGCTCCTACTCGCAACACATTTCGATTAGGCGTTATTTGTACATATACGATATATACTCATATACTTTCGCATATGTGTGCTTGTGTAAGTTGTATGTACAGAGCGCACTTTCAACAATTACGACTCGTTCGTTCTGCCCACGTTACGTTACGTTTCGACGTCGCGTCGCGTCGTCGTTTGAGCAACAGTCAGAGACACATTTGCCACCACAAAAAGAGACGCCAAGCAATTTCAATCCAATCCAATTCCACAACGACAAGTTTTGAGTGCGCTTTGCCTTAGTACATACAACTTTACCCACCTTTATTATTGTTTGTATATATTTGTGCTTTCTTGTTTTGCTTAATATTCAAAACTCAAAATTTGCTTAGCAAAAACTTTAAATTGTTAACTCTGCTTAGACGTCATAAGGCTTGGGCCAAAACCGGGCCCCGTCCCGTCAGACGCCCACACGTAAGTGAAACTGTTCGGCAAACTGTGGTGCACCCACCCAATAGTCAATGGCGATAGCCATAGCTCTAACTGTACTGTAGCTGGAGCTGGAGCTGGGAGACTCCAAGCCTCTGTCCCGCTTCCCGTCTGTCAGCCAGTTTACTTACAGCCAAGACTCTATACATATAAACATAACTACATTTATGTGGGCTAGAAGAGTGATAGTGTGTGTGTATGTGAGTCATTGATTTAAACTTTATCTTTGATTTACATATCAAGTTGTAATGAATTTGCTCACTTGCACTGCAGAAAGATTCTTGCTAACGTTAAAGTGAGGCTACTGATTTTAAGCTACATTAAAAAATAGAGTAAAAAAGTCTAAAATTTCATTTTTGTCAAGATTCGAAACTAAGTTTAATTTCTGAAAAGACTTTTAATTGTCAACTGATAGTTAATAAGGAGAATAGTTTATTTTTAGAATGCATTGTAAAAATTACATGCAATTAAATTTTATATATTAATAAAATGGTTAAAGAACGCTAAATATTCAATATTATTTTATAAAAAAGGGTATGCATATGGCTTGGGAATTTTTATATAATTTTTTTAGTGCTGCATTTGACGAATGCCAGTGACGTGTTCTCACCTAGAATATATTTTTGTGATAGGGAAACTTGAAAGAGATTTCTGTGATACGAGGGGTATATCGAAAGATATCCTAATACAGATTAATTATTATTTAATAATTGATTTTCTTTACTTTAACTCAACAAACGAAAAGCGCAAACTACAAATTCAAATTGCTTGACATTAAGGTTAATTGAACTTGAACTTGAGTTTAAAGTATGCTTCATTAGAAGCGTAAAACTTGCTCTCTTACATTTATGGAAATTTAAAGGAGAATGCATGTTTGTAGTTGCCACTGTAAACCTTCTATTCTGTTGTGTCTTTTCAGGTGCGACAGTTGTGTCCTGGCGTGTGAATAATCAGGAACAGTTGTTTGTCAGGTAAGCAATTGAATGGACTTTTAAATGTTACGCATTCGCCGCATTGGCGCGCGCTTTAAGCTCAAAGCGCAGCGTTCAACCGTTTGCTTGAAGATGCAGCGAAGCAACCAACTTACGCAAGTCCACGGTAACTAACGGCATGCAACCTAAAAAGTGTTTTGCTGAAAAGTTTTCAAACGGACTCACGGACTCTCACTCACTCACACATACAAATACAAAAATACAAATGCACGAGAGCTGGCCACAAAGGATGCCCTGCAAAAGAGGGGAGGCAACTCTGGGCAAAGCAGCCTTTGCCATTCTGTTTGGCGGCAAAATGTTTTTGTATGATGCTCTCCAACAAAAACAATCTGGCCCCAACAACAACAACATCGAACGAACCAACCAACGAACCGCACCAAAAAACAAGAGACGCAACAAAAAAAAAGAGAGTGAGAGCGGGAGAGAGAAAGAGAGAGCTTGGAGAGAACTTACTGCACATGCACAAGCAAACGGGCAATGGACAGGGCAACTTGTGCTCTTCTCCATTGAGGGCCGATGTTTTTCACTGTTTTGCTGCCTACGTCGTCCTCCTATTCTCGTGCAACAACAACAACAACAAGGCAAACATTGTGCTGGTTTTTATGAATGGAGTTTTTGGCGCGGCATCTAGATCGATAAATCCCGACTGCGACTACATGATGTGCCATGTACGGGTACGTTTTGCGCACAGTGGCGCAAATTCGACATTTTAGTGGCACAACTTGCCAAGTTGACAGTTGTCTTGACCATGCCAATAGTTTTTCTTTTTTTTTATATTCATAAATAAATCAAATTTGGTATGCTTTTATTTTTTATTAAGCAACTGAAATTTGTTATTTGCGTATTGTATTAAATTACATAAAAATAAAGAAAACGGAAATCAGGTAGGCCATATTTTCAAAAATTATAAAGATAAAGATTATACGAGACTATCAAGAAAAGAAAACAACATTCGTTAAGAAATTCACTAATATTGTATGTATATAAATCTCAATAGACATAATCTAAAAGTTACCCTGCATTTTTAAACAAATATCTCATTATAAACGCAGATTTATATTTCCTTTGTTCTTAGATTATATTGATTTTGATCGATTTAATATAATATTTTATAATTTATTTTAATTACACTATTTATTGGTTCATGTTAATATCCAACTACAGTCGAACTTCCCTAACTCGAACTTCCCTAACTCGAATTTTCTCTAACTCGAACAAAATCGAGTGGCAATAGCGTTTACTGAGCAAATTTCATACAATTCTGCTTCCCTAACTCGAACTTCCCTAACTCGAATTTCTCCTTAACTCGAACAAAAATATTGGCCCGTACTTCTGTAAGTCGAATTTTTCGGGAAAATCCACAATAAAGTTTGCATTTTTTTTCGTTTCTATTTTATGCTTTTGTTACCGGCTCGTTTTGATAAGTAATATTGATGTACATTAACATATGGTGATGGTATATGATAGAATATTGCATCAAAAATTACTTAAGCTTGTGAAATTGCTCTCTGTCAGCGCATCTGTGCAAGATCATTTACCATGGCACCAGCACGTGTATTAAAATGTTTATCTCTTTAAGAAATCTTTAAAATTATTTGTTAAAAAATTCAAAAGTGGACCAAAAAAATTGAAGTGGCTGAAAAATATGGTATCTCATCGAAAACAGTTTTCATTATATTAAAAAATGGAAAATTAATTATGTCATTTGAATCGGGAACTTCTTCTGGATACAGCAAAAGAACGATAAAACCTATTTTTGAGAATATCGACAGGTCTTGAACAAACTGGAATTTATTTTTGTTGAAAATAACAAGAAAAGTTTGCAATTTGAAATGTATTTATGAATGAATGAAATTGTAGTTTGATTTAAAAAACTAAAAAAAAAAAATTCCCTAACTCGAAGTCTCCCTAACTCGAACTTTTTTCTCGGATAATGGTGATTCGAGTTAGGGAAGTTCGACTGTATTTCACTTTCTTTAAGATTTGTCGTAGTTTAATTTCTTTAAGCTGCTCTAATACCATTTCGGCGATATTCAGCAGATTGATATCACTTTAAATTGATGAGGTTAAGTCCGATAAAGTGAAAAACGATCATTTTCAAACACTTAGTCTAAGTTCAAAGTAGATAAATGCATATCACTAAATCCTAAAAAGTGAAAACCGGAACAGATCTAAATATGTTATGGCTTAACTACGTTTTAAAATTTTATCAATACTACCGACTAATGTGTGAAATATGTGCTTATTGAATTTAGATCTCTTGAATGTCTGGCAAATTACAGGATAACACTCTGTCTATCAGCAGTGTTATGCCTTTTTTCCATACTAATTTTCTTAGCCTTGCTCTGTGTTTTTCTCAACTTTTTGATTGTTTGTCCGAATGTTCGTTACACATTGCGTTGCTGTTTTTTTGCATTATTGTTGTTGTTGTTGCGCCCAGTTGCCAGTTGCCGTCTCTTTGGCATTTGGAAACCCAGCAACAGCGAGGAGCAACTTTGAAATGCTGAACAAAAACCGCTGCGAGTTGGGTTTTTGTGGCAAAAACCTGGAGAATTTTTTGTGTGCGGCTTGTGGAGCCAAAGAAGTTAACGTGTGCCAACAACTGTGACCAGAGACCCTAAACTTGGCTAAAACTGAAGCAGAAACAGAAGCGAATTCAAAGCATAATTTGGCTAATGCTTAAAGAGCTGGCACAATAAATGCCACTTGGATGGATTCCACAAAACTGACTGATCCGTTGCATGTGCAACACTGCAACCTGACAATATTAATGACACAATTGCCCAGGCACAGCAACACACTTTGGGATAACAGAGGGCAGAGCAGGAGCCACTTGATGGATGCGTCGGCAAATTAGCGCACACATGAAAAAAAACAGAAACAGAAACCTAAAGATGAAACTGACGAATCATTGAGCAAAAAGTGGGCAATTGCCAGACACTTTTTTGTGCGTCGCGAACCGAGAAGTTCTTCTTCTTTGGCTCAGAAATATCTGAATGTCTGCTTGTGTTTTTCTGGCCATGCTTGAAAAATATTTTGTCAGCTCAAAAGCTTTGGCCTGCCAGTTGTCAGTTTCTTAGAGAGGGCTAAAAACTCAAACTCAAACCCAAACTTAGACCCAGACAACCAGACACAGACCCTTACCAGAGTTAATCGAACCTTTTGCCTTTTGCAGCAAACTGGCATCGTTTGATGGCAAGAAGGCGATACGTGGTGGCATACCCTTTGTCTTTCGTAAGTTTGTAATCATTTGAAATGCGAATCAAACCAATTCTCATAATATTTCTCTCATTTCTAGCTCAATTTGGCCCTTGGTCCTTTGGGCCACAGCATGGGTTTGCTAGAATCACACGGTGGCATTTGGAGCGTGCACCGGAGCGTCTTCACAATGGTGATGTTGAGGCGATATTTTCGTTAATGGACAATGAGTTTACGCGCTCCATATGGAACTATCAGTAGGACCAAACATCTGTCCGAAATGTCAAAAAACTATAAATCTTATTAAATATTTACAGATTTCGCATTACTTATCGTCTGATATTACGAGAGAAGGAGCTACACTTTCACATTGGCGTCTACAATCCCAGCAAGGATCTGAGCTTTACCTTCAATATGCTGCTCCATACCTATCTGAAGGTCCCAGATGTCCGAAGATGTCAGATAACGGGTCTACAGGGCTGTCATTTCATAGACAAGACCCGAGAGGGCGCCTTGTATCAGGTAAACGTGAAGAGTTATTACTTATGTCAGGATATTAACTCCGATTCACAAACAGGAGGGTCGCGAGGTGGTAACCGTGAATGAGTGGACTGATCGCATCTATCAGCACACGCCACAGGAGCACGTGATCACCAATGTGGTGTCCGGCCGTAAGATGAGGCTGCACAAATACAATTTTCCCGACACGGGTAAGTAATGTTAACAAAAATGCCTTAAACCCTGGGAAACTCTGTTCTCATTCTGTAAAAGAAAATTATAATTAGATATGATACAAATCAGGGATAAATACCGAATCTTATATTAACTCGAGTACTTCGATAAAAAAAATAAATTCTATTTCGGGTTGGAACGGTTTATGAATGCAATGTTAAGGAACAAAGGATTATTGAATTTATCATGATAGTATTAACAGGGTATTAAACCAAAACGAATATCGGTATCAGTTACGGTTATGTTTGCATTTAGGTTTTCGGTTATCGGTTACGTAAAATATTTATATATCAGTTACGTAACAGTTACCAATTTTTGTATGTTTCGGCTTCGATTTCGGTTTACAAAACAAATTTTAAAAATTTTAAAGAAAGGTAAATTTAAAACAAATATTCAAAAATTAATATTCAAGAATTAAGAAAAAAGTATATTTAACCGTTATGCATGAATCGGTTTTTAAAAGGTTATTACGGTTGGAATAATTTCGGTTTTTGGGTTCCGGTTACGGTTTCAGTTAAGGTTACCAATTTCAATCGGTTAATGCCGGTTAACGGTTATGGTAACGGTCTTAATCACTGAAAAAAACACTAAAGCAAATGTCATATTTATTATTTTCGGTGTTAATTATCCGAACGTAAAGCAATCCGAGTCTGAAATCTGGATCATTTCAATTGATCGTGTCCGAAGTTTTGTCACTAACTTTGGTGTCTTATCGCTATGTACTTTTTAAGTACAGAGTCTAAGCATTTATCACGTCTCTTGCTTGTTTTCTAGTCATTTGGAATCCCTGGATTGATCGCTCGCGAGAAATGAGCGACTTTGGCGATGATGAATTCCCCAACATGCTGTGCGTGGAGGCGGGCAATGTCAGCTCCCCGGTTATACTGTTGCCTGGCACAGCGTTTGAGGCCAGCCAGATACTTCAGGTATTTATTTGTACTCATAAATATATTAAGATTATGGTTACTACCAACATATCGAACCCAAATCGAACAAAACAGCAATTCAAGTGTCCTGCTAATCCGATCATTCATCGCAACAAAGTGCAAATTGTCGAAACTGTCACTGTCAAGCCGCGACCATTTGCGAGAACATTGGGATCCTTTTCCGAAGTTGTTTCGGAAATACGACGCAGACAAATGCCAATGAATTGATAGATTCATTTAAATAAATGTTTCTCGAAATTGTTCAGTTACTTAAATTATAACCGATGGATTAATCATATTAAATTTAAGTATACTCGATGATTTGATCAAAATTTGAATTCTTTGCATGAATAGATTATCATCGAGGGAAATGTGAGTCGTAAAACGAAACGGAATCGCTAGCGTTTAAGGAATCGGAACCCACTGAGGTAAACCGATTCAAACAATTTCAACTGAGATCATTGAGCAGATGGGCAGATGGAGGACGGACAGCAACAATTAAAAATGATTTGTTTTCGATTTAGCAATTAATGTATGTAGATTCTAAGTAACTCTCATTCCGACTAGCAATATTAAGCATAAAAGTTGTAATGGTTTATATACCTAAATCTAGTGCTATACGATATATTACATATTACTCTACGTTAAAGAAATGCTCACATTGAATGGGTTCGTGTCGTGTCCAAGCTAAACAAATGAAAAAAAAAACAACATTTTAAATACGTATTGAATGTGCATTAACTAAAATAAAAGATTAGATACTATTATGTTTAGACTTCAGATGTGTATACGATTTGATCTAATTAGATATTTTACAAGTTAGCTTAAAACCATTTCTGTGTAAAGTACTAAAAACGCAAATAAATAAATTAACAACTATTTAGTTTTGTGCTATGTCAATTTACATAGTTTTAGTTAATCAATAACAAATACAAGCAAATAAAATATAAATAAATATCTACATATCACGTCTATCTGCATGGGGCGCTCGGAATGGGGCAAATGTCTCCCCAAATAAGAACAGTGCGAAACTGACATTTGATAGGATCTTCTGCTTGTCTGTACGCTCGCGTTTCTGTAAGTAGCACATATTAATAATCTATACTTTGAATCACTAAATCTGAATACTAATCACATGATAATATTCACTCCAAAAGCCAGAAGAAACCGTTTCAAAACATACAAATGCCAAAGCACATAAAATCAGCACAATTAACTTGAACATTATGCGGAGTTATTGTTAGAGTTTTGGGTGTGTCTAACCCGAGTAAGTTGGAAATAACACCTTGGAACATCTGTTGACAATAATAACAGTCCTGCATTTACTAACGCTTTAAGCTATGTTATAAACATGAGCTGTTAACAACATATTGACTCATTTAAACAGAAAGTTAACATTAATTGAGTATATCCATTATCAATTTAATTTAATCACTTATTCGCCATTTATACTTAGCTTAGTTTATTAGATTTCTTGTTTTAATGTTTTAGCTTAGATTAGGATTTTTACACACATATATAAATTAAGTGACCCCCAAGGAAATACTATAAACGTTAGTAATTAAGCTTCCCCATTGGTTGTCGAGTTTTCTTTTTTTTTCTTTTGGGAAAAGCGTAGCACAATTAGTTGATTTGAGAGTACAGTTTAAACAGAATATAACTCATGGCCTTGGACAGTTCAGGGCTTGGTACAGTTGCTAGACTTTCAATATATAAATATCTATAATATATAGGCAATAATTATTATGATCAAATGATATTGCAGGGATAGTTTGGTGTGCAGCGTTATGTAAATGAGAAACTTATTTAATCAATCTTAACGGCACCATAGATTTTCAGTATGAAAACATAGGCAGCAAAGAAGCCAATGGATCCGGTCAGCAGCCAGAACGTTAGTACCATCAGACCTATTTAGATAAAAAAACAACAACATTACTGACAGATTCTATAATTAAAATATATAATATTTAAAACGCACCTGTGTAGCCCAAGTAAAGCAATGTGGGTATAAATTCTGTAATCTCTAGTTTGGTAAAGAAATAAAATATGCTATAGAAGAGCACATAAACAGCCGATCCACCCGAGACGATAAAGCTGCGCCACCACCATCGATAATCCTGCAAAGACCAAAATTTAGTGATACAGATTTTGAATAGCGTATTAAGAAGTCCATTTTACCTCGCCACACAGCTGAAAGTAGGTCATGACAATTGAGATTTGACCGCAGCTGACAACCAGAATGCAAAAGACCAAAAACAGAAAACCAAACAGATAATAGAACTGATTCTGCCAAATGGCCGTAAAAACAAAGAAGAGCTCTATGAACACGGCTCCAAATGGTAAAATGCCAGCCATCAGAGTGCTGTGGAAAGAGATTTAAAGTGTAAGCATTGGTTCAACTGAAAACAACAAGTCATATCTACCTCAATGCGGCATTCATATACCAATGTTGTGCCGGCACCTGGCGCGGAATCATATTTGTGCGCACAGGATGCTGATACGGCTGCTTGCGATAGCCGAGATAGAAGCCAAGGTAAACCAGCGGTACCGAGATGCCGAACCAGAGCAACAGCAGCGAGATCATTGTGGTAAAGGGCACAGCGCCACTCGAGGATTTGTCCCAAATGAAGAAGTTCAAAAAGAAGCCAGTGCTATGGAAAGCTCAAAATTAAATCAAGTCCATTTTGGAATGTTAAATGCATCTTACCCAAAGACAATTCCCGGATACAAGGTGGCTGTGAGGAAGGCGGCCCGCTTCCACTCTCGTCCCTTCATCGTCTTGTAGAGGCGCGCTGCATAGTACCCAGCAATAGTGCCCATGAAAACATACATAAAGATGCCGGAGGACATGAGAGCACCGCGTGATGAAGGCGACAACATGCCCAGCATGGCAAAGAATATAGTGATCATTGCCATGAAGAAGATTTGAATGCCGCTGCCGATGATGGCGGAGAAGAGTCGCGTATTTTTGGGTGGACGAAAGACATCACCGTGCACCAACTTCCAGCCAGTTTCCTCCAGTGTATCCTCGATATTATCATCCGTATTGTAGCGAGCAATGTCACGTCTCAGCGTACGTATCATGATCATGGTCAGTATGCCAGAAAGGAAGAATACGACGACCAGCGAATTGATGATGCTAAACCAATGGATCTGCACATCACGCATGCCCAGATAGATATCCCAACGTGAGGCCCAGCTCACCTTGGACTCCTTCCATACAACCGAGTATGTGAAATAGAGTTTCGTTTCTCCTGACGGATTCACAAGCTGTGGACGCGGGTTGTCAGGAAAATTGCACGTGTCATCCTCAAATTTGAGCTCTTTATGGTTAACTGAGCCAGTCAACACCTCAAAGCCGACCACACGGTATTTATCCTTAGTGTACATGTGATAGGAGAGTATAAATTTTAGATGATTGTTTATGTAAATGTTGTCGCCATCCACTTGGCCCAAACGATATCCATGCTCGTAGGTGATATCATTTGGATTGTTGACGTTGACAATTCGCGTTGCAACTGGTAAATTATCAACGAGCAGATGTACAAAATACTCGTGCTGTATGCGCTCAGCGACCGTTGCCGAGTCCTCTTTGGTCCAGGTAATGGGAAGATCCTTTTGATTGCACAGCAGCTTGCAATTGATATTCTCAGCCATTTGGACCTCATAAGGTGTGTTCACAATGCGATCACCGCGCAGCACTTCACCGAGATTCTCCGATTTAAAGATCAGTGTGCCATTCTTAGGATAACAAAAGCGTAGCGAATAATACTGATACGGCAGCTGTGTGCGGCTGCTGGTCATTTTCACAGCCTTCACATCGATTTTTTGGCCGCGCACAAATTCAACGGGCGCCACGCCGGGCACATAGAAGCAATCGACGACGACGAAGCTGCTGCAAAACAGCGCCAACATCAGCAACAGCAGCCTAGGCACCCACTATATGTAAAACAAAAAAAATAAACATAAACAAACAAGTACAGCAGAAATAACAAAATATTCATTTGATTGCGTGTCTCTTTTTCCTACGCTTCGCTATCGGCGAATGCATTTTATATTCATCGAGACTAATGCGACTGGAAGTAGCGATGTCGTAGCGCTGAGAGAACGTCAAAATTACCTGCATGGTTGGATGCGGGTCTGAAGCTTAAATGATATGCACTAAATGTATGTATAAACTAAAAATTTGCCAATTACAAACTAGCTAAATATTCTTTCTTTCACGTTTGCTCTTGCTTGCTAGTGTTGGCAATTGTTGGGTAGTGTTGGGTAGTGTTGGGTAGTGTTGGGTTCCTCATGAGTGAGTGAACAAAGAAGAGTTGCTCAAGTGAACATGTTCCTTCCAAATTGTTATTTATTGCTCAGTTGCTCTTTTTTGCTCACTATCGCTTTTTGTAAACTGTTGGCAACCGTGTGGCAGCCTTGGCCAACCTTTGGCAAAACAAGGTGGCAACCTTGGCTCCGAAAACACAGTGGCAACTATCAAGCCACAAAAACTCTAGCTAGTTTTAATTGTTGCAAATCTCATTAACTTTAGCTTCGTTTTGTTCGAATATTAAGGCAACTGAAATAGTTTTATTGTTTGTTGCTCGCGTTGTATTTCACGCACCTTTGTTGCATTCCGCCAACGCCTTTGCTTCTTGTACGCAGTTGCTGTTGTTGTTGTTCCAGTTGTTTTCAGAATTGTGCAAGGACGTTGGTGGAACGCTGTCGTCGTTGTTGTCCTCGTCCACGAAGGCGAAGAAGGCGCAACAATTAGAACGCGCAAAAAGCGGGTGAGTCCGTCGTGAGTTTTTGTGTTTGTGTATGTGCGTGTGAGAAAATCAATAATAGTCAAAAAAAGAAAAACTGCATGCAGAGAAGCATCAATTTGTACGTGGTGTGCGTACATTAGTATGCATGTGTACGTGTGCCCGCCTGTGTGTGTGTATGTGTGCGGGTGTATGTAGGTGTTTAGTACTAAACTTTCTTTTTCTACGACAGAGACAACAACAAAAACTACAACTACAAAGAAAAAGAAACAATAGAGAAATACCAAAAAAATACCAAAACGTAGCATCATAATATGGACAACGCGCACAACAATGCAGCCACGGTCGACAACAACGCAGTCGCCGCCGCCGCCTCCGCCGTCGATGAGAATGACAGTGACAATGATGTAGTCACCGATTTTTTAAACTCCAATTGCGACGTGTCAGCCAGAGGAGCAGCTCCATCAATAATAACCAATGGCACAGCCAAGATTGTTAATGTTGTTGAGAGTCAAAACTACTGTATACCTGTTATAAATGCACCTCCGACTGTTGTACAAAACAATAATAACAACCACAGTAATAGTAATAACAGCACCACCAGCAACAACAACAACATGAATATCAACATGATACCCATTATCAATGTTACGCCTCACAGTCCCGCCTCGGCAACCAAATACAACAACATTTTTGAGGATACACTGAGTCAGCTGCAAAATATACGCGAGACGGTGCAACAAATGAAAAACTCGACGAGCAGCCAACATCATCAGGATGGTCTGACCAACAGCTATGGACTGCTCAGTGCTGCCATTTTAAGCGCCTCGCTGCCAGATCTCAGCAATGCCGGCAACGGCAAAGGAAGCGGCGGCAACGTTGGACTCATGTGGTCAGCGGCGGCGCCACAACAGTGTCTCCTCCTGCACACGGATCGTCGCAAATCCTGGACAGCCGTCGACGATGCCAATGCCACCGGCGATTGCACCAACAAAAGCGTCAGCCTGTCCAGTCTGGACAGTGAGGAGCAGGAAACCATACGTGTCACCGAGCAACGTCGTCGATCAGCTCGCAATAGCACTGGTGGTTAGTATACAGACTTTTTACAAATTCTGATCAATTGCCAATTGTGGGTTGGGTTTATGTACATACATATGTGGTGTCCATAAAAGCGAAGGCAATTAATAGACAAGAATGCGGTTGCTTTGAACTTGCAGGTTTGCAACAAAGTGTAGGAGAGCCGATGAAGACTAGATTTTTCTATTAGCATTGTTTACACAAAGCAACAAATTTAGCGTTTTATCTCGGTGCATTATCTTTTTTTTTACACATATGACAAATAAATTCTTTTCTATGGTAACAATTTGTTAAATTTAGCCAATTCTAAAGCTTTACACTTTCTGCGAGCCAATGAATAAAAGTATTTTGTTTTTTTCAACACAGTTTGAAATATAAACCAATTTATTAATCAAGAAAATTTTGATTATTTGTGCAGTTTTTTTAAGGCATTTTAAATATACAATTCTGCAAAAAAAAATTAAAATTCTGTAAAATTTGTACGTTTCCTTTAGTTACACAACTATAAAATATTTGTTTCGTTTAATATAAATATTTATCATTGAAATCGATGGAGAGACATCTTAATTATTATTACCATATGAAAAAGTTGTTTTGAATAATGTTACAAGAAAAATTTAAACTTTGTTGCCTAGTGTTATTAAACAAGCTGGAACAACAATCAAAAGATAAAATAAAAATAATTTGTTGATTCTTATCATGAAATTAATAAACAAGTTTTATCTTGTTTTTATTTAAATATAAACTCTTAAATTCAAAATAGATTTTTGGTTTTTTGAGGTTTGAGATTTTCTTATTCATTTATTTGTTTATTTATTTATTGTTGGGCTAAAAGCAGCCGACACAACAATTAATTAAAAAATTAACATAAAAATTATTAAATTATACACTACTGGCCAAAATAATAATAAGTTTAAAAATTTTCAAAAATTTGTTTGCTAATATTTTTTGTAATGTTTTGAAAATTGCTTAAAAGGCACTTAGTATGAAATTCGCGAACAAGTGCCTTTTAAGCAATTTTTAAAAAAAATTATAATAAATATTAGCAAAAAGATTTTTGAATATTTGTTTTTGCAGTCATTCCTAGAATTGTTTGAAGAATGTTTTTGCATCCCAACCTTTTTTTAAAAAATCGAGTAAAAAAGTTTGGAAAGTATACTTTTTTTAAAATTCGAAAATTTCAATGGGTACTTAATAAGTTAAGGAATGTTTTGCATCATTCAAACGGAATTTAAATGAACTTTTCAAATTTATTTTTTAAATATGAAGACGACTTACAATAGTAAAAAAACGAGTGTACTTATTATTTTGGCCAGTAGTGTACATTTCAATTACAAAATAAATGAAAATAAAAAATAAATAAATTGGGAATTTTCCGAAATCAGAATTGTTTTAGAAAATAAATTAGAAAATAATTTAGAAATTGAGTAAGAAAATTAAAGCGACGTCGAAGACATAAAAGCTACTTTTGTTTTAAAATAAATTAAATAGATTTGTTTCAACTTTTGTACTCTAAATTCTTTTCTGATGCAATTTTTCTAATTTACTTGTCAGGAATATATGTACTTGAATAATAGGATAATAAATGGAGAAAGGAATAGTATACATCAGACTTGAGCTTACACTAAAATAGTCGACATAGTTGATTTTAGTTGAAGTTATCTTTGGTAAACGCGTGCGCTGCACTAATGTGCCGCATCCGAGGTGTGTGTAGGGAGCCGTGTCGAAGTTAGTTTCGATTACGATAAGGAATTCCACAAGAGCCCCGGCGTGTTATCATTTGAGTCGATTGGCATTGACAGTCCAAGTCCAAGCTACTAAGCAAGCAAGTTAATTATTTCGTGCTTTTGCAACTATTTCAGGCATTTCGACGCATTCGCTGAATGAGGCGGAGCTGGCACGGGACTTTGAGCGTATCGCGGCTAAACGGAGTCTGGCCACGGAGATAATCAGTCGGATACCGTTGCAGAAGAGCATCTCGACATCATCGATCATTGCCAAGGAGGACATCAAGGCGATTGCCCGCCATCTCACGGATAGCGAGGATGAGAATCAGAGTCTGTTGCGTTCGCATGCCAAAATCGAGGTGTACGATCACGTAGAGAAGCGTCCCAAACGCGGCTCCCTATTCTTTCGCAAAAAGAAGCCCAAGGCCAAGACAAAGTCACTGGTGGGCGGTGTACAGTTGAATGCCGGCGATATGGATTCGCATCTCGACAGTAATAAACTGCATAGTAAGAAGCTAATCGCGGGTCAGGACTTCTGTGATGGCTCCGAGGGACTGCACATGCAGTTGCAGCATTTGAGTAACCAGCAGGAGGAGCAACAGCCATTGATCCGGGCTGCCGAACTGCAGTTTCTCAATGATCCGCCAATTGAGGCGCAGGATTTGGGTGCCGATCCAGCGTTGGGCATTGTTCTGCTTGAACCGGACTCGTGGACACCAAATGTGCCCAAGGAGCAGCTGAAAACGCTCAAGGAGCTGCAGATCAAGCGACAGGAGCACATCTATGAGTTCATCATGACAGAGAAGCATCACTGCCAAACGCTAATTGTTATGCGCAAGGTATTCGTCGAGAGTCTGGAGCGTCACTTTCCCGCTCTCAACATCCACAGCATGTTTCCGCGCCTGCAACAGCTGACGGAGCTGCACACGTTCTTCCTGCGCCAGCTGCGGCAGAAGCAGCGCGAGAATCTGGTCGTGGACAGCATCGCGGATATACTGCTGGAATTCTTCTCGCTGGAACAGGCGCAATGCCTGCGTCTGGCCTATGGCGAGTTCTGTGCGAATCATCGCAGCGCCTTGGAGCAGTTCAAGCAGTGCCTGGCCGAGCCGAGCTTCGCCGAGTGGTACAAGCACTGTCTCCAGAATCCGTTGCTCAAAAAGAAGGGTATTCCCGAGTGCATATTGTTTGTGACGCAGCGACTCACGAAATATCCGCTGCTCATTGAGCCGCTGCTGAAGAGCGCCAGGGATAACAAACTGGAGACGGATAAGCTGCAGCATGCATTGAATTTGGTCAAATCCCTGCTGGTCGATGTGGACGCGTGCGTTGCCGAGAAGGAGCTGCGCGAGCGCCAGCTGGAGATCTATGCACGCGTCGATGCCAAATCATTTGCGATATACAAGAATAAACCGTTCCGGAAGACGGAATTGGGTGTGGAGTCGCGTCGTCGTCTGAAATTCGATGGACTCGCTACCTTAATGCAGGGACGGGCCAAAACTCAGCTGGTGCTCGTTGTCGTCCTCACCGATTGCTTGTGCTTTCTCAGCGAGAACTCGGCGCATAATAAATATGCGTTCTTTACGCCCGAGCACAAGGCTGGCGTTGTGCCGCTCCAGAAATTGTTGATTCGGGAGAAAGCCGGCACCGAATCCCGTGGCATTTATATAATTAGTTCCAATCCCGATTTCCCCGAGATGTACGAACTGAAGGTGCAAACGCCAAAGGATAAACAGACCTGGATACAGACCATTCGCCAAGCGGTCCTCGACTGCCCCGCCACGGACATCATTGAGGCGGAGGCGTTGACCGCCGAGGAGAAACTGCGGATTGGTGTCAACAAGCGCGAGACGATCGAGAAGATGCGTCAAAAGGACATCGAGCAGGCGCTGCTGCTGGAGGAGAAGCTCATGCTGCAATTCAATCTGCTGAAGCAACAGCAACCCTTCAGTGACATCAATACCAGCAATACGAACGGCAATGCTGCCAACTTTCTGGCCGCCTTTGGCTCGTACAAGGAGCTGGTCAGCACCGACTGTGACACCGCCGAGCTGTGGCGGCGTGTGCTCAACACCGTCCAGGACATTAGTCAACTGGCGGCGAGCATTTACACGGCATCCACCGGTCTGCCCGTCTCCCGCACGGTCAGCAGCGTGGGCGAGAAACAGAGCGTGCTCTATGCGTCGCCCACGTTGCCGAAACGCGCGGAAACCTTTGCCGGATTCGACGAGAAGCGTGGCAAACTGGGAGCCAAGCTGACGCCCCGCCTCCAGGAGCTGGAGGAGAAGCGTGAACTGAAAACGACGCAGACAAACGACAGAGAACATTCGCAATCTCAATCCCAGTCACAAGTGGAATTGCATGCGAGCACGTTGCCTGCCAACAGCAAGGAGCACAACTATGCGGTACTGCAGGTGTCCCATCATCTGCACACGCTGCTCTGCATCATTTCCCAGCAAATGACCTGCATACAAGGCCTCCAGCTGCAGTTGGCGCTTTATCGCGAGAGTCCACGCAATAGCAGCAGCGGCGGTGGCGGCGGCGGAGGAGGCGGAGGCGGAAGTGGAGCGGCGGCATATACGCACAAGGATCAGCTGGAGGAGCTGCGCAATTTGCAGGATAAACTGCAGGAGGAGAAAACAGTCTGGCTAAGGCAGAAGCAGCAGCAGCTCGATGAACTGGCCGAGATGAAGGCACAGCAGCTGCAGTTGCAGCAGGATATCAAAGCCGAGCAGGAGGATGTGCGTCAACAGCGCGAGCAGCTGTATCGCAAAATGGAGCTACTATCCAGCCAGGGACTCCTGCTCTCGCCGAGCACACCGCTGCCCACGCTGTCCACCGCTGCGCTTGCCCCGGTCGCTGTGCCCGAGGATGCACACGAGCTGGACACTCCCACTGGTGCCACCACGACGTCGACGACAACTGCCTCGACGATTGATCGGCGCAAGGAGAAGTGGCTCAGTGGCAGCTCCAATTGCAAAACACCACCCGTCCATCTGCTGAGCGCCAACAATGCACCCAAGGCGAACTCGACGCTGGTCAAACAGAAGCTGCCCATGAAACTCTCGTCGTTGTCTTCCGGTGCGCGTGTCGATAAATCCGCCAGCTTCAACAACAGCTCCTCACCAGCCACAGCTGGCGTCGGTGGGGTTCAGCAAATGTTTCCACTCAAACTGGCCGATAAACAGCGACAAGCCACGACCACGCCCACTCCGCAGCCACAGCCACAACATGCTCGCACGGGCAGCTCGCCGGCCATCATCCAACAGACGACAACGCCGGCAACAGCCAACAACTCGAGCTGCACACCAAATGTGTCGCGTGCCGACTCGCAATCCCATTACACAACATATTCCGCCGCACAGCAGCAGCGTCTGACGCAGACGCCCACCAGTAGCCGGGTGCAGCAGGCAGGTGGAGCGGGAGCGGTGCGCACTGGTGGCACGGGAGCTGGTCAGGCGCCACGTGCCAAACCCGAGGAGGAGGAGATTTACTTCTGACGCAAATTCACGCCAGAAGTTGAAATCTAATCACAAAACACAAAACATTCCAATGCAGCTCAATAATACAGTATCATTTGCCTGGGAGTTCAGTTCCAAAATGCATCTAGTATTACAGATCCATATTACTTATCCATTTGCTATTATTTATGATTTCCCCTATTACTTAGAATTTCGTCTATTGAAACTGAAACTGTTTAACCAGCTGTTGCCTGTTAACTGTTGTACATTAGTATTATCAATAGCTTGATTTCCCCCCTTTTAAAACTAAACTGCTATAGAAGTAATGACCTGTAAACTGTTATACCAAAGGTTTGGTTCCAATTCCATCTGTAAGTGACAAACTGTTACACAAGTTACCCATAAAAGGATATACAAAATGATTGTTAAGAATATCTGCAAACTCTTTCGGTTACAAACACTTATTATCAACAGCTTATTTATTTTTAGGCATAACTTTTCCTTACGTACTGACTTATCTGTTATCAGCATAAATTATGTGTAGTATCTATGGCAGGATAAATCAACATAGCTTTAAAACTAAACGAAACTTTTAAAAACAGACTATAAATAATATTACAATACCGCAAGCAAGGGTATTAAATATACATGTTTATTTGTAAAGACTAAACAATAACTAAATAGTATTCAAACTAAGTAATTGACATTCTCACAGTTGAGCATTTCTTTTCACAAAAAAGGAATCTAAATTTGGTAAGGCAACTAGGCAAATTGTACTGTAATCCCAGCATCTCAAAGCGCGCAGTCACTGTTGATTGCTCGTCCATAAGCTTAAGTAAATCCAAGTCTGTGTTTATCAAATATCAAATGTACTTAAAACGTTCCATTGCATTTGCATCTATACATGTATTTATCTCAAAGATTACCTTTCATAAGCTTGTCCCAACTGTTTTTAGTGTGTTCCAATTTCTTCGATACTGTCCAAATGCATTTCTCTTCGCTTTTACATACATATGAAATAATCACCTGAGTAGCTTAGACTTAATTGTTCTTATCGTAAATCTTAACTATTTATTCACTTGATGTACTTATATAATTATATATATATTTTAAAATGAGCTTTTATTATATTTCATGATTTTTAACAAACTTCCAAAATTGTATTAAAAACAAGCTCTCGAAGTTAAAAACAATAACGATTAACGATAATTGAAAACGAATATGTGCGTAAAAAATGAAACAAAAAATGTATTTATGTACGCGGCATTATATTTAAAAAGA
Organism: Drosophila suboccidentalis; assembly: GCA_037043435.1. Taxonomy (NCBI): domain Eukaryota; kingdom Metazoa; phylum Arthropoda; class Insecta; order Diptera; family Drosophilidae; genus Drosophila; species Drosophila suboccidentalis. The sequence continues at coordinate 169,557 of JBAMBK010000234.1, forward strand.
TAAGCTTAAATAGCATGTTAGATACAGCTTCGATATGTATACATAATATTAGATAAGTAAATGTACTTGATATTGTATGTAAATTCAAAGGACATGGAGCTGGCTAAAATTTGGAAAATATTAACTATTATATAAAAAGAAATTATATATCATTTTAGTTTTGTTCCGTTCCATTCTTTATCCTTAATCAGATTTAAAGACATGTCCTTTGAAAATGGCGAGTTTATTTTTTCTTAAAATGATTTTGCAACAACGCTCCCATGAATAGTATTTTTTATACATATGATTCAGTTAACAATATATGTAAATCGTATTATATATTTACAATATATACAGAATGTGTACTTTAATCGTTTTTGTGTGTATTTTACAAATCCGTTTTCGCTCTATACATGCTATAAACTAAAGCTTAGAATCCAACCTCAAGGAGTTTGACTAACTCGTATATAACCAACCGATATCTGTTGATCGCTCCAATAAATGTTTAAAATTAAATTTAATGAAAACTGACCAGCCAGCCCTGTGTATTTATTCCATGTCGTTCGTTCAGTAGTCGAATTCACCTTTGCGTGGACACTTATTCCGCGTGTGTCCCTCCTCCCGGCACAGTCCACACCGACGGGATCGCCCGCCGCCCGTCGAAGTCTCGCCACCGCCTTGTTGCTGGGCTTGTCGTTTGCCGCCGCTGCCTAAAAAGAAAAGATTCAAATTTTTGGTAATATCAGTATCACATTTAATACGTTTTGCTACAAGAATTTAAACAAATAATACAGAAATAATAAAAATTTGGGAACAAAATTAAGAAAATAGATACAGTGGGGAGCAAAAGTGAGTACATGCTCACAACACTGACTTTCATCATTCATAAAAACACCTTTTTCATACCCAAATGTTCGTGTATTATGGTGTGTACACTGCCTGCTGATATCTTTAGAATGTCAGCAATCTCCCTCACTTTCACTTTACGGTCGGACATAATGATTTTCAGTGTTTTTTCAACGTTTTCCGGAATAACAGCGTCATTTGGCCTTCCAGTAGATGGAATGTCATCGGTGTCTGTACGACCACGTTTGAATTCGGCATACCAATAACAAATGCTTCTTTTTGATGGAGCAGAGTCCGAATAATGTTTTTCAAGCCATTCCTGGCATTGAACAGTATTTTTTTTCATTAAAAAACAATGATAAATCAGCACACGGAATTGCTTTGAATTCATTTTTTTTTAAACTCAAAAGTAGCGTCACTTAAAGCACTGTAACTTGTAAACAAATGGTCGGATTAACATATGATTTTGACAGTAAGCCTAAAAAGGTTGCCACTTTCGAAAAAAAATATTGATTTAGTACTAGTGTCGCCATCTTTGTGTCAGTCACACACATTATTGAACCAAGGTGGATTTATACATGGTGATGCATCGAAAGAGAAGGACGAAAACTTGAAAGAAACAAGAAGAAATGAGCGATTTAGTTCATGAAAGACTGACTAAGTTCATTAGTTCATTTTAATGACCCGTTCATTTTACCTTTTTCAGAACGAAACGACACAACTCTATTACGAAAGCAAACATCGGAGTAAGCGGTTGTATTAAATTCTCTAAAAAATGCCCCGTGTGTGAAAAATGCATATGTCGCTCGAACTCAAGTCGTTTGGTTTGTGTTTCCAGAGATATTAAGAAGGGACAAATAAATGCAACAGGAACTGTGGGAGCATGCACCGTGGAGCAGCTTCCACAAAGAGAGCAACAGGGATAACAGCATCGAAGCTGACGGCTAACAGGAGCTTAACAGATATCCATAATCACAGTTAATTAATTGGTTACCTACGGGTCATTACAGGAACAACAAGACAAATATGCCATTGCATTTTATTTTGATTTTATATATTGCACAGCGCACAAAACGAAAATAAGTGGAGAGTATAGAAAAGCAAACAAAACAATTTATCTATATATCTATCTCTGTCGTCTCTCTCACGTCAGACTCATTTTGACAGATCCGCCCCGAGAGAGAGCGAATACATCACCATGTATAAATCCACCTTGTATTGAACGAAGTGTTACAAGAATTTCCACAAATAATACAGAGATAATAAAAATTTGGGAAAAAAAATTAAGAAAATAGATACAGTGGGGAGCAAAAGTGAGTACATGTTCACAACACTGACTTTCATCTTTCATAAAAACAAAACCATACAAGGAAATCCCAATTTTTTGATTTTAAATTTTGATCATTTCATTCTTAACAAATAGGAGTAAGGCAACATTAATAAAAAAGACGAATTCTTAGATTTTGAAAGAAAAACGAAAATAACCGGCATAAGCTCACTTTTTAAATGTTTACCCTAGATTTAAAAAATAAAAAAGTTTTGATGCAAAAAGTTTCTCTAATCAATTCTATTAGTGAATGCAAAAATTTTCAAAAATCACATCGCTAGTATTTTTTATAATTTTTGAAAAAAGGGCCTTTTTGTATGAATATTTGAAATTTTTAAAAATACTAGAGAACAGATTTTTGAAAAAAAAATTGTAAATTGTTAGGTAATAATAATAATACATAATATGTATTTTGTTTGATTTAAAAATATTAGGTAGTTTTTTTTTTATTTTAATTTGAATCTTTGTCGCACGCGACATTTTAAATTTCATACAAATTCCAGTGAAATTCAAGCGAAAGCGATTTCTGTATATTTGTATATTTTATTTTATTGTTTCTGTCTATATTTTTTTAAGTTATATATCGAAACAGCTCGAAAAACTTGTTTTAAATTAAACTTTTAATCAATCTTACGATCTTACTTAGTGTGATCGATAGAATACAAACGGTATATTTTGGAAGTAAATTTTTAAGAAAATCGGCAAAAATATAGAAAAATTGAATTTATTCCAATGTAGAATCTTTATGATCATTCTATTGAATTTCTTCTAGCGTATATTGATTAAATAAATAACTTGAATACATTACTGGAAGAAAATTTCACAGGATGTGAGTTTTGATCAACTTTACGTTATTGGCCTCGGTTGACATTTCTGTGGAAATGCCCATATGTAGAGTAATTGTATTTAGAAAATAGAAGTTAGGAAAACAAAATTGAAATTTAAAAGACATTAATTGGGAATAAAAAAATATAGAAACCATTAATTGGAAAGGCAATATCGAGAGAAATCCGAAATTCAAAATATTTCTTTAATTGTGGTTAAGTTCATTAAATACTTTACTAACAAAAACAATTCGCATGATTAAATAAAAATTAATTAAATATTTGAAAGGAAAATTCAACAGGACTCAGAAAAATGAATGCGTATTATTTCTGATATTAATGAAAGTTTTTCTTATTTGAAATTTTAGAAATTCTTTGAATTTGGAGTAGATCTTCATCACTGCGGACGGCAGTCCGCGCTAGTGACGAAAGCAGCACGAAGGGTGTACACAGGAAGAATGGAAAATTTGCTATGACTGTCCGATCAGGTCGTACTGATTCACTCACCTTGATTGTCATCCGTATCGGCCCATTGGAAGAAGCCGCAACTCTTCTCGCGCGTTGGACAGGCAAAGAAAGGACGTCCCTGGTTGGGTCCGTCCTTGCGCACGATGAGGCTGTTGGCGGCTTTGCCGCAATTGCATTTAACATCCTTGGAATTAGTGGGTCTTTGACTTTGGGTGATGGTCACCGTACTGCTGGAATTGGAGCGCATTTTGGTGCCACTTCCACTGCCTAAAGTAGTATTTGAGTTGTTGTAGCTGCTGCGACCTGCAGAGGCAACTGTAGTGGAGTTGTTGCCACTGCCCCAAGAATTAGTAGCCTGGGATTTGCCTTGATTTGAAGAGCTCTTGCCGCTGTCCCAGGAATTGGATTCCTTAGAGTTGCCAGCTCCGCCTGTGCCCCACGATGTGCTATGATTGGAGGTGTCTGCTCTTTGAGTTGCCGGTCTACCTGTACCCCAGCTGGAAGAGTTGTTGCCACAGCTCCATGGTTGGGTTTCCTGAGATCTGCCAGCTCCAGCTGTGCCCCAGCTGGAAGAGTTGTTGTCGCTGCTGCCTGATCTTGGCTGTGCAGCCCCTCTTGAGCCCCAGGAATCGCTATCTTTGGAGGTAGCCGCTCTTTGATTTGAACTCCAACTGGAGGAGGTATTTCCACTGTTCAGCTGATCATCAGCCCACTGAAAGAATTTGCACTCCTTGGGCTTGGGACATTTGTAGTAGTGTCTGCCCTGATTGGGTCCATCGTTGCGCACCGTCTGTTGACGCGCCGGCTGATGACAGCCACTGCAAAGCACCGCCGCAGCTGGAGCAGGAGCAGCAGCAGCAGCACGAGATTCTACAGCCTTATTATCATCAAGTCGCATCCGCTTCACCACCGGCTGTGGCTCTGCAGCGGCGCGTGCCTGTCTGCCCCAGAGCATGGGCGTCTCCTCGGACTCGTAGGCGTTGCGCACCCATTGAGTCAAGCTGCTGTCCAAAGTTGCTGCTCCACCTGGTGGCGAGGGCGGTGGCTGCCAGTTATCGCCGCCAGCACTGACCAATGCCTCAAAGTCCGCATCATCATCGGCAGCAAAGGCGGCGGCAATATCCTCGTCCAGTTCATCAACTGGCTGAGCATCTGTGGACTCCGCCATGGCTGCCGCCGCTAGCATTTGTTCTTCGAAGCCGTCGTTGCTGTCAAAGAAGCCATCGAGACTGCCATTGTCCTGGCCAATGCTCGAACTGGTGGCCGTAAAGTAGCTCCTAACACTTGTCGTTGTTGTTGTCGTTGTTGTTGTGCTGTTGGTTTTGTTGTTTCGCTTCGTTTTGGTTGCTTTTTGAGTGGCAGTTTTCTTCGCAGCTTTGGTATTGGAGCTGCCACCACCCAACGAACCCCAACCGCCTCCTCCAGAGGCGCCAGCACCTCCACCTCCACCAGGTCCTGGACCTGGACCACCACCTGAACTTGTTGCTTGCGCCACAATGCCGCCCACACGCTTCACTTGATCCAGATTGATGTTGAAGGTGCTGCGGAAGAGCTCGTCGCAGCGCAGGCAGTTCTTGTACCAGCCATGTGGGGCATTAAAGAGACCCCGATAGTAGGGAGTGCTCAATCGGAACTTGAGCAGATGATAGCCATCGCCACAGCGGGAACAGCACTCGTCCAGCACGCTAATCTCCTTGCACTCCTCGGGCAGCCACACAACGTTCTTGCAGTCGGGAAAGTTGAGGCATCCAATGAAGAAGCTGCCTGGAGTCTTTTTTGGCTTGAGCGCCAATGGAGCCTGATCACATTTGGGGCACCTAAAGAGTTCCTTTATCATGCCACTGGCCGTTTCTGGTGCGGCTGTGGACGTCGATGTCGATGTCACTGGTGTTTCATTGAGACGCTGCGAGATTTTCGCATCCATGGCTGTGATCTTATCCGTGATCTGCTGATAGGCTTCTTTGTACTTTTGTATTTGCTCGCGCAGCACCAGCTTGGGATCCTTTTCGCCCAAGCAAATGCGCTTCAGATCCATCTCGAATTCGGCACGTAGCAGCGGCTTGGCCAGCGCCAACTCCATGGCGTCATAGCCTTCATACAGTCCCATGCCAATGACGCCCGGTATGAGGGCGCCCTTGTCCACGACGCCAATGTAACCGCGCTCCTTGATGGTATTTATATGCTCCGCATGCGTTGCATCCGTGCCAATGCCATGCTTCTCCATCAGCGCTATCAGATCCGCTTCGGTGAGCAAAGGCGGCGCCGTTGTTGCCCCCTCGTGCAGCATTATCTCGGTGGGCTCAAACCGCTGGCCCTGCTCATAGTTGTGTATCTGCTTGGCGCTCCACTTGTCGTACACATACACATCCAAATAGTTGCGCTCGTATATGACCAGACCATTGGCGTTGAACTTCTCTCCGGCGATATCTATGTGGACAATGGTCTCCGATCCGACGGCGTCCTTGCTGACGCAGGCGAGAAAGTGACGCACGACCAGCTCATAGACACGCGCCTCGTTTCCCTGCAGATCTACAAGAAGTTAACTCAAATTAAACACCACAAATCAAAGGTTTCGTTTGGCTCGCCAAAGATTAGACACCCGTCTCAAGAAACAACCAAGTTATTCATATTAAAGATTGGCACACAACCGATTTAGAAGAGTCGAGTTCAACCCACCTGTGACCAGCTTTGTTGGGTGTATGGGGGGATGAGCTTGATCTGATTTGTTGCCATTGCGGGGATTGGGACCCCATTCGAGAACACGCCGGGCGAACGCTCCCCAAGCTTCATGTCCCGTCTGCTGCTCCACGAGCGGTGCCAAAGCGAATTCCTTGGAGAACTGATTCGTCTCGGTACGCGGATAGCTTATGATACCTTTAGTGTATAGCTTTTCAGCTATAGTCATTGTCTCTTTAGCAGATAGTTTCAGTTTGCGGGATCCCAGCTTTTCCATTTCCACAGTATCCAATGGTGTGGGTCGCCACTTATGTTTGGGCTTCACGGTGACACTCTCGACAGTGGCGCGGGGCTCTGGCTCGGCCAGACACAACAGCAGATAGTTCTCGCAGGCCTCCTTGTCGAACAAACGATTGCGCGCCCAATTGAACTCCACCGTCAGATCTTCTATGGTGTGCATCACTGTGAACAATGGGAGAACTCTTAATCAAAAAAACTCGTCCAACAGCCCGTTTGATAAGCTACCTCTGATTTTCCAGAAGGCCTCGGAGACAAACGCTTCGATCTCCTTGTAACGCTCGGCCACAAATCCCAGAGTGGGAATCTGGCAGCTGCCATACGAGATGAGTTTATCGGCAATCTTCTCGGGGAACATGCGCTGCAGTCGCAGAGTCTGAAACCGGGTTATGGCAGCTCCCGTGCGCAGATCCAACTCGGTGCGCACGTCAACTGCATCGCTCTGGCGTTTGTCCGGCTCGCCAAGTTGCTGCAAGGCCCGCCGCACTGCGGTGCTCGTAATCTCTGAGAAAGTGGCCCGATATATGGTCAAATTGGGTTTGATGGCGCGGCACACGTCAATAATCTCATAGCCAATGTTTTCGCCTTCACGATCGCAATCCGTCCAGATGATCAAGCCCTGACAACCGCGAATCTCGCGTTCCAGAGTGCGCTTGATGGGCTGATAGTTCTCACCAACGGTTTTGCGTATAGGAGCATCGAACAGCGAACGCGGATCAACATTCCTCCAGTTGCGATACGACACGAGAAACTCCAGTTGCATCAAATGTCCCGACACGGAGGTCATGACCATTTTGGCATTGCGACCGCGCACCGTTGCCTCGAAATCAAATATTTTATTGTACACCGAGTAGCCTTCGCGCTGCAAATTAAATGAAATATATGTAAATAATTCAGAATGTTTGTAAATATATTTAATTTGTTGATTATACCCGATGTGCAGCTCCATTTGATAAAAGGCCAGCGATGGTTTTGGCCGCATCGTTCTTTTCAGCAACATTCAGATACTTCATGACATGGGTTTGCTTGGTGCTGTAACTATAACGCGCACATTTCGCATATCGAAAACATTTTAAGAGGCTAAACATTAAACAATTACAGCGAAAACAAATTTATTCCCGCCACAAACATTATATTTTTAGTGATGCGTAAAAGTCGACAATTCAGATTTCACCACAATTACTAGTGGTATTCCGGAAAGCGTTTTAGATTTGGTTTAGATTTCGCAGTCAGCTGTTCACAGCTGCTCCATACCAAATTTTCTGCGGGCCCAGAGCAAATCAGGGAAATGTGGTCTTACTAATTGATTTCGTGAAATCTGCTCTGAGGCTGATTTCGTTTTGATTTCGATTTGGTTTCAACTGAAAACTGTGACAGCTGTGTGACATATGGTGTTTGTTTACATTGGAAATCTGCGAATTTTCAATAAAAGCATATTCGATGAGTAAACTTTCGTTTAATACGTTAATAAATTTCCTTTTCTGGCTTTCTTTCGGCATTTTGTGCAATTACGACCTTTTTTGTATACTTTTTAGTTGTCAATCAGCTGTTCGACCAGGCTGTTAGCTGTTCACGAAATCTAAAACTAATCTGTGTGCAAAAAGGGTCGTTCCGTCAACTGATTTAGATTTTGTTAAAAATAATCTAAACCAAATCTAAAACGCTTTCCGGAATACCACTACTATCGATAAGACGGTGAAAAACAATCACCTGAAAGTTATCGATGGTTTGAAAAATAATATCGCTGACTATCGATAGTTCTCCACCTCTAACGTTTATACGACAGCTAAAACCGATTTAACTAAAATCCTTATCACTAACACGTTGTTTTTATGGGCTTAAAGGCATTTTTATCCGGATGCCGCTGTTGTATTATCAGCTACGCGATTTTTAGCTCTATCGAGTACGTGGCACGGCCAAAGGACTTCGCTAAAAGTCGAAGTAACTTGATTTCATTTAAACCGACGCAAGCTGTCGTATAAATTTGGCAACGCTAAACATGATAAGAACCACGAATCTTATCAGATTCTTTGTGCCTTTTTACTTGATTAAATCAAGTGAATTTCATTGTTCCCTTTTACATGTTGTAATAAAACAATTAGTTTTTATGTGAAATTAAAAGCAAATACGAAACTATTTACTTTATTATTATACTCTCTCTATAACTTGCTTTTGTATTCACGATGCTAAGTTTTTGTTGTTTTAACTTTGATTTGTTTTACGATTTTTTTGTTTAGTAATTTTTTGCTTGTTTTTCTTTTTCTTTTTTCTTTTTATAACTGAACATAAGGATAGCGGGAAAAATATGTAAATACAAAGAAGTACCTAATTTAAGATGCTTAATCAATGCATTTGTTGCATTTGTAACGCATAATTGTGTAGTTGTTGTTTTCTATTCCATTGTTCTTGTTGTTATTTTTGTTGCTCTTGTTAATTATGGACTATATAGTGGCGCTTAATTTAAACTCTAAATCCATTCGGTGTATCGAATGCGATGTACATACATATACATATACATATATAACTTATATTCGGTAAATATTAGTAATAGTAAGAGCGTTTAATTTTATGACCTTTATAGATTATATTCCATTAGGATTAGCAGTAGAGCTACCAACAGTTACAAATGTCCTGTGTGTGTGTGTAATGTGTATTATAGGCGAGCTTTGGGTATGCTGTTTGCCATTTATGATAGTTTAAAATATTGTACATAATATTAGCGTTTTGTTTTTTGTTTTTGTATACAATTAACGATATTTCCCTTGCATGCATACACATCCTACATATGTATATCAATGTATACGTGCAGAGTTTTAGGTATAGAATAACAACAAATAGAAATACATTAATGCTTTTCCTAACGAATATGAGCCACTTGGAGCTTGCCACCCACTAGGAGGAGCGCGGGGCGTTGCATCAACGACGCCAGGAACGATCCTCAGACTCCTCATCTTCTTCCTCATCCTCCAGACGCAGCTCAGGCAGTGTATCGCTGCCCAACAGCGACTCACTCTCGCTTACCGAGTGCATCATTTGCTTCGGATTATCCATCTTCTCGTCAGCAGCATTCAGAGGGGAAACAACAGCGACGGGCATCTTGTCAGCTGGAGCGCCCATGGGAACTGCTGCAGGCGTTGTAATAACGGGTGCCCAGGATATCTGTTGATATGATATTATACAGTATTATATTGCAACTAATCGTTGAGTTAGCCAATCTTCCTCACCTGCAGGAGCTTGTCTTTGTACATTTTTCCACGGAGCACGGCTTGCTCGGCATTGATGCGTGTAGCGTATGAGAGTATCAATTGTGGAATTTCACGGTCAACATCGTGTTTGGATATCTCGCCGAAATGCTGCAATTAAACCCAATGCAATGTAAACCAGGTCAAAGAGTCGTCATTTCAATGATTTACCTTAAAGTGACCCAGCACAAAATCGGCTTCCTCGGCGGCAAAGCCAGTGACGACAATCGCTTTTGGACGTCGATCAACACGGGTGGAGCCCTCGGGAAACGTGGCACGCTTGCGTGCACCACCACCAGGAGGCTTAGCGCCACCGCCGGACATATTGCCACCACCGCCTGTGCCGGAGAGCGTGCGCTGCAGCTCCTCGAGCCGTTTCTGAATGGCTGTGGTGTCGTTACCCTCCTGCTGCTGGGCAATTAGTTCCAGTTCCATATCGAGCAGTTCCTTCTTTTGTTGCTCTTTGGTTTTCTTGACAGGCAGTGGTTGTTGTTGTTGCTGCTGCTGCTGTTGTTGCATTTGCGCCTGCAACTGATCCTGATCGGCGTGCACATCCTTGCGCAGCTTATCAATGGTGGCCTGCAGCACTTTGATTGTCTCCAGCGTTGGCGCACGCTGCACATCCTGTTGATCCATGCGCTCGACTAGTTCCAGTGCCGTCTTCATTTGTTTCACATAGCTCTGGAGCAACTCCTGCTTGCGCTTTCGCAGCCCATTCGCCAGCTGATGCATCGCCTTCTGTTGCTCCTCCTGCTTCTTTCGTATGCTTGCCGCATTCGCAGCTGGCGTCAGTCCCCGTGCAGCTCCATTCGCAGCTGCATTGCCTGCCGCATTCACATTCAGCTTCAATCGCATCGAGGCTGGCGCTGCAGTGCTTGCCAGTGCTTGATCCGATGTGGGCGCTGTTGCTGCATTGTTACTGCTGCCTGTTTCCGTAAGGGGCGTGGTCAGATTTGCATTGTTGTTGCTTGTTTTGGCGCTATCCGCATTGGGCGTGGGCATTGCGGGCACATTATGCAAATGATATTGACTCTTGCGATTTACGTTCACATTGCCCGTGTCGTTGTTGTTGTTGTTGGCGTTGTTGTTGCCCATGTTGTTGCCGCTGTTGTTGTCGTTGTGCCAAAAGACTTTGATAAAACGATTGTTGAGCACCGCCTCGGTGCTTCTGTAAGCCACATTCGCTTCTGCATGCGTGGAGAATGTGACAATGGCCGCCTCCGGATCACCCTCATATGACACTTGGATGTTGACAATTTTACCAAATTTGGCAAAGTGATTGTTCAGATGGGCAATGGTGTTCAAGCCCCGCGGCACCTTGCGCAGCTCCAGCGAGCTATTGTGCTGTTGCATGTTGGGATTGACACGGGGTCCGAGGCGACTATTAATGGGCACCTTGCGCATCTTGCTGGGCACATCAGCAATGGCCACGCTGTCCTCCAGCTCAAAGCGACGCTTGCCTATATCGGCAATGCCACCGCCACCGCCACAGCCTCCGGCACCGCCATCCATCACCGGAATGGGGATCAGTTGACGCTGGAGTGGCGTTGTCACAGCTGTTGGATTGAAGGGAAATGGCATCATCGGCGGTGGCCCTTGCACAGGTGGTGCCTGGCCAGGATTGCGCGCATAGTCGGCTGGATTGGGTACACCCAATGGGGCACATGCACGAACATTGCCACTGAACGGATTTATGTTCCCCTGACCCGGTTGGGGTGGAACTGGCATCGGCTGTTGATTGCCTGCACCGACTGCGCCAACTCCTGGCACTCCGGCCGGACCACCACGTGCCCAAATCTCTGGAGCATCTGGATTGTACTCGCGCATGGACATCATCAGTGCTGAATTGTTAATGCCCTCGAAAACCACTGGATTGATGCCATGATCCCATGGGCACGTCTCGCCCCGCACACAGTAACCCTTCTCGTCAAAGTCACGGCAACGTTGACGTGCCATTGCAGCCGCCGGATGCACTAAGGGAGGTGGCACTGGTGCCGCCAATGCTGCCGACCCCGAAGAGCAGGCAACTGCTTCCATGTTGTTGCTGCCACGTCGCGTGCTCCGCGTCTCTGGTGAATTGGAGCGACTGCGCGGTGAGTGACGTCCCTGCCCCTTGTTGCCGCCAAATCTCTGGCTGCGCTCATCCATATTGTTATTGCTGTTGTTGCTCCCAATGCGACGTCTATCAAAATTGCTGTTGTTGCTATTGTTGTTGTTGTTGTTGCGTCGATGCCGTGGCTCACTGGCTCCACCTGGCGGCGATTTGTTGCGAAACTGACGCTGGCCCTTCTCACGCTCGTTGATGCGACGATCCCGAGAACGTGACCGCCTAAACGAGCGATCATTGGATCGGGAGCGGGAACGTGAACGGGAACGCAAGGAAGCGCGACGCCGACGACTATCACGCGGTTGATTCTCCTTATCTGCTGCATAGGCACCACCAGCAGCACCGCTACCACCGCCTGAGCTCCTGATGGGCGGACTGGCGCTGCGCACAAAGCCCGCGCCGCCTGCTCCGCTGCCGCTCTGTTGGTGATGATGTGTTAGCTGTTGTTGTTGTTGTTGCTGGTGATGGCTGCCGCTGCTGCTGTGAGAGTCTTTGGTTTTGTGCTATAAATAAAGAGATTCTCATTATTATATTTGCTTATGTTGTAATATTAAGTTAAACATATTATAAACTGCCCTAAGCTGTCCATCACTATCTAGGATGGTTATCCCTATCGTTCAAGAACAACTAAGGAGCTGCCCTTGATCGAAATATGTAAAAACCCGAAGAAACGATAAATGGAAAATTCAGCGGAGGAGGTAGTACCTCTCATTTCAATGTTTTCATGCTAAGCTACATGCTAACTGGAGGGTAACTTACATCGAAGGCTGGCTTGATGCCTGCTGCATTTGCATCTGGGGCAATTGAGGCACTGCTGCTGCCAGCGCTGGATTGAATCGAAGGCTGTACAAGCGATTCAGACGCGGGCTCCCTGCTGCTTTCGTTGTTGATTTGTTGATGTTGTTGTTGTTGGTGCTGCTGATTGCCATCGGGCTTTATCACAATATCTTTTGGCGGGGGTGGAGGCGGCGATGAAGCGGCAGCCAATACAGCCTCAATATCGGCCACACCGTCCAGATCATGGTCCAGCTCCAGCTCAACAACAGAGGCAGAGGCCGCCGTTGCCACTGGCATTGGAGGGGGCATCGTTAGATACTCCTCGCTGGCAATGGCATCGAACAGGCGATCGACGAAACGTGTCGTCTCCTCAGAGAGAAACACATCCAGTTGCTCAATCATGATGCGTTTGAGATCCTTATCCGATTTGTCTTTCTTCAGCAGCGCAATTACGTAGCGTGCCAAAGCCGAGGAGTCAGCATCGCAGCTATCAAATGACAATTCAAACAAAAGTTTGTATATTAAATTATTGTAACAAATTCGGTTGTCGAGTAACAATCGATGACACTATCGATTTTGTGTGCCGTTAAATTGTGTTCACACTGCGTCACATTTCATTTTGCGTTAACACAGAAATCATTTGGTGGCACAAAATCACTGTGACAACAGCTGTTTAAACTGTGACAACAATTTCTATGTTAATGTAAACAATTGTGATTTAAGAATACTTTTGACACAAATTGTCACAGCCAGGTGTAAACATCCACGGTGTAAACATAACATTATCGAGTGCACAAATATTATCGATAGTCTGGACTCAATCCACTTTTACTACTATTTGTACTTCTACTACTACTTACAGTGGCTCGAGCACAACGCTCAGCCAATCCTTGAGCTTATCGGAGTTTTCCAATATCATTTTGTTGGATGGCCCCAAATGTTGTACTTCCTTTGATTGCGTTGGTCTGCGTTGTCTTTGTTGGTGTTCTTCTTGTTGTTGTTATGTAGGGGGCCAAAAATATACTTATTTTTAATATGACCTCTGCCGCTTGCTCTGCTTCGCTGTCTCTGTCTACCCACCACAGGGGGTTGTGAGGGTTTCTGATTGCTTCGAGTTTACTGATTTAAACTATATGTACAATTTTAGCTAGAATGCTGAAAGAACACAAACATTATTAACACTTATTTACTCGGTTTTTCGCCATACATAAAAAAGTCGACGAACGTGCTTCTTATTTTACGGCTCTTTTCACACACTGCTTTTTTCTGACTTGTTGTTATTATTAATATTAAAGAAGTATGTACATTTTTAAGCAGGCTGCGCACAAATTATATTTATGAATTATTTTTATCAGGCTGACTGCTTTTAGTTTTGATGTAAATTTAGCAACTGACAGCTGGCTTAAACGCAGACATAGCTCTCATTACACTGACAGCCCTCGCTCGTATATTCCAATAAGAAAGTTTCTCGATTTTGCTACCCGATACTTTTGCTTGCGTACGAGAGTGGGCTACACAAACACATATACACGCACACACACAAACATTTACATTGCACGCACACATGCAAAGAGAACACCCAAAATTTTGCACTCTAATTTCGCGTACTTATCCAACTATTTTCTGGATACTGCAACATTTTACACATACCTTATGCACTAAATTTAACTTATGCAATAGTTTTTAACAACAAATTACAGTTTTAAATAGTTATTTTTGTATTTTTCACTGCACTATTGCTGCGCGCAAGGTTGCTTGCTAGACGAGTTGGCTGCTTATCGCACACAAACTCGATACACCATGTTATCGATATCATAATCATCCCTGAGCCAAATGAAACATAATATTCCATCCCTAATTTAAACACGCGCCCAGTTTTTTTTTAGTAAAATTAGTTTAATTTCATTATCTGTTGAAATATCTTTAATCATGTGCAGCATTGGAGAGGATGATTTTGGCGATGAAGGTGCCACGCATGCAATGCTACCCGGTTCATCAGCTACGGGCACTGTTATCAGCGCTGGCAGCTGCAACAAGTGTGGTCTCAACTCAAACGCACTCTACAAATTAAACTTTCGTGCCGCTGAATGCCATGAATGTTTCCTCAGTTATACGAGGCATAAGTTCCGTGCCGCCTTGGGTGCGGCCAAGGCGTTGCCTCGTAATGCTGAAGTTCTGCTTCTTATTGATGGCAGTGCCGAGTCCCTCGTGTTGCTGGACATGCTCCACTTTGCACAGACACAGAACACCTTCAAGCGGTTGCACTGCAATGCTCGTGTGCTCTACATAGATGCTCGTTTGACATCCTTTAACGAGGATCCGTTGCCATCGTTGCTCGAACTACAAAGACGCTACACGCCATTTCAATTTTACGTTGTACAATTGGGCGCAGAGCCCAGCAGCATGCAACCTCTTGAGGGTTACACTGCCTCCAATGAAATCCGAGATCTAAAGAAGCTGCGCAGCTTGACAGCTCACCAAGATTACTGGCAGCAGCAGCGCAAAAGACTTATTGGCGCCGTGGCAGCCCAATTGCAATGCACACATGTCTTTGAGCCAAGCATAAGTGTAGCTCTTGCCACACAGCTCCTGACATCCGTAGCGCTGGGACGTGGTGGCAGCGTTGCTTTGGATGTTGCGCTACTGGACGATCGCCTGCAGGATGGTATCAAACTACTAAGACCCTTAAAGGATCTCAACGAACAAGAAGTAACATTTTATGTGCACGCTCAGCAGCTCCAATCGTTTAAAACAGGCGAGAATGCGCCGTCGTCGGATGCCAGCCTCCAAAATCTGACCAGGGCCTTTGTGGCGAATTTGCAACTTAATTATGCATCTACAGTCTCTACTGTTTTTCGAACGGGTGATAAGATTGCCCTTAATCGGCAGCAGACCGAGGAGATGCCCTCCACATGTGCTCAATGCCAATCAATTCTGGATTGTGGCGTCTCCGACACGCTACTGGCCATCGAATATTCACGCGCCGTCTCCGAGATGGGCGTGGCACTGCGCAACAATGATAATGTCGAGGCGTTGGAGCAACGTGCCAAACAACGATTGGCGGCGACAGACGACTTCTGCCATGCCTGTCGTAACATACAAGATGAGATAGCTAGTGACACCTTACTATAGTCTTTATCAAAAAATATACGAATGCTGATAACTATCTAATACAGCTGTTTTTTACAAATCCGTAGAGATTTTTTATGAAATGACAGAATTAATTTTTCGGAGTCACAAAAATCATATTTTAAATGTCAACAAGGTTATTTATTCTTAGTAAACCTTGACCAAATATTTGTTGAAAGATTTGATCATTATTTTAAATAATGAATTAAACGAAATTGACTTTAAACTGCATAGAAAAGCATAAAATACATTTGAAATAAATTTTTTTATTGTATAAAATATGTAAATAATTTTTTTAAATTGTCGTGACTCCAAAAATATATCCGAAAAACTCGTATCTACAAAAATTAATTTACATTAATGAAATCATAATTTTGAAAACCGAGTGTTGACACGTGCCTGGAGTGGCAAATGTCCATCTAATGGCACCAAATTGCAGGCCAAGTCGACTCTGTGAAAGTCGTAAATGATATATCGATGATAGCGCTTGGCACGTCTGTTGACATCGTCAATTGTGTCCGGCAATATGATGGACTCTTTGTAGTTGTGCGGCTGCTCCAAGTAGAGCTCATCGCCGGGCAATACGCCAAGCAGACCGCCATCACAGCGATAATAGATCGGCTGGAGCAGCGTGGAACCACGGATACTGCGACTTCGGGCAAACTGTAGAAGCTGTTGCCAGCGGCGCATGTTCATTAGACGTGCCGTCTCGTAGAGTAGCATGAACGGCAACCAGATGATGGCTTCCTGGGATTCACGCCAACACTCGCCTGGATGCAGCCAGTGGGCAGATGCCACCTCATTAGGCTCAAGCAATAAGGGTGCATCGCATGTATCCAAGGCAGCAAAGTACCAGACCGTATCATATTTCCGACTCGCCGAGGCTGGAGTACGCCACACGGACCATTCGCTTAGTGCCCAGAGATCGGGTATCACAGCCAAATGTCTACAGAGCTCCAGAAACTGTTTTGCATCGTTGTGAACGCGCTGCTGCCAAAGCTCACGGTCGAATGGTTGGAGCAGCACATGGGCTGGCTGGCCAGTTTCTATGTGTCTCAGGCTGCAGATTGGTCGGCACAATAGAATGCCAACTTCTTCGAAAGTCTCGCGAAGTGCGGTCAGACGCAAGGAGATATCTCGCGTGAAATTCTGACCCTGGCTCAAAAGTTCTGGTCTGCCCGTGACTTGGCGAGACTTCACTAGATCCAGTTGCGCTTTTGTGATGCCCCAGCTGTGGAAATATGTTAACCAATCATCGGATTCATCTGCCTTCGGGTCAAAGACGCCACCCGGAAAGACGCAGTGATTCAGTGCATAGGACGTGCGTTCCGTACGCTTGATTAGCAAAAGCTGCAATGGTGAAACATGGTCATTAATCTTGTTAACATATTTTGTTATTTGTTTTTACGCTATAGTCGAACTGCTGTTGGGGTGTAGGCGTCTGTCTGCCCGCTAAAATCAAGCTGGCCGAAGGTCTGTACTCCGAGCTTGTCATATCGGCAACAGGCAACTGGACACGGCTCATCCAGTCTTCGCAATAAATAATTCCTCACATTTTTTCACCTTTGCACCGCAAAACGCGAGTTCAACAAAAGCAGAAAATTGATAACATAACCGTTGCAATCGATAGTTGATAGGCAACACATTCAATTATCACGATCGATATACATACCATTCATCGATTTAAGTTATCTAGACAATGTCGAAGCAAGTGACGACCAAATTACGTCAATCAGCCAGTTTAATTCTCCTGGCCAAGGACAGAAATGCCGCTCCCTCAAGTTTCGATTACAATGTTTGTTAATTGTTTAATGCTTAATGCAATTTTGTAATCAATTTTTGTGTTTGCAGGCGCTACTGTTCACGCGACATTCAAAGTCCAGTTTCATGCCGGACTCGTCCGTCTTTCCAGGAGGCGTGTGTGAGGCGACGGATGGTTCTCCAGCTTGGTTGACCCACTTTCAGCGTCACGACATTGGCGCTTCAAAATTGAAGGAGTTTTGCCATCGATTGCAGACTGCTCCATTGAGCCCAAAAGATCAGAGCCTTAACTCGTAAGATTTAGTGATTGCTAAAAAGCTAAATTTGAGGAAATAGCATAAATTTAGCAAGAAGAGTTAATCTCAGATTAATAATCTGTGAGTTTTGTTATGATATCTAGTACAACAACAGCGGTTTTTTATTCTAAAGGTTAATTTGCATCTGATTGTTACTATAAGAGCTATATAGTTATCCAAATTGGACCAAATCTTATCAGGTTATAAGAAACAGTTCCAAACATATACGGGGGTGCCACAGAAATCGCTTTCGCTTGAATTTCACTTAAATTTCATACAAATTCCGGTGAAATTCAAGCGAAAGCGATTTCTGTTTCACCCTTGATAATCTGTGAGTTTGGTCGAGATATCTTGAGAACAAAAAAGTTTTTCACACTAAAGGTTATTTTCATCCGAATGTTCCTATGGCAGCTATAGGATATAGTAATCTGACTTTGACCAAATTTGGTCAGGAAGTAAGAAATAGTCCCAAATATACAATCTGCAAGTTTGGTTGAGGTATATCAATAAACAAAAAAGTGTTCGCATACTAAGCAATTCCGTGACCTTTGACCGTGTGCAAATTTCAGCTTTCTATCTTTTACCGTTTGGGCTACACGTTGATTCTCAGTCAGTGAGTCAGTCGGGACAAAGAGTTTTATATATTTAGAAGAGGTTGCTAAGATCGGACTACCATATCAAATAGAATAGATCAACTCCTCGGCGTGCCGAAGGAAACCTTTATTTGATTTAATTGTATTTTAATTAAACAATTGTCTCCATTTTAGAGCAATGTCGCTGCGTTTAACTGCTCTACGCGAGACATTCGAAGAAATGGGCATATTGCTGTGCCGGGATCAGAAGACCTGGACTAGTACTGAGGGATATGCACAGTTTAATGAACAGTTCGACCGCAAGCACTGGCAGCAAGTAGTGCACAATGACGCGAGTAAGTTTCTTACGCTGTGCGAGGAGTTGGAAGTACTGCCCGATCTATGGTCACTGCATGAGTGGTCCGCCTGGCGCACTCCATCCACGTTCAAAACACGTTTCCAAACCGCCTTCTATCTGACCGCACTCAAGGATCAGCCCAATGTGCTGACTGAACCCAAAGAGGTTCAAGACTATGCCGTAAGTAGATGTCAAGAGGTTTTCCATTTTAGCAATTCCCGCTAATGTTTATTTTCAATTTAGTGGCGTTCTCCATTGGACTATCTGCAGCGGGCGCTGAGAAAAGAACTTTGGCTGCCACCTCCACAATTCTACGAACTGTCGCGTTGTCTCAACTTTCAGTCGCTGGAGCAACTGCGTCAGTTTGCCCAGCAGCGTGAGAACAAGGGATACGTGCTGACACATCCAGTTATGTACCAATGCACAGATGGTATGGTTCATCTGTTTCCTGGCGACGATATGTATCCCGACAATCCGGACGCCAGTGCCGATAAAATCGATACGGGCATGTCCACAGAAGAGTTTCGCGCACTAGCCAAAAAGAATTTACACCGTTCTGAGCAAAGGAATCACCATAAGACGCAGTTACTCATTAACTTTAATCCACCTGACGGTCAGGTCAATCCCATTGATCCGCGCACGTTGTAATTTACGTATGAGTAGCTACTATAAAGCTGGAATGACTTTCAAATTCTAAGCGCAATTAGAAAATGTAGTCGCATTTGACAAAAATCAGGAATTAATACCGAAGCCGAATGTAAAGGGGTTCTTTTTTTTAAATCCAAGGCAATTTTTAAAAATGTAAAAGGATCAAACTTGTTTTTACAGATATGTACCAACGTTTTTATATTTTTTGTCAAGAAAAAACTTTTAGAAATGTTTTGGTTTTTGACAAAGACTTTCTTCTGAAAAAGTTATTCTCAGTTTACGATTCCTTTACTGCTTCCGTTATTATTCCCTGATTTCAATAATTGCAAACTATTACGAATTTCAAATCAACAAATAGTTTTATTAACATTTAAATAATTCAACAGAATACTCGTTTTGTGTGAGAAATAGAATTTGTCATTCCAACATGAGGCTCAACACAAAATCGTATTTATTAGTTAAAAGCAATATTCAATTGTTATTAATAGCAATAAGAAGAGAAATTAGTTTAAGACGTGTAATAAATTGTTAAAAGTGTTATCAACTAATGCTGATCCTTGCCGTACCAGAGCTGGTAGAGATTAGAAGCTTCCTCGGCGTTAAAATAGCTGCTGCCATAATCCGACCTCGACGACGTCTTCGGCACATCCTTGTGGCTGCAAGGACAGAAAATGAAGTGAGCATTAGATTGTATGCATATTATGTAAACCGAATATAGCATCTACCCGTAATCATAGCTGGGATCAGCATAGTGCTCCTGTGATTGCTTTGGCACATTGTAATGATCCTTGCCATGATGTCGCTGACATTTCTTGCATTCCTCGAGCGCACGTTCAATGTTCTTCTGCGTGCTCAGCAGCACCCCCAGCTTGTTGTCAATCTGCCAGTTGGTGGTGCCCACCTGATGCACGGTCTGTCCAATGGCCGACAACTGATGCTGCTGTGAGATATTCAGGGATCGCAGTCCCTGTTCCAACAACTGCACTTTGTTGGCCGTAATGGCACTCAACGCGGCCAGCTCATCCAAATAGCCAATCTTGCTCTCGATTTTCTTCTGAGAGCTCTCCAGAGTCTTGGCCGTTTGGCCGAGTGTCACCAGCTCCTTGAGCACCGACTGCTTGAGCAGAGTGTCCAGACCCGCAATGTGTTCATGCACTGAGTTGGCCACCCCGTTGAGATCACGTTCGTATTTGCTTTGATTTGCATCCACCTGGATTAACACCTGCTTAATCTCTTGCTGAAATCTGCCCAGGCTACTAATAGCGAGATCTGTTCGGTTTCCGGCGGAATTTATGGTGTTTGTTAGATTCTTAAGGCCTTCGACTGTTGTTTTAAAATTATTCTCCGTAAGTTTCTCCAGTTTTTGAAGTCCCTCCTCTACGTGTTCAATTCCTCCCAGCTCCTGGCCAATTGACTTCAACTTGTTCTCAATACCCGTCTGTGTGCTGCTGATGCTATCGGCCTTCTTCTCCAGGTTTTCTAGGGTCTTGCTATTATCCTCCAAAATACGTGTGATCTGTGTGTCATCTAAGCTCTTTTCAGTTGTCTGATAAAAATAATTAAAAATGTATTAATATTTATTATAATGTCCAGTCAGGACAAAGAGTTCACTATGTATATATAATTATTTTCTAGTACTTACTACCTGACTGGTAGTTGTCTGCTCCTCCGCAGCCATTACAGCGCCAAGGCAGACGATTAGAACGAACACTTGAGTCTTCATTGTTTGGCGGTGTGTTTACAACTGTCTTTCGGTGTCATGGGTTACAGTTTAAATACTACGGGTAACTAAAATGGTACGTGTCAGGTCTTCATTGGGTTAATCAGTCCCAGTTCGTGGAACCAAGTGGTACAAGCTCTTAACACTCGTATTCCATTTGATAATAGTTAGAAAATCTACTCTGATGACCCAGTTTAAATCAGCTTTATAAAATGTGCTACAGTTAATCGCACATTTTATCTGTAAAACCGAATCTTAAGTCAATCTCTCGACTCAGCAAACTTAATTGGTTCAACGACATTTCGACTGAGAATAAAACGTAAAAACATTTTCCAAGTCACGTCTCAACATTCTTATATGATAAACTATAAATAAATTCGTAGCGCCCATATTAAGTCAAAATAAACGTGCCGAATTATAGAAATTTTGGAAGTTTCGGCTGTTTAGACATGTAGGCCCCAAATTGTTAGGGAATTCATTCATTCAGTCGTACTTTCGTGGTGCTAATATTTATTATCTTTCCAATATTTTCATTAAGTGCGGTTTTAATGTAACCTGACCTAATTCTTGTTTTTTTGGTGGAATTTAAAACAATATATTTTGGGCAAGTTTCTAGGCTATTTTGTGCACGCCGAAAATTTGATATGCTTGAAGATCCCTGTTCTAAAAACATAAAAATGACACTAGTATATGCGTGACAATTATTGATAATTCTTGGTTTTTCGAGGAACTTTTTTGCAAAAAGGTATTGATGTAAAAAATAATATAGTGCGTTATTGTACTTTTGGAAAGAACACGTGCGGGCGATATTGCACGCACCCAATAAACTATTCTCTTTGTATACGTTAAGAAAAATAGAGATATCAACAATGAACAAAGTAAAGTGATTGTTGTATGTTAACCAAATGTTTATTTTAGTATCAGCCAAATAATCACTTTCCATGCCAGTGACAAAAAATTTAAATTAAGAACAAAAAATAAAAGCTTACTAAACAAAGAAATTTGTATTCAGTGAATCAATCATATACAAAAACCTCTTTACATATGTCCCAAAATTTCTGATGTAAAATTTTGTCACGAACAATATTAAAATTTACATATAAATTTAAAAAAAAAATGGGTCTTGGCACTTGACACATCGCGCAATAAGGTCAGATTCTTTAGGTTTAATAAAAATAATTTTTTTTGCGCAGTGCCGAGTGCAAAACTGTTTTTTTAATCGTTGTTTCGAAACTGTGGGGGTGTAAATATTAGCTGGTTTTAGGAATTTTTCAATAAACTTTCGCTTTATTTTTTTTTCAAAAAATCGTAGAAGAAAAGTTTATAGTTTTATGATAGAGTATAAATTAATAAGCTATCTTTACGCTTTGATACAAACAAACAAGAGAACTGACTTTTTATCTCATTTTCGGAATTCCACTTAAAATTTTTAATTGAATTATCTTTTAAAGCAGTGGTCGGAATTTAAAGATCGAGGTGACATTCGACGCGTATTTTTAATAACAATAATTAAAATATTTTACTAAAACTAAACTACAACTAACACCCTAATTTCCAATGAAACAGGGGAGTTACCAAAAGTCATAGTATGCAAATTTGTTAGTTTAAGGTATACCTTTCGATCGGTATATAGCTCAGATAGTCACACCAAATTTTCCATTTTTCCTGTATATATTGCTAGTCGCCTTTCGCCCACTTTGTGATGCTTTCGTCACTATCGTGGACTTAAACGTTTAGAACTGTCATTACTATACTAATGAGGTATTTCAAGTTTTGAGAGATTTACAAAGAGACCACAAACCTTTTAAAGTAACACAAACAATTTCAAATAGTTGTATCAAAATATTTAAAAAATTTATTGTATAAGGGAAATCTGACTAAAATCGGGGGTAAATAAATAATGTTTCATTCCTATGAAAGATTTGAAGGATTTGTTCCTTAGTAGCTGTCCGATTAAGCGTTAACGCTATACCAGGATATTGGTTGACCGGGTTGAGTGCCTTGTTGATGATATTGATGGGAAAAGGATTGCGGTTGTACCGTAGCTGGTCCACTTCGAGGATTGGGCGAATATTGTTTCTTGGCTAATGGCCTTGGGTTGCGACCAGAACCTGACTGATTGGACTTATGCTTGGGCAATGGCGCTGGGACAGACTGATAGCTGGTAGCAGAGTCCCAGGGAAGAGGTGCCTGCCACGACACGGCATGTCCAGTGCTGGGCTTTGCTGGTTTGACATCATAATAAATATAGCTGGGGTTAGACGTCTTAGCGGGTTTTGGTTTCGACTGAGGAGCACTAGCGTAGGCACTAGCATAAGAGGAACCTGCGGAATGTGTAAACAGATTAATTGTGAGCTGTATGCAAAGCTTGTGATCAATACATACTCTGCTGATATGGCTGCTTTGGATTCACATTTTTAGATGCTGGTGGTTGAGGCTGCGCTGCAGGTGTCAGAACTTCATAGCTTTGTGAATAGGAGGCGGGACTAGTGTCTGGAATGAAATATGGTGATGACGAACGTTTCTCACACGCCTCCAGGTCCAATTCAATGCGCTTCTGAGATATTATGAGTTCGCGCAGAGCGCTCTCAACTTGCCAGGAACTCAGTGGCTTCAGTTGCCGCACGGCAGATGTGAGAAGTGAAAGACCAGCATTTTGTGTGCGGTTCAAGCTGCAAAGCTGCTCGCCTAGAATGCTCAGCTGGCTGTGTGTTTCCTCGCTTACATCCTTGATGCGTCCCAGACTCTTGAGTTCCACTTCGACGTTGATTTGCGATGTCTCCAGGCTATCGAAGGAGCATTGCAGTCCATTCAGTTGCGGCAGAACAGCGCGAGTGATCAATTTGGTCAACTCCAGGATGTTATTGTCAATGCTTCGTGCATTTTTGAGAACATGTTTCTGATAGACTTCCATCTTCTGCTCCAGGCTAATGATTTGTTGCTTCGTTGAGAGCTGCAATTGGGACAGACCAAACAAATCCTTGGACAGACGCTCGGAGACCAGTCCAGACTTAAGTGTCATATTATTCAATGCCTCCAGCACGACCACAGTCTTTACATCAAGAAATTGATTTAGCTTGGCTAAGAGCTCATCCACGTTTTTAATGGCAGCCAGCCACGTTTGTTGTTGCTCGATTCCAGCCTTGATTTGATTGTTTGTTGCATCAATGTGACTCATTATGAGTTTGGTTTCGTCTAGTGCCTTGGTATTCTCCGACAGCAGCTCCTCGATCTTTTTCGTCTCACTTGCACCAGTGCAGGCATAGATGCATCCCAGCCAGATGATTGTTGGTATAAGAAATTTCATTTTCAATTGTTTTCGTACGAAGTCGAAGTGCGAAGTGCCGCAATGTAACCGTTACTGTACCTTAAATACGTTAACCGTTCCGGCTGCCAGTGCAGCACGTGGTTGTGGGCGCTTAAACTTATCTACCAACCTTTACTTCTTTTGCGCCAAACATTCATTATTTTGGTTGTTTTTGCTGCTGTTCTGCTGCTACAATCAACATTCGCGCTCTGCAATTTGTCGTTGCGCACGACTTTGAAACTGTAGTGTTGATAAATGCCACTTAGGAACAACAAGTACCGATAAAGTGGCGATAACCGATTGCCTGTTTTTTGTGGACACTGTCAGCTGTCAGCAATCTACCATTCAGCTGTTTAAGGCACAGGTACACAAGTACAGGGTGGAAAAGCATTGTTCTAGAAAGAACAACCAACATATTGTGAATAAATAAATGCAAGATTTGTACGCATAAATTTCGTGTGACTGCTTAACAATTTACATTTCACACACATATAGACGGGCAAGACTTAAAGGCGAAGAAGCAGCAGACAACAACGTGTGCGAAGTTCAATAATTGAATATCGAAGCGAGAAAAAGGAACTCTAAATATGGAAACGCAAAACACAATTGAGGCTGATGCAACAGCCGAGTCTTCGTTTCTGGCATCCGCATTTCGCGAAATCTTCTACAGCCCGATGAACCTGGCACTACTCTCCATCATATGTTTCTTGGTCTACAAAATTGTACGCGATCGCACCGAGGGTCCGGGCACTCGCGACCCGCAGCAACAGGCGGAACCAGAGTTGCCAAAGTTGCGACGTGACTTTACGATTAAGGAGCTGCGTCCCTATGATGGCAATCAACCCGATGGCCGTGTATTGGTTGCGGTGAATGGAAGTGTCTATGACGTCACCAAAGGAAAACGTTTTTATGGCCCAGGCGGACCATATGCAACATTTGCCGGACGTGATGCATCACGTAATTTGGCCACATTCAGTGTAGTTCCCAATGAGAAAGAAGACTACGATGATTTAAGCGATCTTGGCGCCATGGAAATGGACTCAGTGCGCGATTGGGATATGCAGTTCAAAGAGAAATACGACTATGTTGGCAAATTGCTGCGTAATGGTGAGCAGCCAACCAATTATGATAACGAGAACGACAACGACGAAGATGATGAAAAACCTGACGCTGACAAGAAAAGCGATTAGACGATAGCCAGCCGATTGTGGAAAACAAATGCTGTAATGATGACTAGCACAAAGCGATCACTTGAAATCGGGTTTCCTACGTGTATATCGAACACAGCTTTGTTATCTAGTTACATTCCCGCACACACACACTCCCTCTTTCTCACACCCACCCACACACACACTCACACAATGGCACATTCAACCTGTAAAAACATTTAGAATTTAATGGAAAACTCTATACTATAGGATTTATATGTATGTTTTCAAAAACCAAAAACTATTGTTGGTATAAAATCAAAATTGTGCACCAAAAAATCCTATCCAAATTGTATGTAATGTATACATAACAAAGTACCAGTTAGATCTTTAACACTGGCACGATCATTGTTAGCCTGCTTTAAATAAGGGGTTAAACTACACAAATTAAAACCAGAAATACATATATATGTATATGATATAGTGTTGATTACAAAATAAATACATATATATTTGGGAAGTCTGTGTGAAATCGTTTATTGTAGCAACATGATAAGTCGAAGTGCCAAGTTCCCCTCAGTGTTGGCAAAATTTCATTGTTAATTTGTTAATTTACAAATAAAAACTACAAATAGGTAATACGCAAAAAAACTTTGTGTGTAGATTGCTATTTTAAGTATATTGAAGTTATCTGGCACGCTGAATAAATCAAGCCATTTCTTAACCCATTAATGGCTGCCCATAGATCGGCTGGTACGATTTTGACGAAATTTTGAAATGTGTGCCTAAAAGACCATAGAAGTTGAAAGAAAAAAAAAAAATTTTTATCTTCAAATCTAATTTTTTCGATTTCCATACATTTTTCAGCTTTTTTCGCCAACATTTTGTATGAAGAAAAAACCTAGATATTCACCTGTAAAAAACTACAGGTATAACAAGGATAACAAAACTGTTCATATTTTATACTCATATTTTAATTATTTCTCTTTACTATGAAATAAATTTTGCTTCGATATCTCTCACATGCCCCGAGCTAGAATTTTTAAAGTGTCAATACTTTTTTGGGTATTTAAATACCCATTAGCTTTAAATGGGTTGAGATAAATTTGCTAGTAATTGCAATTACGAAATTGCTAAGTCTAGCTATAAAATGGCTACATTGGCAGCCCTGGTACACTTGTACGCCATTCTGAAAGATACGCTTATCAGTTTGAAATCGGCTTGAAGAGTAATCGTAAAGTTATCGATAAGCCATTTGACACAATCGTTGAACTGCAACAGTCGCAAATGTTTTGTTAGAAAAATAATAAATAAATAAATTGTTGATTAAACAATGACGACCAGCGCGAAATGGAGAACTTCAGCGAGTATAATTTTGGTTTCGCCGGCATCAACAGCTGGTCAGGATTACAATGTAAGTCAGATGTTGTAGCTAATTATGAAGATCAACAGGTGCACTGACAAAAATTAATTTAATTATTCTTATAGCTGCTTATGCTTAAGCGTAGTGATGCCACGGCAGTAGTAGTAAATCAAAGTGTTTTTCCCGGTGGCATGCTGGATGTGGAGGGAGATGAGAGTGTCGCCTGGCTGGAATACTTTGATCGCTTTGGCGTCTCCGAAAAGCAACTGCGACGCCTGGTGTTGATTAGTGAGCACAGGCCTGGAGTGTTGGCGCCCCAGGGCACCGGTTGCTACGATCGTTTCTTTAAGCGATCAAAAATCTGGGCACGGTCAGTTCAAGGTACAAACAATACGAGTTTACAGATTACGTCTAATCACTATGCCACATTAGGGAGATAACACTTCGTTTGACTGCACTGCGAGAATGCTTTGAGGAAGTGGGCATTCTCTTGTGCCGCAACCATGAGCAAATGTCCCAACTTGATGGTGATGATGATCTGTCTGCACATTTCCACCACAACTTTGACCGGGAGGCGTGGCAGAGGCGGGTGCATAACAAACCCAGTGATTTTCTGGAGCTGTGCCGTGAACTGCAAGTGGTGCCGGATCTCTGGGCACTACACGAGTGGTCTGCTTGGGCCACCCCAGCATTTTTCAATAAATGGTAAGCTGTCAAGCTTTGATGGTCCTCAGATTTTAATTTGATGATATATTTGCAGCCATGAGACGGTTTTCTTTATGGCCTTCTTGAATACGCAACCCAGCCTGCAAGTTGAGCCCACTGAGGTCAAGGAGTGCCTGGTAAAAAATGTCCTGCTCTACCATATTGAATTGTCTGAAAAAAGTTAATTTCAATCTCTACTTAGTGGCGCTCTCCCACGGAACTTTTGAGGCTGTTTCAGAATGGGAAACTTTGGTTTCTGCCACCACAAATCTACGAGCTGTCCGCGACTGTTAAACATCCGCGATTACCACAAGCTGCAATCATTTGCAGTGCAGCGCAGTAAACTTGGCACGACTTTGTTTTTGCCCGTTTGTTATCAGTGCACCGATAATATGGTCTACGTACTGCCAGGTTAGTTTTGGTCTCTCGTTGCAGAATTGCTAAACATTCAATCTCTCTAATATGTGTAGGTGACGATTTCTATGTAGCCCAGCCACACTTGGCAACGGAATTTATTAGCTTTCCAGGCACAGTCGCAGAGTTTAGATCCCGTTCTAAATGTCAACATCGTTATGAGAATGTTGATCAATCTGCAATAAAAGTGTACTTAAATTTCAAAACATTTAATGGACATCTGGCTCCTCAGAACTTACCAATTGAACTGCACAAACTTTAAGAGATTAACATTTTAAAGTGATTTCATATTTTAAAGCTGATTAAAAATTATGGGCGAACCGCTGTTATAAAGTATCAATTATAAAAATATATTTTTGTGTTTTGTTTTTGTTTGTTAGTCAAGGTAATGTTTTTCAAAAAATTAAAAATAATTTTTATATAATTTTTTATACAATTTTAAAATTGTTAGCTTCAATGGATTCTTATTATATGTATATGTCGTAGTTCGAGATATTTTTAGGCCTTCTTGGTAACTTTCCGTATAACCAAAAGCAAGAGTGCAGCGAGTCTCTGCGTGTGTCGTGTCACCAGCCGAATTGCCAAATCATCTTCTTTTACACCTTATTGCACAGTCATCCACTTTGACACTCACACCAGAGCCACACTCGATGACAGCCTCTGCTGTCATCCCACTCTAGCAATGTTAATACTTTCCAACACTAGTAGGATTCACAATACTAGTTAACACTATCAAAGTAAGCCGCGCAATATAATAAATCTCATCTCCGACACGGCCATTCTGACAAATTACACGTCCTCGTGTATTATTCTTTATTACATAAGTAATAACATTAAGTGATACTTTCCAATTAGGTTCTTACTAACAATCGTTTTCTGAACTTCCAATTCGCTTTAACTTTTTTTTAACATTCTTATTAATCTTTACTTTATTAAACATTTCATTTCTAATTCTCTTTGTCGTTCTTAGAGTTCTTTTGATAACCCATCAACTCTCCAGCCTGGTCAGGTACCCCCATGAGTATCGACAACCCTGCATCTTCCGCCATTTCTACAATCTGTTTCAACTGTTTCTCATACTACAGTCTGTTTCAACTGTTTCTCATACTACAGTCTGTTTCAACTGCTTCGCACACTACAGTCTGTTTCAACTGTTTCTCATACTACAGTCTGTTTCAACTGCTTCACACACTACAGTCTGTTTCAACTGCTTCGCACACTACAGTCTGTTTCAACTGTTTCTCATACTACAGTCTGTTTCAACTGCTTCGCACACTACAGTCTGTTTCAACTGCTTCGCACACTACAGTCTGTTTCAACTGTTTCTCATACTACAGTCTGTTTCAACTGTTTCACATACTACAGTCTGTTTCAACTGCTTCGCACACTACAGTCTGTTTCAACTGTTTCTCATACTACACAGTCTGTTTCAACTGTTTCACATACTACAGTCTGTTTCAACTGTTTCTCATACTACAGTCTGTTTCAACTGCTTCGCACACTACAGTCTGTTTCAACTGCTTCGCACACTACAGTCTGTTTCAACTGCTTCGCACACTACAGTCTGTTTCAACTGTTTCTCATACTACAGTCTGTTTCAACTGCTTCTGGCGGGCATAGCTCAGTTTCGTCGATTTCTAACTCACTTGGCACCTGTCCATCTGACAACCTTCGCAAGCTTTCATGCCTTTCAATATCTCCGTCCCCACAAAAGGTCCTCGGAACTTCGGGTCTAATTTCACATGGTGTCTCTCTACACTCTTAAGAAGTAAATGATCAACATCCTTAAAGTTGATTACTTTAGCCATACTTTTTTTAAATCTGTGCTTTCATATAATGCTGTATTTTGCACATTTTTTTTTTTTAGCCTTTCCTTCACCTCCTCCTCCTCCTCCTGAGTTTCTTCTTCACTAATAATGAGCAAACCTAAAGGCCGCGCAATCTTACCTAATAGTTAGATCTAAGGAACTCGATTTCGTTAACCGATTGACTGTATAGTTTATAGCTAATTGGACTTCTCCAAACGCGTCTTGATATAATTTAATGCTTCTCCTAACGGCAGTAAATAAGTTTCTTAAAGCGCCCATAACTCACTTCACCCTTCCGCCGGTGCGACCAGCCCCCGTCGCAACCAAAAGCAACTCAAAACCTTGTGGCGAACAAAACTCAGCAAGTCTTGATTCGGTGAAACTTCCACATTGATCAGATGCATGATTGACACAAGCGCCCGACCCATGACTGACCACTGTCCACCAATAGGCAACAGCGAGTCCTAGTATTCCTCTGAATCCTGCGACACAAAACTCCACCTCTCAACTAGCGTTCTACAGCCATATACTCAGTGAGATCATAGTTTTTAGACCTTGCCACTACTTCCATTATGTTTTGTTCCAGAAATTTCCGTTAGATTAAATCTCTTTTCCACGACCCCATCATGAGCCGGCCTAACCTCAGGGAGTAAGCGGATTTCTACACAAAAAGTCAAAATGCGTCAAGTGCCTCCGCTCTTGACACTGTATTTCAAAGCCAGTCATCCGCAAAACGCCCACTAACGATAAAACCTCAGTGTACATAACCAACATTAATTGATTTAGTCTTGACAAACTTAACACCGTCGCAAGATACTATAGCTTACAATCCGTGAGCTAAAACTTCACGACCAATTACAATATTAATTTGAAGAGAGTTATCGGGTGCAGGATTAAATAGTATTTCAACACAATTCTCATTGCTACGTCACTAAAAATTTGAACCGTGCCATAAATATTGACATTTCCAATGCCCTTCATCGTAATAAGATTGTTTGCTCTCTTACCCATTAACTTGCTAGACATACTCTCCTTAACTAAAGAACATTCGGCTCCAGAATCAAATGTAATTTGAAATTTTTCGCCTCGCTGCATCATCTGCGATTTCGGGTCTTCCACGACGCACAACTCCACTCGCTTTTCCAATCTTTTTCCGCCTCCAGAGAAGACACCCTTCGGACAACGTGTAGCAATGTGTCCCATCTCCTGACAGCGGTAACACTGGATGTTGGTTTTCGTTTGCTGCTGAAACGCTTGAGTCACTTTACGTTCGCCATCACGCATAGACTCTCCAACTTGAATCGTTGCTCTGCACTCAAACTTCTTATGCCCCATCTTGCCGCAGTTATGGCACTTTATGGTGGATAACTTCGTGCTCTTTGGTACAGGTCCCTCATCCGGATAATCCTGACGGCGCTTTTCCAACATAAAAACTTGTAGCTCCGACTGTAGATCACGCCGGTTCTGGACATTCGTTGTGTACGCCACTCTTTGCAGCCGTCGGTCGAAGTTCGCCATATGTCCAAGAACGACTGATACGACAATCTCTTCCAACTCCATACCACGCCATTTTGTCATCAGAGATGTTACTTTACGGCTCGCGTATACGGCAAGCATTCACCGGCTTTGGGGCGGCTGTTGATTAAGTTTAGCATGGTAACTGCCGACGTCTCCGTGCTTTCGAAAACCTCTGAACAAAAAGCTGTTTAAATTGTTCCCATGTGATCCCGGGAAAACAAATTTGCGACAGCCACAATGACGCACTGCCCTCAAACGATTCGCTTGGTGCCAGAACTAAAGCGCTGCCATGTAAGGGTTTCTCGCTTAAGAGAATGTCAACCGTGGCGCACCACTGCGTAGCATCGGCACCGGCTACATCTGCGTTGAATTTTGGCAGCTTGGTGACGCCATTTTGTTGAGACTCTTTTGTCGTGGCGCGCAAGGATTTAGCCAACTCAAGAAAGTTGCGATTCTGCTGCTCCAATAAAGCACGAAACTGCTCATCCGCTGATATTGGCTGCGAATAGGATCCCACTTCTGATGTCGTAGTTCGAGATATTTTTAGGCCTTCTTGGTAACTTTCCGTATAACCAAAAGCAAGAGTGCAGCGAGTCTCTGCGTGTGTCGTGTCACCAGCCGAATTGCCAAATCATCTTCTTTTACACCTTATTGCACAGTCATCCACTTTGACACTCACACCAGAGCCACACTCGATGACAGCCTCTGCTGTCATCCCACTCTAGCAATGTTAATACTTTCCAACACTAGTAGGATTCACAATACTAGTTAACACTATCAAAGTAAGCCGCGCAATATAATAAATCTCATCTCCGACATATATATGTACAGTGAACTAATAATGTCTTCATACATCAGCAACTTTTTAGCTTGTTGCCTTATAAATATATGTATGTACTTTTTGTTTCATATTTTTCTAATAACCATTAAAGAAAAAACCATTAAAAACCATAAAGAAAATAAAAAAAAATTGTATACCCAATAATACAAAGAGAAAGTTGAATAATAATTTATAAACGACTTTAAATTCTTGAATTTGCACAAATTTTTTAATTTCAGTTTTAAATTAGTCTCCTTTCAATGTTATGATCACTGTTGCCAACTTTGTCCGTTACATCAGCCAGATTTTAAAAATGTTGTATGAAACTTCTTGGTTATGATGAATTTAAAAAAAAATGTTTAAGATGCATGTCGAAAAACACGTTTATTTTTTTTATCGTGTTTTCTCAAAATATTAAAAAATTAAAACAAGACAATTAGTATTTTAATATACATATGTATTTTTTTATACTGTCAATTAATAACTTAACAATTACCTTGTTAACTGATGTTTTTCTTGACGGGAATTCATAGAATTATAATTAAGAGAATCCATTTACATTTTATGTACATATGTAAGAGAATTTCTGAATTTTACATTAATTTCCAAATGTATTTGGAAAAATTGACCTTAGTCTAAGTTTTTTTTCCCGCAAAATTATAAATTGCAAAGTAATTTGTTCTATACAGACTCTTATTAGACTTATCTCTATTTATCCTTCAGCCGCGGTTCATCAATTACTTAAGCTTCATTACGAGGTCGGTCATTGGCGTCCAAGGCAAATGCGACCGCTGCTTAGCATAGATAAGAGATTCTTAATGTGACCCATAAACGGGAGACGCTACAAATTGTGTTGCATGAAATGATTTTAAGCGGATTTGTGGCTCGCGCAGTGCCCATCAAATTATGGACTTTCTGTAGAATTGTATAAGCTATTGTTTTTAATTAAAAAATGTAGTTTAAGAGCAACATAAGTTAGCTTAAATTCGAAAGTGTCGAGAGAATGTTGCCCCAAGTCCACTTCAACTGTCTTTCAGAAGATGAAAAGCGCAAATCTATGCATCACTGCGGACGGCAGTCCGCGCTAGTGACGAAAGCAGCACGAAGGGTGCGAAGGCGACTACACAGGAAGAATGGAAAATTTGCTATGACTGTCCGATCAGGTCGAGTTATATACCGATCGAAAGGTATTAACTCAACTTACAAATGTGCATACTAAGAGTTTTGGAAGCTCACCTGGTTCTTGAGATAAACAGGTGTAAGTGGGAGGGGAAAAATTTAAACTATTGGAGCTAATGGGGCCGTTGGAGCCTTTTTGAATTGTTTTTGAATTTTTTACTATTCTAATCAAAAATACGCGTCGAATGACACCTCGATCATCGAAATCCGACTACTGGCTCAAAAAATAATTAATTTTGAAATTTTTAGTCGCCTTCCGAAAATGAGATGAAAAGTCAGTTTGTCTGTTTGTTTGTTTGGATCAAATTCGTTGATTTAGCTTAAAAGCATGAATGAGGACTTGTTCCCGCTCAAAAATCTAGAGACGTTTGTTCTACGACTTTTTCGAAAAATCGCTAGTTTAGCGGGAAATCGCTAAAAACCGCAAAAATAGCATCCAAACGATAGATGCTACAGATGTGTTCTATATATCGTTGAAAAGGTAGTTCGGAGGGCTTTTAAGCATAACTGTAAACTTTTTTGCTGAAGAACACAGGTAAAAAGCTACAGGTAAAAACAGGTATTTTTTCTCACATTTTGGCGATTTAAGAAAAATCTGTGTTTCAAATCACTATTAAATATGGTATATGTTTAAGACAATTCCATTCCGCGTTTTTTGACATGTAACATATATCTGTCAAAATTCGTTTGGGCAAGATATTACCTGTTAACTGAATGTACCTTTTAACTTGGCACTACTGCATGTACACTACTTGCACTGCTTGCAGTGCATGTGGAAATATTCTGCTTGCAAGTGGTGAATTATTTTTTCGGCAGATAAAGTATTTTATAATTGCGATTACAGCAAGATCGAAATTCTATTTATAAATATATATAATATATATTTTTTCTGGAGTACATAGGTAAAAAGCTACAGGTGGAAAAATATTTCTTTGGCGATTTGAGAAAAATCTACGTTTCAAATCACTTTAAAATATGTTATATATAGGCAATTTAATTCCTCTTTTCTAACATATAACACACATCTGTCTGTACAAAATTTTTTTAAAGATTTGGTGAATTAGTAAATTACATGGTTGGCAAAAATTTTCATACTGAACCCTCCTCGAGGTCATGGTACTGAGGTATTTTTCTATAAACACTAAATACCTTTTGATAAAGTAGTTTTGTCAAAAGCAGAGGCAATTGCAAAAATTTCTGATATCCCCCAAAAAAACCTCTTTACGCGGTAAAAGTCTAGTGACGAAAACATTTCCATTCCCCAAAATTTCTGATATCCAATTTTGTGACGAAATATATTAAATTTTTTATATATGATAATTTATTATATACTAGGGGGCTCCGCCCCCTGCTCGCTTCGCTCGCCAACCCCCGCTCGTTTAATATATATGCCAAAAAAAATAATAATATACATAAAAATTAAAAAAAAAATTGGCATTCGGCACTGCGCACAAACTTATTATTATAGGTGCAAAGAAGCTGAAGCTTTTTGCGCAAAATGCCGAATGTCAATTTTTTTTTTTACTTTTTATGTATATTAATTTTTTTTGGCATATATATTAAACGAGCGGGGGTTGGCGAGCGAAGCGAGCAGGGGGCGGAGCCCCCTAGTATATAATAAATTATCATATATAAAAAATTTAATATATTTCGTCACAAAATTGGATATCAGAAATTTTGGGGAATGGAAATGTTTTCGTCACTAGACTTTTACCGCGTAAAGAGG
Organism: Drosophila suboccidentalis; assembly: GCA_037043435.1. Lineage (NCBI taxonomy): Eukaryota > Metazoa > Arthropoda > Insecta > Diptera > Drosophilidae > Drosophila > Drosophila suboccidentalis. The sequence goes on from JBAMBK010000234.1 coordinate 204,572, forward strand.
TTTTTTTGGGGGATATTCAGATCAAGAAATATAGGAAAGAGATGGGGCGCAACTCAAGGGCAACAGAGTGTACTGCGTGACACCGCAAATCAGACCGAGCACATAATTTCATCCCATTAAGAATGCATTTAAATCACTTTGTGGCTCTCCCCCACCCTCACCACCTTGTCAGTGCTGCCACCTGCCGTGTGACTTTATGCGCTTTACAGCCAACAATCTTCCGTCCCGTCCTTTTGCAGGCGCTGTGCTGCTCCCTCCCTGTGCGCTTAAAAATCAAAAACTCAACGAGCTTCCCCTGCCCCCTCCCCCAATCAGTGCCTGGTGCGTGTCTGGGTAACTGTTTGTTGTGTATTGTGCCAGGCACAACCGGAGGGTTGCCCTCCAGGCAGCATTGAGACCGAAGCTGAGATGAGTGTGTCCGGTGGGGGTTGCCTGTTGTCTCTGTCGTTAACAATTACTTCGTTTAATTTAACCTTTTGTGGGTTTTCCGGCGTTTATTGTTCTGTATAAGAGTTCGGTGTGTTCATTTAATATCGATTAATTATGCTATTATGTTCACAGGAAACAATTAACGTTGCACAGCACTATTCTGATTAGTTGGCAACGCCACCTGTTAAGCAGCTCCGTTGCGTGTGGGTGTAAAGCTGCTCATAAATTAGAAAATAAATTAAAATATGCGACAAACGTCGTGCAGCCAAGCAAAGCAATGAGTTATGATCTCCTAGTTGGTTGGTTCTGTTCTTAAAGCCGCTTAAAATGTAATAAGACGCACGCCTTGCTTGGCAAAATTTATTTCTGGCCGACAGGTCTGAGGCAGTGTCTTGATTTATGAATGTATGTATGCAGCAATCGCAGGTACCTTGAAAGACAAGGTAACTTAACACCCACCCAACCCTGCGTTGTAATTGAATTTTAAGCTCATTTTCATTTCCGTTTTCAACATAATGCTGATTTACGTGGTCCACTGATAAATGTGAAGTTAAGGAATTGGCTTATTAATTGCCTGCCAGGATGGGCTAAACTGTAATGCACATCACGTATTTTTGCTTTTGTCAAACCAAAGCCCAATTATAGTGATTATTGTAAATAGACAGACAGACTAGAGCTGCCAGAGCTGCAAGTGACATGAATACTAAAACTAACTGTTCGTTCAGGTTCATAATAATCAATAGGACATCAAGTTCGAAGTAATTGGCAGCACGGCGGTCAGTGACAACACCATTAAAAATGTCGCCACAGACGACTTCCCACGGGTATAACTGAAACACACTTGTAACTTGTACAAGAAAGAAACACTTCGAACTCCTCCTCCTTTCCCAGTTGGAGATTTATTTTTATTGTGTGCATTGTTTGCACTCGACTTCAGCATTGGGAACAGCTCCCACTGTTTTCGGGTGACTAAATGAGTATTACCGCAATAAATCGCCGCAATTCATTTACGGGGCAACCCTTAAATCAGCACCAAAGCAGCTGCAAACTGTTGAAGAGCCCGAACCCACAAGCGCACACACACACCCGCTGAGGTCTACACCCCCACACCTCCCTCCATTTGACAGACCGTGAACCTGTTACGGCATTTTCAGCTCTCATGTCAAATTGCCACTGGGGACCAAGGAACTAAGGACTAAGAACCAGCTAGCGACCCAATTGCCGGCAGCTTGTACTTGTGCTGTCGAACAAATTGCATCAATTGACTTGCGTGTTCAACATAATGGCGAATTGTGGGTGGTGCTGTCGACAGTTGGACTAATGTGCTACACGATTTTCTAATGATTTCTTTATTTTGTGGCTTTTATTTATGTACTTCATAGCGGCGGGCTGGTGTTCATTATTTCAAGTTTCATTTACAATCTTTATTAGGCAGCTAAATCACAATTTGGCATACCTCGCATCTGTGTTTTGATCATTTTATTCAGATAGTTCAGAAAAAAATTTCAAGATTTCCGTATTTAAACAGGGGTATTTTCAAAATATAGAACATAAAGCTAATTTCAAGTTCGCTTTGCGTAATCTCGAATATCTTAACATAGATATTTGTGGGATAATTTAAGTACGTCTTGGGATTAATTTAAGTTCGTAAAAGATCGAATCATCGTAGTTTAAGTACACAATAATCTTGAACTTATTTTGAAATATACTAGTTTTATTACACCAAAATCTAGTTTGATGTCACCTTTGTGCAGGTAGAACCAGTTGAGAAATATTAAGTTCATTTCAATATTGATACATACTAGATTAAGTACCCCGCAATCTTAAATTTTCACAAAGCTGTCATTGGAACGGACAGTTGGAATTCTTAATTTAAGATAATTCCATACTTAATTCAAGAATAGTAGCAAACAACAATCTTAAAATTTTAAAAACAAAACACGGACATACTTAATTTTAGGATGGCATATTTTTCTGAGTATACTTGTGAATTCAGCTCTCGTATATATGTGTGTACATATGTATGTATGTATACCTAATGGTGTCTGCCACGCCTCCTTCTGCCTGTTACATACATTTCAGAAAACATTATACTCAGAATATAAAAACAACATCAGATGTGAGAAGAAACGGTACATAACAAAGGTGTAAACAATTTGCAGGTGCTGTGTGATCCTGCATACAAAATATAATGAAAATCCTTAGCAAACGCACATATGTAAGTATGTATGTTTGCATTCATAGCTGCAACTCTGCATATCTACATATATGTACATGTGTATGTACATTGTACATACATACATACATATATAGTCTGGAATTTGTCACTGTACTTACACATACACATATGTATGTACATACATATTTTCACATGTATGTGTGTATTCCTGCTTTCCATAAAGCATAATTGAATGAAAGCTCTCAGGCGTCCACATAGATGCGGGGAGAGGAAAAGAGAAAGAGAGAGAGAGCGAGAGTCTTGCACGCACACAAACGCACCGAGGGCGTTACTGTTTTTGTAAAATATGAATTATGCGCTTGCTCCAATATGTATTTGTTGTTGTTGCTTTGCTATTTTGCTCCTCTTGCTGCCTTGTGTAAATTTCTATCACTCGCCTCTTTAATATTTTCACCTCTAACATGAGCAGCAGCAGCCGTGTCCGCCATTACCATTTACCTTGTTTTTGTTGTTGGTGATTGTGGTGTTGTTGGTGTTGCCATCCTCCCTTTCCACCGTCAGCCCCTACTTCTTGCACTTGTTATTCATTTTCCAGTCTCGGACCTGCGCAAAAGCAATGCTGGGAAATATTTTATACTGTTGGCTACATTGGGGTAGGTGGTGTCTCCTGGTCTCCTCGTCTCCTCTTCCTCCCGCTGCAGCCGTTGACTTTGGCATTATGTTGTCACGGATTTCAATTGCATTCTCTGGAAAGGCGAAACACACAAACACACACACACATACATATGTACATGCCTTGTACATTTGTTTCTCATGTGCAAAATTGCAATTTTGTTAGCGGCGGCGTCGACGTCGTCACTTTTATCATTTTCCCTTGTCTGTGCAAAAATGGTGACCTTGTAACTTGGTTTTAATTGCGATTGTACATGCATTTTGTTATATTTTCGATAGCAATTGAAAACAAAAAAAACGAAAAAGAACTATTACAACAGCATATGCCTTAATTTATCTCAGTTACAAACTTTCTTATCACTCCAACTTGACCAGCTGTCGATAGAATTTTTGGCCACATCTAAGGAACGACCCTTTTCAAAATCCACATCCAATTTGCGTAGCATGTGCGTCTCATATTTCGCCAAGAGGCTGGGGCAGCATTTAAGAAACCATAAATTTGACGGCAATAACGGATAAAGTATGTTTATTTCGATATTAGGCTAAGCAGCAAACGGAAATACTCATAAAAAAGGGCTACAAAAAGAAATGCGACATTGTTAGGGGGAGAATAAAACAACAACGAAGAATTTTCCAACTTTCCGACTTCAAAACTCTTTAACACTTGATTTCACTTTTTTTTGACTATGTCATTTTGGGTTGGCGGTTGCAAAAGGGGAAATGGGAGTGTGTCTACTCGTATGTATGTGTGCGGCATATGAATATGAATTGTAATAGATTTCGATAGGGATCACACTCAAGCAAAAGGGCAACTTTGACAGTGAAAGGAACAGTCGCACCGTAAAATCTAATAAAATTGATTTTAAAAGATAACTTTGAAAATGTTTGGCAAAGCTGCTTAAGGAAAATTCAAAGAAATTATTGTAAAATGTTGAAAAGAATTATTATCTTTGTGAAAGATATTAATTTCTTTTCATAATGAGAAAAATAACTTAAGCCAAATGAATTTCGCAACTGAAACGAAAACTTTTCTGTTGGTCAACAAATTTGATTCAATTTCAAGCTAACAAAATGTGATTTCAATGCCTTCGGGCTTTAAAAATACAAAAAAAAATTTTAGGGCAGATTAAGCGTATCTAATTTGACACTCACCAAGACAACAAGTAAGAACAAAAGTTCTCGACTCGGAGATACACTGAAGCCAGTTGAAAATACTATTATACATATTGATTTGTACTGGCATAATACAAGCAATTTATAAAATTGTATAAAATTCATTAGGTTAGAATGTTGTTGTTTTTTTATGAAATACTTGAATTCATTTCTTTTTAAACACATTTCTTTATCGGTTGAGCGGGAATCGGTTAGATCTTAATCTGCAAAATGAACTAAAAAGTATTTGTGAATTACTCTATGGTAGAAAATTGACTTTGATTGCTGATGAAGAATGTAAATATTGGGTAAGGACTATAAGCAAAGAGTTATGAGTTTAAACTAAGACTGATAAAAATTATATGGATAAATGGGAAAAGTTTTTTTTTTTAAGGTTTTTGATCATACAAATAATGATCTAATCTTTTTATGATCTTAATCTTTTTATCTTAATCTTTTCTATGATCTTTCTTAATCTCAATCTTTTCTATGATCTAAATAAAAATGTTATAAAATTATTATAAAATTAAATTTTTTTTAAAAGTGATAAAATATGTTATTTTAATTTTAGATTTATATTTTATGCAATGAAAACAAAAGTTAGTCAATAATATAAATAAATAATGTTTAAATTATTTATAATTTTCACCTAAAAATACGTATTTAACAAATTATATTAAAATTATATTAAAAATTATAAATTTAAGTAAGTAAATTATTGCTGATTTTGATGACTTAAAATTTTGTTCCTTTTGACTATCGTACAACAATGCACACAGCTACAGTACCCGGTTTGAAATTCATCTAACAGGGTATAAAAATGAAAAAATATAAAAAATATCCAGAGAAAAGACGTTGATTTTTTACTGCTCAGTTGCTTGATATAAATTATATGGCACTTGCCACGTGTCGTTGATTGTACAACAACAGCCAAGTGTGAAAAATGCCGGCAATGGGCTCAAGGACTCTATAATATGGCCAACACGCCCATCGCCCATCGCCCAGCATCTGCCAGTTGATGCATGAAATATTTTCGTTTTTTTTTTCTTGCTACCGAGGAAAATTTAATTCGTGCGGAAATTCAGTCAATTTAAAAGACTTGGAACACACACAGACACACACATTCTCACAGTTGATACACGACACAAGGACGAGAACGAGGGCGACGCCTTCGGCACGCCCACTTTGCTAGCAGGGTTCATTGTATCCCTTCTGTAGCTGAACTGCTTAATCCGTTTTATTGTGGTAATAAAACTACAATACAAATTGTTTGAATGAGATTGAACAACATTTGAATTGAGCATGAAATGATGCCGGTTGTGACATGGTTTCCTTCATGGATTCCCTAGCAATTTTCCGACGTTCTTGTTGTTGTTATTGTCGATATTTATAGATTTTCTAGCATGGACAGCTAGTAGCTGGTTAGTTAAAGACCAATTTTTTGTTGGTAGTTTTGTGGTTGTTTTGCTCTTAAAATGGCTTCAAGTTGATTAAATTGCTTAACTTGAATGAAGTTTGACTAAATTTAAAAGATCAAATGGTATTAAGAGCTCTTTTTGCTCTGAGTGTTTCTCTATTTCTTAAGAGAAAACTTTTGGTTATTATGAATATTTGCAAAAATTAACTGTTTTTATTTTTAGATGCGAGTTCAATAGTCAAGAAGTTTATTTTCTTCTCAGCTCCAGGGATTTAAGCCGTAACCATAACCGATACCGTTCGGTATTAACCGATTGACCGTAACCTTAATAAAACATTTTTTTTATACCGAAACCAAGAAACCGAAATTATTCAAAGCGATATAACCGCTAAGTAACCGATTCATGCTTAACAGTTAGTTTCGATTCGGTCAAGCATAACATTTAATTATGTTAAAGTGTAATCATCGTTTTTTTTTTTTAAATATATTTGATTCTTATTTCTAATTTAGCGGGGGTGCCATAGAAATCGCTTTCGCTTGAATTTCACTTAAATTTCATACAAATTCCAGTGAAATTCAAGCGAAAGCGATTTCTGTGGCACCCATGTATATATTCAGGGGTGCCACAGAAATCGCTTTGGCTTGAATTTGACATAAATTGCATACAAATTTAAGTCAAATTCAGGCGAAAGCGATTTGTAAGGCACACCTGATAAAAAGATTTTAATTTTAAAAACAATTTTATATAATTTGCATATCTTTAATATTTTTTAATATTTTTTTTGTTAGCCTAAACAATTAAAAAACCTTGAACCGTTACTTATCCGATGTATCGATAACCGACAACCGATTTCGGTTTGATTCCCTGCACAGAAAAAAAATCCGGGATATTTAGCCCGAATTCAATCCGAAACGATGTCAGAAGTGGGGTAATCTCGGATTTTCTTAAACCAAGTATGAAATACTTGATTTTTTCAATCCCGAATTCAATCCTGAAATTCTTAAATACAGGGTAAAAAAAAAAACATTAATTTTAATGTTTTTCGTTACATTTAAACTTTTTTTAACATTTTTTTTTTAGATTTTTTTTTTTAAATGTTTTTTTTTTAACCATTTTTTTTAAGATTTTTTTTTTAACGTTTTTAAATTATTTTTTTTTAAGTATTAATTGTTTTATAAATTTTTTTTTTTATAGATATTTTTTTTAAATCTGTTTTTTTTACCATTTTTTTTTTATTTTCACATATTTTTTTTTTAATTGACGGGGGAATCGAACCCCCTGGAGTCGACGACTCTAACCATTGAGCTACGGGACCGGTTGAAATGAGGGAGGCCGAGAGAGAATTTTCTCTCGCGCTCAGCAAATGTGTATTTTCCCATTTTAATCCCGATACAGGCTTGATTATTTAGCTTAATCCTGAATACATACTTAAAAAATGCGGGCTTAAATTAAGTATTTTAGGCTTGATTTTAGAACGGCATTTTTTTTTCTGTGTGCTCAGCTCAGCTCAGCTCAAAATTTTTTACTTTTAATCAGATTATTCGAACTCACAAAATTTGTAACTTTTACATATTCGATTTATAATCTTGAATTTTCATTTGTTGAGTTTTAGTCAACTCTCTCTCACTTTTATTGAATTGCAATGCTTATAGGTTTTCATTCATTTATTTATTACCAAAGTGATTAGATAATAGGAAATTTCAACAAATTTTAATCTATAAACGTAAGATGAATCTTAAGGAAACAGATTATTTTAAGTCACAAAATTTATACCTTTTACATATTCGATTTAGTGTCTTGAATTTCAATTTCCTTAGTTTGCTTGACTTTCGCAGAGTAAACTCATAAAATTGTTGCATTAATTACATTTTGCAATGCAGTGGAAAACGACCATTAAAGATTTGCTAATAAAATAACCCCCAAAAAAGACAAGGAAAAAAACAAGGTCAAAAGGATTCACGATACACAAAAGACTAACCACAACCTAGGCAATTTGCTTGACCGGTTGAGTTTGTGGTGTCGTGTATAATCTACATGTTTATGGCTATTTGCGTTTTGACCTCCGCTAAGTCAAGATAAGCCATAATTTGATTAAGCCCCATGTTCCCTCTGCTCACATCATCTAGCTGGAACTGGGAATGTGTTAAGTGAATAAAAATATGTAAAGCATAATTCAAACAAGGACCACAATGGATGATACACTCTCCTCCCTTCACCTCAAAAAAGGCTTATATGAACATACCCATAAAATGGAATGTGTGCGCATCATAAACGGGTTGTCCACTGACCAAATCTCGTGGTCAGTTTGACCAAGTGTGTGTGCGGCCTTGTTTAACCAGCGATTATGGAAATTGTTATACGGTAGCCGGGGAGACGTGTGTCCAGGCGGATGGGGATGGCAGGAAGTGTCCCCAAAAGATTTGTACAGCCAGATAGACCAAATGACACGTAGCCGGTCCTTGGACCTTTACCCGCATAAAGTGGGCGACACCATCTAAAAAATATTTGTTCACACATGTGGGCAGAATGGATGGATGAGGAATGGAGTAGGAACATGGACCATGGGCCCTGGCTTTTATGTCTGACTGACCAACGGACCAACGGATGGTCGACTGCAGTCACGTGTGAAGTTTTCTTTTTTCAGTTTTATTTTTTTTGGTTTCTGCCACACATAAATTGCATTTGTTGTGGAGGACAGAGTGGCAGGGAGACAGGGTGGAATCCCCAGGCATTTCTTTTGCTTTGTGCTATTTAAAGTAAATCAAGTCCCGAGTTATCAGCGTCAAATTGGCAGACAAGTCGAAACTTCAACGGACGTACATAAGAATAATCATAAACGTTTATCACATGGAAAGGAGGACAACAAAAGAAAGAGACACAATACAGATGTTGAGAGACGTGAAGAGCAGGCCAGAGAGCAGAATTTGATGAAAAGGATAACGTGAGTTTTCCATCCGAACGTGACAATCACATGGCGAATGTTGCCTTTGTGGGTCAGCATAGATTCTGGCTGATGAAAAGCGAAAACAAAAAAGCAAAAAAAAAAAGAAATAAACATGTAGCAAAGAAGCAAAGTACAGACATTGACTACAAGACTTTATAATAATAAGCAAGGATATGGATATGCAGACCGCTCGAGAGGGTAAAAAGAAAAGTTAAGTCCAAACCTAATGAAATAGAAATATCTTTGGGAAAAATTACATATGGGTATTTCCAGGATCGCGAACGCGACACTTGTACGTCTTTAAATGAAAAAAAAGTGGTAAAAGCTGACATTTTCAAAACTGTTTTCTCACGTGTTTAATGCATTTTATCAACACTTTTTCTATGATAAAAGACAAGCTTTGAAGATTTTTCGTTTTTTAATTATTTATAGAAAACAATGCATCGCGAACGCGACGAAAAATGGAAGTCATGTTTGACTTAATCTTGACAATTGCGAAAGTCTACGAAATGTGGCGTCTAATTTGGAAAGAAAATACTCTCAAAATATAATAAAATAATGTAGTTTTGGATTTTATTTATTTTACAAGTTTTATTAGTAATTTGTAACGCGACATCGCGAACGTGACAAGATTTCCACCAAGTTTTTCCAAGAGTTTGTTCATCAAATTTCATTCTATATATCGAAAACAGCTTTTAAAACTTGTTTTAAATTAAACTTTCAGTATATTTCTTTGAATTACAATGGTTCATGTTACAATCTTACTGTCCTACGAAGTGTAATCGTTAAAATACAAACGGTCCATTTTGGAAGTCAATTTTTAAGAAAATGGGCAAAAATATAGAAAAAGTGAATTTATTCCAATGTAGAATCTATATCTTCATCCTATTAAATTTCTTTGAGCGTATATTGCTTAAACAAATAACTTGAATACATTTTAGGAAGAAAATTTCACAAGATGTGAGTTTTTGATCAATTTTACGTTTTTGGGCGAAGTGGACCTTTTTCCGGAAATACCCATATCCAAAAATTCATATTCTAATATCATGAAGAATCTCTATAAGAAGTAACGAAATTTATGGATATAAAGTCTATCTCAAAGATGGAAGAAAAATGTATATAAAAATAAAAAAGAATTCTACAGCAACTTATTTTAAAAAGTTTCTTCTGTGCCCTGTTTTATTTACAGAATGCTCTGAAAATTAAGTAAACCAAGTCGTTTGATAAATGTAAATTGTCGGGGTTGCCACAGAAATCGCTTTCGCTTGAATTTCACTTAAATTTCATACAAATTCCAGTGAAATTCAAGCGAAAGCGATTTCTGTGGCACCCTTGTATAACAACTGTAGTAGTAAAGTTAATTTAAAGATTGAGTGAACTGTTTTTGAAAAACTAATAATTAAGTAACCTAAAAAGAGAAGATAATAGATTGACAATCTGCTTAAACTCTAAAATGTCAATTCTTTTTATACACGTTACTTAAAAAATAAGTAAAAGGGGATATTATATTCGTTGCAATGTACTTATGTATGTAACAGGGAGAAGGCAGCATCTCTGACCGTATAAAGTGTATATATTCTTGATCAGCATTAACAGCCGAGTCGATATAGCCATGTTTGTCGGTTCGTCCGTCTGTCCGTCCGTCTGTCCGTCCGTCTGTGTGAGGGAATAGATCTCAGAGACTATAAGAGCTAGAGCAACCAAATTTGGCACGCACCGTTTTTAGAATATTTCGTACTTTTTTGTAAATAACGTTATCTATTAATTAAAGCTATCATCCTACTTAATCGTAACAAGATCGGACAAATAGAAAGGTGGTAATGGCGGAATTAAGTTTCAAGCAATGTAAGTGCCTAAAAGCATGCAATAAAAAATATTTTAAGTTTATTTAAATAAGTTACGGGTATCCTAAAGTCGGTAGCTCGACTATGGCCTTTTCCGTTTGTTTAGTAATATATTCGTTCTAATTTAAGATAAATATTGCTGTATAATTAAAAGAGCTGTCAAAGAATAAGTGAGATGTCTCTCAAAGCCCATTAGGAAACTGTTAACCCCTTTCGTTAGGACTATTCTACAAGCTGATCTGTAAATTGTAAATTGCACTTAAGTGCCTTTCAACTGGCAATTTCCGGTTGTAGATTGTGCGTGAATCGGGACACATTGTTGTTGATGAAACAATGAGCACTAAATAAAGCAATGCAAATGAATTCACCTATTCACACACATGGCATTCGAATGCCATTCGAGTCAAGTTAACCTAACCACACATGAAAGACTCTTCGGTTTCTGGCTCGCAATTAAATGTTGGCCAACTCAACTCAACTCAACCCCCTGAGATAGTAAACCAGTCAACAGTGTATGGTTGTGTTTACATCAAATGAGGGTCATTAAGTTGCCCAGTTGTCGACAATTCTGTCGAATTTATCGATGAGAATTGGTCCCTCCCACTCCCACTCTGTTTCCCTTTCTCTATCTTTCTCCCCGTTGTCGGTCTTGTTATGTGTGCTAATCTCTTAATGCGTTTAGCGCACATTTCTATTTGCTTAATGAATTGTTACCGAACACATTCATTTCCATTCTTGTTCCCGTATTCGCATTCACATTCATTGATTCATTTACCCAGCTCATTGCCGGGTCATTTGTCGACGTTTGTCTTTTGACTTGCCCTCTGGAGGGCGACTAAAGGCTAAAAGTTCTAGCCTGATTTCGAAAAAGGGCCAACGGTCAGCCCAATTAGGCTGATTGGGGCATGGTCAGTGTCACTAACGTTGTTTATATTATATATAAGTATGAATAGACCAATATTAAAATACTGTATACTAATTTTGTAATTCTTTAAGCATAGGTACACTGTATTTTAGTTGTATACGTTTTATTGGCTGTATAACAGTTTTATTGGCACGATCATAGTGCATTCGAAAATGAATAATCGACTCCTTAAAGTAAATATATATATATTCTTCATCTGCACAGTGAGCTAAGTCAAAATATCTTTCTTCTTACTTCTTTTTTTATGCAAATTTATTTCTCAGCTTTTAAGCTTTGTTGATGAAACTTAGTGCTGGTTCGTGTTTGTGATGCGTACATATATGTCGACATCGGCCGAATCGGACTACAATATCATAAAGCTGCCATAGGAACGGTAGGATAAAAATCTACTTTATTATAAACCGATTTTTTGTTTCTTAAAATATCTTAACCAAACTTAAAAATTGTGCATTTGCCTTTGTCATATACAACCTAAACATTTTTTTTTTTAAATCGGACTTCTATATTATATGGTGTTCTCAGGAAAGATAGGTCAAAACTTAAACTTTTGTATGAAAACTTTTTTTATATTATAAGATAATTTAAAGCATTTTTCTGCATATTATTAAATCAAATAAAAATTTCGGCGTGCAACATGTAATATAATTTTCTTAATAAATAACTCTATACAATCAATTCTAAAAGTCCTAAAACATTATGTTTCACAAAACTTATTATACACTTCTGTGCGTAAAGAATACACATTTCATGTTATAAAAATGAACGACTGCACAGAAAAAAAAATGCCATTCTTAAATCAAGTATAAAATACTTAATTTAAGCTCCGATTTTTTGTAAGTATGCATTCAGGATTAAGCTGAATAATCAAGCCTGTATCGGGATTAAAATGGGAAAATACACATTTGCTGAGCGCGAGAGGAAAATTCTCTCTCGGCCTCTCTCATTTCAACCGGTCCGGTGGCTCAATGGTTAGAGTCGCCGACTCCAGTTTAAAAAAAATCTGGGTTCGATTCCCCACGTCAATTAAAAAAAAAAAAAGGTAAAAATTAATAAATGTTAAAATGTTAAAAAAAAATAACGTTTAAAAAAAAAAGTTTAAAAAAAAAAATCTTAAAAAAAAATTGAAAAAAAAAAGTTTAAATGTAACGAAAAACATTATAATTAATACAAATTTTTAGCCTGAATTTAAGAATTTCAGGATTGAATTCGGGATTGAAAAAATCAAGTATTTCATACTTGGTTTAAGAAAATCCGAGATTACCCCACTTCTGACATCGTTTCGGATTGAATTCGGGCTAAATATACCGGATTTTTTTTTCTGTGTGTTTATAGAATCTTATTAACATCCAATCGGCATTAAAGTAAGAGCTTTTACTTAGAGTTTGCCTTTTCGATTTCCATTTCCATTTCCATTTGAACATCATGCTTCACTTAACAAAAGCCGAGCAATTATCCAGGCACACATATGACATGTATCGAGCGTATCCTTCATTCCGGTTATTCCGTGTATCTGCATTTGTATCTGTATCTTTTAACTGCAGCCGCAACATATCTATAAACAATAATTTTATTGCTACGAGGATGGGGTGATGTGAGCGATATGCAGCCATTGGTTACGGCATAAATTACAATCAAAATGAATTGATATGCGTGTTAATAAAGCCGACAGACGGATGTGGGGTACGTGCTGGAAGAGGGGAGGTGGAGGGCAAGAAGGCAAGTGTATGGTGTATAACGGAGAGACAAACGATTCTCGGGCTTACCACTGGGGCAGACAGGAAGTCTGAAAGTTTCGGCAACAGCCACCACGAAATGGCGGCATTTCGATTTTACGCTTTTATGATTTCTCGATTTTTGGTCAGGCAGAACAAAGAAGGAATCATAACGAGAGACAGAGAGAAGGAGAGGTAGAGAGAAAGAGACGGAGAGAGAGAGAGAGAGAGACAGGTATGAGTATGGTAGATTGTATGCTCTTAATTAATAAGCTCGGAAAGTTGTGTGTTTGTATGCTAAATATTTGCCAGGCATAAATTAAGAGTCCCTGTTATACACACACACACACACACACACACACATGCTCACACTATGGCAGGTACAGTTGCCACACGAATTCGATAAACAGGCAGATTGAAATGTTGATGGTTGTATAATTGGACATCATGGCCTGGCCAAGGGCAGAAAGGGTAAAGAGGTGCAAGCAAGCCATTTACCATGTAATTCAATATTAATTAAATCATCAAATTGCATTTGTGCGAGCACAATAAATAAATTAAGCGACGGAAAAGACGTTACCACTTAATGCTGATCTCTGCAATCGATTTGTCGATATCCGCTCTTAATATCAGACAAAGGGTATATACTGTTAGTGTACAGTGCAATTTACATTGAAAGTTCAAAGAGTCTAAACGGTAAGAGCTAGAAGGCTGAAATTTGCACAGTAGTTGCGTGCTAAGAAACATAATAAGAAAATTCTTAAAAACTCAAAAAATCCTCCTCTTGGAAATTTTATTTTTATAGTAAAAAACATAAGAAATATATTTTTATTGCATTTCCGGATTTTAAAACAAAAGTTTTTAAGCTTAATTAAGAATTTAAGCTTCTATAGATTTCTGACAATAATTTTTAAATTTATGACACATTTCATCACACATCAACGCAATTTTTAAACAAAAAGTTTTAAGCTTAATTAATATTTCTCAAAACTAAGAGTGTTCGTCTAAAATATGCGTTAAGTTTCTTTAGATCATGTTTAAGTTAATTTCACATATTTTTATAAATACTTTCTGATATTAGACTATCTATGACTTTTAATTTATCTTAACCCCTATATAACTTTCATTTAATCCCCACAGTTACAGTCATATTCTAGTCATTCATTCATTTAGTTTTATTTTCTTCTTCAACTTATTTTTTCTCTGCCTACCTTTTGGATTATTGCAAATTCAGCGTTAAAACAATTTGCGCAAACTTTTTTTTACTTCTGTTGGTGCGGTCTGATAACATTATGCTGTCGAAATTTAAATGCCATTTATTATAAACATTTTTGAAACTACCTAAAAAAAAAAAGTAAAATTAAATAAATAAACGTAAAAAGTGTGCATTTAATTGTAACCTCATTAAGTGCATAATTCGTCGTGCATTTCCCCGTAGTGCTCATAAATAGTTGAAAATCATCCAAAACGTAAACCCAACTTCAGTGCTAAATTGCAATCGCAATCAGTATTTTTTTGTTTTGTTTTTGTTTTTTTTTTTATTTTGTTTTCCGCTCGCAGTTCATTGACCGACACAGACGACCCCAGAATGCTGACACGAGCACTTCAAAACGGGCTATTGCTGTCCCACTTCCCCCCATTGCGCACCTTTTTTTTCCACTCGTTTTGCAATCGCATCGCATCGCGTCTTTCTTCTAATCAGCACAAATCAACAGGTCGCTCAAAAAACGCCTCGAGACAGTCGTCTGCCCAGATGCAAACCCGGAGATTTGTTTGTTACGTATCCCATTCTATAACTCTTGTTGCTTAAACACATTTCCAGTGTACAGCGTTCAGTTGAATTCAAATAGTTTATAGAAGAAGATGACACTATTGTTTATGTTCCCACGCTGGTGACAATCGATCAGCTTGTGAATAAATTTATTACAGACTTATTCTTATTATCATCGCCAAAACAAGAATTTAATGTCAACGAGTCTTTGAAAAGATACTTGAATGAGTTATATCAATAATAAATAAATCAATAAATAAATTACAGATAGAAGAACAGCAGAAAATTCGAATAGCTTAGAGACTTAATTTAATTTAATTGCTTTATTTCGATTCCTAGTGCTACAAGCTAACGCTTATTCAATCATTGATTTTAAAATAATATTAAGATTAAACAATTTACAATTATTAAAATGATGGAAATAGTAACAAATTATAATAATTTAAGCTTTAGTTTTCAGTTGTAAGATTAATTTTCATTTTAGTTTACAATTTTATTATTATTATTATTATATATAGCAAGGTTACAGTTAAAACTTATAACCTAACTTTGATTTAGCATGGCGTCCGAGGCCTTCAGCTTAAGTTTACAATTTTAATTTTCTTTAATCTATTGTGATTCATGAATCTCAAATTCAAATGTAAGTTTGCTAATAGAATATATAGATATAAACATTGCTTTAAATTTTAGTTCTTTCAGATACGGTAATATTTAAAATTATGAAATTATGGAACACTTGTATAGACCAAGGCCTTAACAAAAAATACAATCCATTAGCTTACTTTAATAATGAAAAACTATTTTGTATCTCTGTATTAACTAGAACAACGGAAACTTTTAAAGCTGTATTTTTTTATATCTCAAATACAAGTATCTCTTATCAAATGCCTTCGAGGAAAGTAAGTAATCTTAGATGATGTGATGAAGTGTCATGGAGACCTGTTGAAGTTTAGGAATGTTTCTTATCAATTCTTTTCGTACGAAAACGTTCGTTAATCTTTTAGTTATTTCCAAACACATTCCTTTTGGATTTTCTAGGAATATTGCAATGCAAAACTGTCACCTAACTAGTTGCTTTTATGTATGTCTTTATTATTGTACGACTTTATATATATTTTAGACTTGTATATAAGTGTGCTCATTACTCATCTACCTTTTGTGCTGTTGTTTTTTGGTTGGGATTTTATATAAGCCCCAAAAAACAGCGACACAAAATTGTCGAATCGACAGAAAGCGGAAACCAAAAAAAAAAAAAAATGAAAAAAGAGAATCTCTATATAACATAAAAATAAATATGAAGAACTGTAAAGCTGAAAAGCAACAATAATGTGGATGCACCTGCAACTACCTGGTTGTTGGATTCGAGCTCAAGCTCGAGTTCGAGTTTGGGTTTGGGTTTGGGTGCCGAGGTACTGCACAACCTTCTGCCGAAGGTTGACCCAAAAGTAGTTCTTCAAGTGAGCCAAAAACAGAGCGCGAAACCTTTTTAGGGCCAAAATCAAATTCATGCAATTTGCAAACGCAGTGGGGAGGAGTTAAATGGAGTTGGAGGTAGTGCTTAAAGCAATCCTCAAGCGCACAGTCAATGAACCGTAGACGACCCCAAAAAGTAGACTGCAAAAAAAAAATAGTAGTAGAGAGAAAAGCCGAAATGTGATTTAATTTATTATTACAAACGTTAAAAGGAGTCGATGTCGAAGACTTGCTCGATTTACGGCAGCGCATCAATATTGTCCGAGTATTGTCCGAGCCAAGGGGACTTCCAAATGAGTTCCATTTATATCATTGGTCATTACGGAAATTATGCGAGCACTCTCCCCCTTCGTCTGTCCGTTCGATTCAAGGATAGAAAGCACGGAAGCGGTATAAAGCGATAAAGATACATGGCAAACGGATGCGGATATGTACGAGAATCGCCTCAAGAAACGACACTGCACTGGCCAAAGGATGTGTTAGCCTTACACGGCATACTTCTACAAACTTCAGTTGTGTCCAGTCCAGTTGAGTCCGGGGCAGAAGTCGTAAAAAACAGCACAGCGACCCATCAATAAAAATGCAAGACAATGGCACACTGAATTGGGGGCGCAAAGATACAAATAAAAGAATGTAGAAAAAGAAAAGAAATGTTATTTTCGGCACGTCGAATATCTGATACACTTGCGTGGCCATGTAGATTTTGTCTAAAATTAATAACTTGTTATATGTAATTTGGTTAAAATATAATATACTAAACACACTTTTTACTTTTTAGCATTTAGTCACTTTGAATTTAGACTAAGTGCTTGAAAATGGACTTAAACTCATCAACTAAAAGTGATATCAATCCGCCGAATATCGCCGAAATGGTATTAGAGCAGTTTAAAGAAATTCAATTCCGACAAATCTTATCGAAAGTGAAACTCGGAACAGGCCTAATAATAAGATTTCATTTGAAATCTATTAATATGATATATGTACTAAAAAATTCATTAAAAAAAAGATTATCAGAATGTATAGAAATGGAAACAAGCAAGTCACAGGTTATGTATTTGATCAATTACATATGTAAAGAAGAAAACTAAACAAAGTATAATAAAGATATACATACTGAAGCTGGGCTTTGAGCCAATTGTTGATTGTCGACACAACTATTGCCTACAAAAAAAAAATAGACCTTTACCAAGTTTTATTAGCGTAGTTTTAAATCTGAGAAACTAGTTTGCATAGAAAGAGAGGGTCAGATGGATATGACTATATTGACTAACGTCCTGATCAAGAAAGTATCTATATACTTAGTAAGCTCTTCAGCAATTCCTTAAATGCGTTACACATTTAGTGACATAATTAAAGTACCCTCTGCAAGAGAATAGAAAGCGTGTCGGACATGGGCATGAGCAAAATGGGCATAAGTGGGTTTATTTTGAATGGTTCTATGGCTCGCACAAGATTCCAGTCGGAGATACTTGATGGGCGTTATGGGAGTGACGGGATTATCATGTGTTCTGTCTGTTATTTGCGATTTAAAGTTTCGATTACAACTGTTATACAAATGTTAAACATACAAATTCAAGTGAAATTCAAGCGAAAGCGATTTCTGTGGCACCCATGATATTTTATATAGTATGTGAATTTCGAACATTGTATTTAGCTCTAGTGAATTGTGTGCTTGATTTAAGCTGTTATACAAACTATTGTCGATTAAAGCTAGCCTATAAATATAACTGCAAACTGATTCCGTTGTATCTTCGCTTGCTCAACAGTTATAAATCTGTTATACGTGTGTTTTATACCACCAAAATCTTGACTTATGGTAAAACGTGTGATTTATGCAAAATAACCTCTGAAGAAATCAGCATAATTAAAAGAAGTGTTCTACAAGCGTTATACAAGTTGTACAATCGTTTATCAACTGTTATACGAGGTAATCAATTGCCAAGAACGCGCCAACTTTTGAGCTATTAAAGTTTTTCCAAGCATACGATGAGCACCTCCCTATCCCAATCCCCCCTTCCCAGCGCACAGACTATAGAATGAATATCCTCATCACATACGTCAATGATTGATAAGCGATGGGAAAAGTTTTTGGCACTTGTCCTTAAGCGCGATAAATTTTCGGTTTTTGCTTTTCATGCTGCCAAAATGAGATTTACGAGCATATTTTGCACAAAACTTTTATTTCGATTCGAACAAGGCGGCAACTAATGAACTAATGAGCTTTTCAAGCGCCACTTTGTAACAACATACCATGGGTAGCTTCATTAGCCTAATGAGTGCCTCGAATGGCCTGGCCTGGAATGGCCTGGACTCGAACAGCGAGCGAGTTGAAGCAGCCCGAAGAATGACTAGGCAAATGACAAGTGGCAAGCGATTTACGGTTTAAGGTTAAAGCTAAATACGTAACAGAAAAATGCCTTAAATGTCACATGTGGAACTACTCTTTGGCATTACTAAACAGTGCTGCCAGAATTTCAAGGGGTAACATAGCTAATTTGATAAAAATAGAGGAATTTGAAATAGTTAACACTAGAGATAACACGGTAAAAACAAATGCGTGCTCATTCTTTTTAGCCTAGAGACTAGGGCAATCAAATTTGACACACAGACTTCTATAAACTCCACGCAGATCAAATTTTTATTCCAAATTTTTGCCACGCCCCTTTTCGCTTCCGTAAATCGCGAAAAGCCACCATACGCACAGTTTTCAAGATATTTTTTTTTTTTGTAAAAAATGTGTATATTTTATTTAAACAGGTTTTCTGCTACCTTTAGTGGCAACTTAATCTAGTTGTTTTCAAGATATAAGGAATTTTTTACTAATTAACGTTAGCTACTATTATTACCTATCATTCTACTAAATCGTAACAAGATTGGACAAATAGAAAATCAGCCATTATTAAAGTTTTTAAGCAATCTAAGTGCCTAAAAGCATGCAATAAAAAATATTTTAAATTTATTTAAATAAGTAACGGGTATCCTTTAGTCGGGAGCTCGACTATAGCCTTTCCCACTTGTTTTTTCCTCATTTTTAGAAAAAGAAAATATTTTCGACAAAATGCACTAAAATATTCAATTATTTAAATTATGCTAATGTATCAAAATTATTCGCATTACTACAAGGAAATCAAGCGAAATCAAAATATTTATTAAAAAAAATCAGTTTTCAGCTATTAGCATTTCTTCAAAATAGCGAAATTTAGCTATAAAATAGCTAAATTGACAAAACTTGTTCTACATTGTCAATGCTACGTGTGTGGCATGCAAACAACAGAAAGACAGGCGGAAATGAAATGAAAGGAGAAGAAAAGAAAGCAGGAAGGAAGCCCCCAATCATGCGATTACATGTGTGAACTATCGATTGAATTAAGACAAAAACGCGCTGAGAAGTGGTTCGGTGTGGTGTGGTGGGAGGAGGGGGGAGGGGAAAGGGGGCGGCTGTGCGGTGTAGGCGGAGTGTAGCAGCCACTTAAGCGCGTCCACTTGAGGCATAAAAAAGAGAGAATACGCAACAACCCCAGATCCCGAACCTCATCAAAGTCATCGACGGCAACGTCAACACGTCGCACTGCAGGCATAAAAACGGTACGCAGCATAATCAACCTATCTGTGTATGTGTGTGTGTGTGAGACTGTGTGTGGATAATAAACGTTGACAACTTACCCGCTCACCCCCCGCGTCTCTCTGCCATCTCTAATGCCATCTAGCGCCCGTTGGCACTGATTATGCCCCCGCCATGTGCATCGAACTGGACCCTGAGCTCATGCCAATTGTCATTGCCACTTTTGTCGTGTCTATAAATTTCATTTTTTTTTTCTTTTCCATTTTGACGAGCTGCGTGCAGACCCCGGAGCAACCACTTGAGTCACCACCTCACCCACTCCTTAGCCAACGGCCAGGACTTGTCGTCAGCCCGACGATTTGCATTAGAATTCAATAATTATTGTTTAATATGCACTTGAACCCAGCCAACAGAATGTCGCAGATCTCAAGTTTGATCTGCCTTCAGCTAGGATATTGCGTACAGCTGACAGCTTAAGGATTTAAAGTTACTAACAGAAAAGGATAAAATTAATACAATTTAAATGAAATCGTACTGGATAACTTTCTGAAAGACGATCCCAACCAGTGGTGCCAGATTCACTTTTTTCCCGTCAAATCTGGCTTTTTCAAAGGTCATTTGCTAGAAAAATTTGCAACAGCTGGCAGCGGGAACTCTGGCTTTTTTGATTGTTGAACTGTTTTTTTCAGATTTTTTTGTAAATGCCTAAATATAGGGGAAATTAAAACCCAATATAAAAAAATTCGCTTCGTGAAATGGAAAAATAATGACAGCACTACAAAATTTTGGATTGAAGTCAATTCCTATAAGGATTCTGGGTGATTCTGCCGTTGATAGTTAACAGTGTACCTTATATAAGGTTATTAGCTCAATAGTTTGCTACTTAAAATGAAAATCAGGAGAATGAGGACAACATTGATGAAATTATTCACATCCGTTTTTTTACATTGAACTCTGCTTGCAGCGTCATGCGGGAGCATACTGGTGAATTTTTTTTGCCGCAGATAAAACATTTTTTAATTGAGATTACAATTCAGCTGAAAATTCACCGCTGAAAATTCAGCGCTGAGGAGAATGAGGACAACATTGATGAAATTGTTTACGTCTAATGAATAACAGAGCTGCTGCTGCTCAAATTGTTCAGTAATTTAATTTCTCTAATTTTCATCTTAAATTAAATTTTTGTATTCTTTCAGTTTAATTTCAAGTTAAATATAATTCCTATTAAACTAAAAACGTATTTTATTCCTTAATTTTATTTTAATTTTTATAAATGCATTCGGTCAACTGCATTTAGTTGACTTTAAATAAATAAACTAAATTAAATAAATATTTTTCCGGGTAAAATTTCTTGAGATTCGCATTATTGATTTATTAAAAGTAAATTTCAGGGCTAAAATCACAATTTATTAGGCAGATTAATCATATTATTCTTATAATATAAAAGGCTTAACGTTAACTTTTTGATTCTATTTTAAAGCGTTGCCTAAATTTTAATTTACAGCAGTCGCATAAAGTATTTTGACAAAACTAAAGTTAAATCTACTCATTATTTGAACTTACTTTATGTTAAGTTTGGAATCAATGGAAAGGTAATTTAAATTCCGTTTGAATGATACAAAACTTTCCTTTACCTATTAAGCACATTTCAAATTTTAAATTTTTTTGTAAAAGTCTACTGTTCTGAATTTTTTCCTCGGTGTCAAACTAAAAATGTTTTGGTGCAAAAAGTTTCTCTAAACAATTCTAATAGTAACTGCAAAGAAAATTTAAAAAAATCGAAAAAATTTTGCAGTCACTGATAGAATTGTTTAGCGAAACTTTTTGCATCAAAACATTTCTTGTTTGAATTTAATCTTACGCTTAAATTGGGTTTGCTAGATGAAAAATGATCGATGGCTCATCAGATTTATATAGCATCCTAAAACATGACGTAATATCAGAAACTATGTACTTCAGTTCTTCATTATTATTTTAGCCCGATTGAAGTCATAAAACCAAATTGTTTGTTGTTTCTCTGTGGGGCTTCTGGATCGTTGCATGCGCCGCTTTCATGCCAAAAAAAAAAAAAAAATAAATAAGAATGGAAATTCGACACTTCCTGCTAGCTTCAGAGCGACAAGCAAATAAATAATAAAAGAAAAGAAATCAAATTAAAATGGCCACTTGATGGTCAATCATTAAAAAAAGCGCGATATATGTTTGGACATGCAAATGTATATATAAATCAAATTCGTCAAAAAATACTTGCGCAACTTGAACGCGTTATCGTCGGACTCCGTTCCTCGGTCTCCGTTCCCAGTTCTCCATTCTCAGTTCTCCATTTCATAAAGACGAGCCGATGTCCATGGAGTTGGTATTCTTTGGAAGCCAGGAAATTCACACAACGTGCACAAACAACAACAGAAACAAGATGAAACTATGGCAAGTCGGTTGGGAAGTCGAAGATTGAATCCTCTAGAAAATAGTTTATTGTATTTTATTTTATTTATTTAACGACTACTAAGGACACTAGAAAAAGAAAAATAAATATTCAAGACGAAATTAAAAATTTAAATTTAAATTAGCAATTAAATAAATACAAACTTTTAAATGAAAGGATTAAGTCTTTAAGATTATCAACCTATTATAAAGATCACTTTGAGAGTGACATTTTTAATTAAATATGTCACAGTCGTCTATTTTAAAGCTCCCTCTGTTAGGGTATAAAACACTGAATCAAAAGAAAAATCCGAACCACAGAATCATTGTAACCAGTTTGGTCTGAACCAAAAACAAAATAAACAAATTCAAAATTTGGCTTTGCATATTAAAACTCGAGTTTTTATTAATGAAACCAAAAAGGAAACTCAACTCTATGTCGAAGTCACTTCACCGAATTACGCCCCCGATCGAGAAATGTTTACAAACAGAGACGACCAGCGACTTCTGTTGATGACTGTAATCGAATCTCTGCAGATCTCTGGCTCCTCAAGCATCTGGCAAGTGGCACAATCTTTGATTTCTATTGTTTATTGACACAATTTTGGACCCATGCACTTGGACTTGGACTCGGACTGCGGTTGGGGCTGGAGATGCTGGATGCTCGGCTCGGACGCCGTTCCATTTGTTTATTTTCAACGTATCGAGTTCTGCAAATTTTGGTTGGTGGTCGGCTTTATCAATGCCGACAGACCACACATACCAAATTAATTCCATTGAATCTACAAGTTCTTATCAATTCGAAGAAATGATATTGAGGGTAAATATATGCAGGTAGTTCTTTTTAAAACTAGCTGACTTTCATTAAACTAATCATTTCAAATTTTATAGATCTTTCAAATAAAAGATAGAATTTTCTTTGGACTTGGGAGAGTTCCTGTTAAAATGCATTTGCTGGTGTTGTAACCTTTAAACTTGGATGGCTTAGTACTCATATAAATGAGTTGTAACAAGAGTCGTTGTAGTTACATGCAACGAAACTTTATATTCTCAAAATAATGTACAATCTGTTGCTTTTTTTGATAAACTTAATTATTTTGCTATCAATTGCTTTTTTTTATTAAAACAATTTTTAACTTTTATGAATCTAACATAAGTTACTGATTTTATTATTATTTTTCCACCATTTGAAAATGAAGACGCACAAAATAGTATGACGTGTATGTACAAATGTATTTTCGAAAACAAGGGGTCCGGTTCGGATTCGGGTTCTAGGTATACGTATCGTTCATTAACTACAAAACTGACATAACCCTTTAAAACAAGCATTTAACTTGCACTAAAAACGAGAATTCTTTTGACTATCACATGACAATCATATAAGATTTGAATATTCAGTTTTCACACAATATTGAACAGAACATAAAGAAAATTTCTGCATCATTAACTCAAAAATCGTGGATTGATAATAATGATTGATAATGATTTTACATCTGCTATTAAAATCAACTGATTCAAAGTTCATTTATTGTAAAATTTCTAAAAATTAAAATTAGACTTGTTTAATTTCAAAACTGATAAGCAAATCCGTAGCATACTTTTAAGTTAATTGCAATGAGATTATCAAATATCAAGGGTAATTAAAGTAAAAAAAAAAAAACCTGTTTGGAAAAGATCTTCGACAGTAGGAAATTAAATGTAGAAAAACAGTATTGATTTGATTTTGTATTTTATTTTTATGTATTTATTACTAGTTTCTTTATGCACACTTAAGAGCTATTCACAATGTTTCGTATCGTATTCTTTAAACTTTAATAGTAAAGACAGACAGCGATTGGATTAGTTTATAATTTATACAATTTTATTTTGTATTTACAATAATTTGTTTTGTTTTGTTGTTGATCTCATTGAGTTTATAGGACTTGTATTTAGTTTTTTGTTACAGTATCGTGTGTTGTGTTTAAAACATAATACAACCTTTGTTTTGTGGATTAGGATGTGGAAACCAAATGAAAGTGAAACATGCTATTTGCTAGCTATCTTTTGTATAACCCCTTTATATAGACATATTACAGGGTATCTGTATGTTTTGTCATTATGTTTGTTTAATGATATCTCTCGCTTAACACTAAAAAAAAAACTAAAGCTAGAACTAATCAACAAATAAGCGTGTGTTACTAACTCGTAATTTGTAATACAATGTTGCGATCAATCGATCGATTTATCATTAATCAGTAGCTGAAAAAAAAAAATAATAATAATGTTTGTTTTACAATGTTATAATCAATCTAATTGCCCTAAGTGTTTCGGGGTGTGCGATCTCTATACGAAATGATGATGATTATTCAGACAAAGTTCGATTCGAATCGAATCGATTCGATAACTTAACAAGAACTTACAAAATTAGTTGAAAATTTATTGTCATAAATCGAATGTTAAATATATATTTTTTGAATGAATTTCATGTTTTATAAATGCTTGAAAATACCATTAGCAGTTGTAAGTTGTTTAAAAGATCTAAGTAAAGTAATGCCCAAAGGAAAGCAAAGATTGTGAATAATAGATAAAAAAAGCTTTTGTTAGATACAAATTTAGATATAAAGTATAATAATGGATAATAAATTATTGGTTTTAATAAACTAAACAGTTCGGCATCTATTGATTGAAGATAAATTTGTAGAAATTTGAAAAAATATTTATAAATAAAATGTGGCCATAAAAAGTGGCTTTCATTTGGGAATTACTTTAGTCAAGTCAACTAACAATTCACTTAGTTGACCACCTGCTGAGGTGGCCACTGCGGCTGTGGATGCGTATGTGGGTGTGAATGTGAATGTGAGTGTGAGTGTGAATGTGTGTGTGAATGCGAGGCACGATGTTGCTGCTGTGGCTGTGGCTGCAACTGATGCGAGTTTGTTGAGGTGGAAGCTGTTGAGGCCGCCGCCAGTTGGCGTCATAGATAGAACTCGGGTGAGCTCTGGCTATCGGCACCCGCGGCGCCCGTTCGCTGCTGCTGCTGCTGTTGCTGCTGGAGGCGCTGCATGAGGGTGTCTCGCTCCTGGCAGACACGCGAATACTCCAGCTTGAGTCTGTGCAGATCCTGGTTGAGCACACGGTTGGCCTTCTCCAGTTCGTGACGTTGATGCAGACGCTTGGAGCGACAGTTTTGGGCGTATCCACGATTTTTGAGAGTGCGACGCTTCTGCTTCAGACGCACAACCTCCTCGCGTGGACAGCCGTGGAGACGTTTGTTGAGCTCCCGCACGGTCAGTGTGGTCAGCATGTCGTCGTTGATGCAATCCTCGAGCGTGGCATTGCTGTAGGCGCCGGAACATGTCCGTGGCGAGTTGTTCGAGCTGCGTGTGGAGCTGGCCGAGAGCGGGCGACATGGTTGCAGCATGGAGCGCACACAGCCACGTGAGTTGGAGCCACTGCTGGCGCCACTGCTGCTGCCGGCGGACGGCAGCTGTGGTCCACAATTCGAGAGTGTTTGGCACATGGAGCCGGTGGGACCGGAACCAGGACCGGGACTCCCCGCGTAAGAGTTGGTGGAATTTGAATGCATGTTGATGGGCATCGCGTGCTCCAGACTGTGGAAATGATGGTGGTGCGAGGGATGTTGGGCCTGTGCCATGTGCCGCGCCTGGGCATGATGGTGGTGGCTCTGCATCAGCGGATGTCCATGATGATGATGTGCAGCTGCCGCAGCCGCGTGCATCGCATATTCCCGTTGTCGCTCCCACTCTTCAGCCTCCTCCTGCGAGCCGGGACATGCGAGCGGACGCAGATCCAGCGGCTGTTGCTCGGCCCGCATCGAGTTCGGCAGCCACATCATCTCCTGGCTAAGACCGACAGCAGCAACATTGGCGGAGGAATTGGCACGCCCGGCATGATAGTGATGGGCATAGGCCTGGCTGGGGCAGCTACTGCTGCCCGTGGGCGAGCCCACGACAGGCGGCGTCTCTGGCGGTGTGGATGGTACGCCGCCAGGCACAGCGGAGGCGGCAGCGGCAGCAGCTGCAACAGCCGCCGCAGCAGCCGAGGAGGAGGATGTGTTCACCAGAACAGCTTGTCCGCCCATGGGACCGCCCACATAGCCCTCGGGCGGCGGACTCAGCGGCTGCAATCGTCGCTCATCCATGTGCCATTGGTGACCCGAAAAGGAGCGCAACTTGATGTGGGAAACGGAGGCCAGTTGGGAGACTTCACCACCACCGGTCGCTTCCGGCACAGCAATTGGCAATGGTAGCGGAATGGACAGTGGCAGTGGCATCGGTTCCGTTTCATCATCTGCTGCTGGTGGCTCCGTCGTCCATTTCACCGGCTGTGGTGGACTATGATCCTCGCGCTTAACATGCCCAATGGCGGCAACGGCCACCGGCGTCAGCGTCGTCACTGAGTTGCCGGCAACGCCAACTCCCAAATGATCCAAGTTAAATTCCTGCACATATGTGTCGGCAATGGTGGGATCTTCCATTTTCATTGGATCGCCGGTTCACATGCAACTCAATTCTTAAGCGTCGTGCGGTGGCAGGGTGGGAGGGGGCGCGGGGGGGCTTGTCAACAGTGATCGGGCAGGGGGGAAATTCACGCACTAAGCACTAAGCAATGATCGATTCTCTGTTATCTATTGCAGTTGGGTCACACTTTTCTCAATGATCACACACTACACTTTGTAGAAGCTTTTACTTTTCGTAAGCTTTTAGTATTTCAATATTTTTAAATTTAAAATCAAAATTGTTTTTTTTTCAAATCTCTTTTTTAATTGCTGCTGAATGTGGCGCGGCCGCGTCGTGTTTGCCGCTCGCTGCGTCCAGTTTCAAAGAGTTAACGGTGGCGACTGAATCTGAATCTCAGTCTGGCCGAATGGATGACTGAAGGGTGGCCCTGGCAGAATGGCCGCGACGCGCGCATCGCCTCAATTTTATTCATATACATACTGTATGTGTACATGTACATGTATATGTGCATGTTAACGGCAACAACAAGCAAAGAGCACCGTCGATGACGACGACCACAACAACAGCTCCATGCATTGGCAGCTCGCACGCCATTCGCTGTTGAGCTCCTGCTGGAATTGTAAAAGCTTGACTCTTTTCCCACAGCCAGAATAGCAACAACAACAACCATTAGCTGAGAGCATTGGGCACCCTTTTCACCGTTAACATTATTCGTTTAGCTTCGTCGTTGTTGTTGCCGCTCTCGTTGCGCAAATCAAATGAGAAAGCTTCTCATTTTGTGCACAGTGTCACGCAAGCTGATGAAATTTGTTTTACTTGATGTAAATGTAAAATATATGAAATTTTACGAATATTTGAGTTTACTCGCTTAAACGGTTTATTAGATACATATCTACAAACACAAAAAAAAACGAGCGTATTATCTGCTGTATTTTGCTGAAAATCAAGAGTTTTCGCTCTCTCGGATAGAAATGCACAACATATTGTTTTACCATGCGTACAATAAGTAAACTAATTTGTACACAGTTTTGCACATCTTTCGAGCTACTGTGCAGGAACTTATGAGCGCGAGCACATAGAAAGCTCTGCTTTGCTCTCCCTGCAGCTTCGGCTATGCTCGCTTTCAGTTCATTGCTGTCGACTTCGTAGTCGTTGTCGTTTTTGTTTTTGTTGCTGTCATCGTCGTCTGCTTTACTTTCGGTGGTGGTTGTTGTTCTTGCTGTTCTTGAAGTAGGCGTTTTGAATTGCCATGGAGCGCATAAAAAATGGCACACATACATACACAAACACTAGCAGGCATGGCACGACAGAGACTCACACAGACAAGCGCACCTTATGCTGTCACGGCTCCGCCCACTTGCTGCTGACCATGGAGTGTATGTGTGTCTGTTCGTCGTGTGCGTATGTATGTGTGAATGTCTGTCCGCATATTTATGAGAAACTACCACAGAAATTCCTACATAGTCCGACTTTCCAGTTGCTCGCAATCGTTTGGTTGGCGCTTGCATTGGAATCGCAGTGCTCTCGGTGGGAACGCGAGCTACTGCCAGCATCCTGTGGGGCATCCATTGTTCCATTTTCCAGTGCATAAGTCAATGGGAGATACTTTAGTGCTGATAAGTCGCTCCATTTGTTTTGCTTGTATATGAACATACATATATGTATGTATATAGAACTTTCCACACACACACTGACATATCTATTTATGTATAGGTATGTATGTTTGCTTTGGCTTGGCTTGTGTAAAGGATTCGGTACTGGACTGCACAGGTGCATGTTGCTGAGGCAGCACAAAATGTTAGTCCCTCCCTTCGAGTTGGACTCGGTACGAGTATTGGACATGGGCGTTGAGAGATTTCTTGTTTTTTATTTTCTTAATTTGATATTTTTCCTGTGCAAATGTTTTGGCTGCCGAGACCAAACAGATTTTGTTAGATTCTCTTATGTAATATTGTTGTGAGATATTTAAGCTGGGCGCTTTGCGTTTTATTGCCCCAACTTGTGCAACAAGTTTTTTTTTTATTCGAAGCTGGGGCATAGGCCATAGGGGACATACCAAATGTGGGCTAAAGATTGAATATTGATAAAAAAAAAAAAAAACAAAAAATGAGAAGCAAGTTTAGCTTATCCTGCTTAAAGTTTATGCAATATTTGGTCATTTTTGGTTAAGACTTATTTCAATCAAAAAGTCTTAAAGATCCTTTTAGATTTTTAGCTAAAATAAACTATCGAGTCATATTTTAATTTGTAAAATTGTTTCTTGTCAATGCTCATTTTATATATCAGACAGAAGTGTTAAAACTCAAAATATTAATATTTTCAGAGCACACAAAAAACTGTTGAAAGCAATTCCTGTTATTTTCAGAAAAGTACAGCTTATATGGAACTCATACATATTAAACATTTTAAGAAAAATTAATTATATTATATTGCTTTCGAAAACTAATTTTACCAGTTTTATATGTTTTATATAAATTAGAAAAACTTAATTATCTATTTAAGCATTTTTCTTTTTTAATGTTCCTAGAAAATCAAATATCGTGTTTAACAACTCACAAAAATATTATAATAAAATTATTTATTTAAATATAAAAAGTTTGAAAACAAAGTCTTAATATTTTAAAGTGAATGAATGTTTTATTAGCTTTTAAAAAGCGTAGTTTGTTTTTAAATTTTAAGTGATTTTTTTGGAAAAAAAAACTCAACACAGAGTAGTAATAAGTATTTTTTTTTCATATGATGCATAAAAAAAAATTAATTGATTTTTAAATTTTATAAAAAATAAATATTTTCTAATACCTATAGATTTCAAAGCATTTCAAAATATTACTCAGTTAAACGAATTGTGATTATAACAGTAGGCCAATTTATATAATACTGCAGTCTTACGAACTAGCTGACTTACAACCAACTATGGTAAGCCACAAGAACTGACCACAAAATCTATTTGTTGCTGTTGTTTCTCGGATTGGTTTTACCCTTAGCAAGAATGCCCCTCACCACAATGGGTCACAACGGTTGTAACATCGCAGCAGCCGGAGCAGTAATAGAAGGGGGACCCATGTGGCATTTACCGCCAGCAGGAAACATAAAACAAAATCAAATCAACTGCCGCCTCGCCCAGTTGTCGTACAGTTCTACACCCCAGTGGGACAGATCCTTCGGCTAGGATTGCTGTGCCACTGAAGCTTGTCAAAATTAAATTGAACACAATCGAATTATTCTCCAGTGCATGCTCCATTTGGTTTTTTGTTTGGTTCTGTTTTATACCCAATACCCTATACAAGTACTAAGTAAAATGGGTAAACAAGGAATGGAAATGGGTAAGTTGGAAGAACTCATGTAACATAATAATGGTAGCTTTTTCTTATTAAATAATTAATGTATTATAATTATTTCGTTGTATATTAAACAAAAAATAAGTTCATTTAAAAAGTTTCTTATGAAAATCAATTTATTTTAATTCAACAATTTGAAGCATTATTTATCCTGATAATTTTCTTAATTATTAAAACAGGTTTTTAGAAATATTTGCAACATATGCAAAAACGAATAAATTAATTAAAAATGTATTTTATGCTTTATTATTGTATAGGAAAATTATTTCAATTTTTTTCAATAGTTTTTTAATTTAATCAAATTTCTTAAGAAATACTTGGACCTTTGAAAGAGATTTATAAAAATTTGTACGCAAATTTTATTTGAAATCTGCAGAGTATCTGTTCTTCCAAATATCTTCTAATTAGCAGGGTATCTTTTCATTGCATTACATTTTTTTTTACTTATTTTTTGCTCATCTCGTTGGCCCTATTTGGAAATGACTCGAGACTGCGGCCAGATAGATAGCAGTGATTTAACCGATGAGGTTTCCGTGTGACTGGACGGGAGTCAACATTGCCACAGAGTGGAGCAAGCGCAGCACTTAGGCATATTAAAAAGGGTTAAAGGTGTGCAAATATTTGCCAGCGGCCAATTAATATATTGTAATAATCAACGCAATCGAAAGGAGTAAGGGTATTTTAAGTGTGGGCACGAGGCCAACTCGTCAGACAGGTGGCGGTAGGACACGTGTGTGTCGAGGGCGGGGCTAAAAATGAGAATGTGCTATGCTATTTACATTTTGCCCTCATGCCCAAAAGTATGCAATGGTTTTATTGCTCATTTACAACTAATTCTGTGGCACAAGTGCCTCGACTTTTGTTTGTTGACTTGTCGTGGATTTTGTTAGTCTTGTATAAATCTGTATATATGTATTTGTGTGTATATATATATACTTATATATCTACTCCATTGTCAGCCGCTGTATCCAGTCAAATATTTGCATGACAAGTCCTCCTTTTCAATTGCATTTCAATTGATTCCCGCATATTACGAATACGTGAATGTTTATTACGCCGGATTAGGCAGCATTAAAAGCGCATAGTTGTTGTCCTCGCATGTCGACGTCTTCAGTCTGCCATGTGATCTGATTGATTGTCAGCCAGTATCAACCAGTATCCTTTGCACACCCTAACGCAATCCTTCTTCCCCTTTGCCCCATTCGTCTTCCACAACATCGCTTCGTCTCCTGGAGTGCACTTTAAACATGAAGTATATCGTGTTTTATCACAAAATAATTTCTGGTAAATCAACAGAAAATCGATGCCAACGTTGACATCATCTAACAGCAAAAAAAAAGAATGTAAATTGTCAAAACCCCCGTCCACCTCCGTTCCCCTTCTCCCGCATCTAAAAATTTCCATACGAGTGCAGCCAGCGGGTTGTCGCCCGTGTGTTAGGCAATGAAATTGTGCACTTGTCGCCGCATCGCGACGGGCGGGTTTAATGACATGTGAGAGGGATGCTCGAGGTTGCTGTAGGGGATCGATTTTGTCGGGCAACTGTTCGATTTGTGAGCTTTACGACTGTTATACTCAAGGCTGCAAAACTGCAATCTACACACTGCACACTGGGTCCTGTTGTATGGGGAGGGCGGCCAAAAATACTTCTAGTTGAGGTAGAGGCTTGAAACTTAACACAAAATTAATTTAAATTTATAAATATATAGTAAGATTATATATAAAAATCATCCGGATCGGACCACCATATCATACAGCTGTCATATGAACTATCGATCTAAAATCAGGTGTTTGTATGAAAAACTTGTTTGTTGTTTGAGACATCTAAACCAGACTGACAGAATATGCATATGTGATGGTCCCGTACATCCTGATCATGTTTGGTTGACATCGGACCACTATAGCATATAGCTGTCATAGGAAGGATTGATCGGCACTTATCGGCACTTGAATTTAACATCTCATAATCTTTAAATGTTAATTAATAATATTCAAAAAGATTTATTGATTGCTGAGTTTTGCTTCATAACGAAACACATCAAAGTCATACACAGAAATAACGTACTTAACACAATACCGATTTACACAAAACACAGCAGGAAGTGCATATACTTTTTGTTGTATAAATATAGTTAATACCTTTATTTATAATTTTAATCCCTTCCATCGACAATAACTTTGGGTATATAGTTTAGGAAAAAATAAATGAAGAAACATACATTTTTTCGCCGATTTTTGCAAGAATTAGTAAATATAATGCCTACCTTACAGTAAAATTATATTTTTTTATGAAAGAAAACTTTATTTTCTTTTGGAAAAAATTATTCTTTAACAAAATAAATGTTTTTTTTGGAAGATATAAATTTAATTCGAAATTCAGCAAAATTCACTTTCAAATTCACGCACAAATTCACGCGAGACGCTTGAACAAAACTCATAGAAACACGAAGTGAAGCAACTCAAAAATGTTTTTCATATTTTATTCCAATAGAAAATAGTGCAAAGAGAATGACCAATAACAATCGACTTCGCTTAGGTACCGTTTTAACTAAAAGAAATTTCATTAAAAATTTAAAGCCATATATGGCTCTATATGCGGTAGAGGGTTAATACATTTTATATCAAAATTTTAACTTTGACTTTTTTATTTTTGGCCTATGGCAGGAACCACTGTGCATTGTAGACAGTCGACATTCACGAAACTAAAAACTGTTATACTGTTATATAAAATACAAGTTCATTTTTTTCCCCATTAACTCGTTTATACGACAGCTAAATCGTATCTAACCAAAAAAGGTTTGACTTACAACACATTTTTAAAAAGTTTTTTGGTTCTCCGATGTTTGCTATACGCATGTAATAATACTATTGTTAGGTTGTTATACTACCCTCAAGTAACTATATATGTTTCTGTTATACTATATGTTGCGCTCACAGTAATCAAAATACATTAAATAATTTTTTTTAATATGCACTTTATACAATATTGTTATATTTATGGTAAATTCTATTAAAAGTACTTTAAAATAATGCTCTATTATTCGTATCGATAAGGGATAAATAACTGGTATACTGTTATTATTTGCCACTATAATTGAGTCACCAATTGATTGCTCCTACAAAAGTCAATATAAACAGTTCAGATCGTTCCATTATACAGGGCTTACAACTCAATCCCATCTTAATCCGCAATGATTTCCTTGGCACGCACATGAATGCCCTGCCAAAGGAGCAACTGATATATTTTCCAGCCATTTATCAAACATGGGGTGACCCCCATAACGATGAGGCGATGGTCCCTGGCCTGGTCGGTGTCTGTGCTTACCACGTCCATAACGAGCCGCCATTTATACAGTTTACACCTTCGCCTCCGGCCAAAAGAAGATGCTCGGAGCCGGGCAACGGCAACGGCAACGAAAGTCAACACATTGACAGCAAATATTTCAATTATTTTAGCCAGAAGTTTATTTATGGGAAATTTTGCAGAATTCTAGAGGGGAGAATCTCACTGATCCCTAACTGGCTGACTTTGTATTGTTTACAAATCGCTGCCCATTATTTATTGTCCTTCTTGTTGTGGCTTGGCTGCCAATGAGTGAATGATAAACTGCGTACTCTGATAACCAGCGACATTGGCTGATGAATTGAGAGAGAGAGAGAGAGAGAGAGAGGGAAAGAGAGAGTAGAAGGTCGGAGGGTTACCCAACGGTTAAAGAGCTCATTAGGAAACAATTACAAAAGCTGGCACGCTCTCAGTTTAGGGTTGCCCTCAAATGTCACCCTTCACTGGCAGCATGTTTGTGCCCGGCAAAAAAGGTCAGGTACAGCGTGTCAAATGTCGAGACTTGTCTGACAGTTGACAGCTGGTTGACGCCCACAAATGCGGCTATTCGATAATATAGTTAATTTTTTTGGTTGAGTGTGAAATAATAGATGGGACATAAATCTGCATATAATACTATTATCTGGCTCATAAATAAATAAACTTGTTGCAGTCACTGATTAGTATGATAAATGTTAGTTAAACTATAGTATTTTTAGCGTGATTCTGTTATAATTGGTAAAATATTTTGAGACATTTATTAGGATAATGTGTTAAGTTATTTTGATGCTGTGAAAACGGATAGAACTATTATAACCATGACTGCTAGCCTCTGAAGTTTTGGAAAAGGTTTGGCTGGGAGGCACGACCCGACCCATGGCATTAAGTTTCGATGCGTTTGTATATCAAGAGTGTTCCAAAAAGATGTCAAGAGATTCTTTTTTTTTTGTTTTTAAATGACGGGAAGTATATATTTTTGCGTTTCATTCCGAAGAACTTAAAAACACATGTTTGACTACAATTGACGGGGAGAATCGAACCCAGTCTTTCTCAAACTGGAAGCTCTAATTATGTGACAGGTCGGCGGCTCTAACCACTGAGCCACCGGACCACACAAAAGATATTGAAGAGTATTGATTTGGAAAACAACTGATCGAATTTTGGTGTTCCCTGAATGTCAGAGATTTAATTTTTTAACACCGTTTCAAATTTATTTTTAACCTCAAAAAATTTTAATTCTATTTCAAAAATTAAAAACATTCAAATTTATTTTAATAATTTTTTTTTAATTGAAAAAAATATTAATTTAATAAAACAAATTATTGTTTTTTATTTAATAAAATCAGAACAATATTATTAACTTGTGAAAGCCTTGGTTGCTTTTGTAAGAGATTTGTAAAACTCATCTGATTTGCTAGTAAATTCTTTTCAAATGCAAAAAAAAATTAGTTAAATAGTAAAGTTATAATAGTTATGTTTATAATCCAATTATAATACCTGAACTCAAGGTTATAGATAAAGTATATTCCTTTTCAATAGTTTTTTAAGAGAAAATTCTTAGAACTAAACATCAATTTCTTTTGTGCTCTATGCGACATATGTTGCTGTGAACAGTTTGGCTCTTTAGACACCCTTTGCCCCCTGCACGGAAGCATAAATAAATTTGGTTCGCATGCCATAAATTATGCGCAGTTCAGCCTTTGGCTCACACACGTGTTACTCGAACTGAACTGAACTAATAACGGGACAGTGTCCGTGTCTCCCCCAAATGTAGGCTATATATGTACATACTTACATGTATATGCTAGCTGTCTTTCCTTTTTCTCTATTTTTTTTGTGTTGCTGTTGTTGTTGTTGGTGCTACTGTCCCCATAAATATTTGCGCAATAAATTTTTTAATCTTGTCGCTTTAATCGCACAAATGACGCTGCCTTTTATACGCACACATCGGAGATTATGTTTGGACCCCTTGGCACTGAAATCAATTTCACTATCGTTTGACCAACAGTAGGGTGCTCCACGGGGAAGTGGGGGTGAGTTGACTTTTTTATTGTTTGTTTGCGAGACGACGGCAGCAGCTTCCTGTGCCAACGAATTCAATAAAAAAAAAAAAAATATCAACCATATTTGTAACGGTCAAACAGAGCGTGAGAGCGAGTGAGAGTCATAGAAAGAGATAGAAATTTATAGTCTGAGAGCAGCTGGGCTGCATTTAATGCGTTATCCAACACTCAATTACCATAACGGCAAATCACAGCTATTGTCCATCCCGCTCTAACGCCATAGCACATTTTGCATATAAAACACATAAAACGAACATGTCCTAGAATGTCCTCGCCTTGGATCCTTGACCGGAACAAATTTCCATGTGGACTCCGTTTCCTCATTCGATTTGCTCCTCCTCCTCCTCCTCCTGCTGCCAGTCTGGATATTGTTGTTGTTATTGCCTCAAGGCAGTTGTCATTTTGGTTTTGTTATTTGGTTTTTTGTGTGTGTGGCACATTAAATTTTATAACGAAACCTAACCTCAAAATGCTCATGGCCTAACCTCAAAATGTTTGACGTTCTAACCTCAAACGGGCATTAGTTTTATGATTAATACGTTTAAGTTGCGATTAATCTTGTCACTTGTATTTAATTGACAATTTTCCGTTCGATTGAACAGATAAATAATATACATACATTAGAAAATTACTTGGAGTGCTTTGGGGCCAATAAAGAGCAAATTTAACCCCTTTCTAATATTTCTCAATCAGGTGTTTGTTCAATGTACATAATATAATTATAATATAGTATAATTAAAATTTGCAACACAATTACTAAATATTTACATTAAAAAAGAGTATTTTTGTTAAACAAATAAAAAAAATGTTTAATGAAAACTTACAAATCAAAATTTTAAATGCTTCTGAATTTCACAAAATATATTTGGATAAAGTGTAACTTGCATTGAAATGAGAGAGCATTGATATAACTATACAAAATGGCTGAGAAATTAAAGTTTATTGTAATTAATGTAACATTTCCCCTGCATAGTGTATAAAATTAAAGAGAACATCATTGTGTTATAAACTATATCAACTATATATATCAGGGAATATATTATATTTTAGTCAAAAATGAAACCCAGCTGTTCCATATCCTTTTGAACTCCACTAGCTGGACACTGGGTCTGCAACATGTCCAACCACAGTGTGTAGGAATAATCTTCGTGCAGTCCTCCATATCTATCAGATAAGAATGTTAATTTAGCACAATATATATATGTATGAAAATCAATCTGAGCTCACCTTTTGGGTAGATTCTCGGGGTTGATATGTTTGTGAAGGGAGCTCATATCACTGCCATGTATAAAAAGTCGCTCCCGCATGGCGGCATTGAGAAAGGGCTTAAAAATCTTAAAGGCAGCATTAAAGACCCAGTTCTGGTTGACAATATGTAAAGCGGCAGTGCGAATTGGCATTGAAGTCTGTCAAAGAGAACAATTGAAATTCGTATCGAGTTCAGCTTAGGGTAGAGAGGGAAAAGTATACATACCACCAATAGAGCAATCATCTTTTGAGCCACACTGGGACTCAGATGCAACAAATGCTCCAAGCCCAAGTCCTTAAGATCAAATATGGCAACACCGCCCATTATCTGTGAGATTGGCTCCAGTGATCCAAGTTCCTGCAGCACAATTGTTGCTCTAAAGATGTCATCTACGGTAACACGATTCGGTCTCCAGATTCCAAAGCGATAGATGAGTATGCGATGTCCGTGCTGATCACGATATGGCGTCACTGTCAATATCTCCTCATCGCCAACATGTCGCAGATCAATGGGACGCACCTTTTCATAGTATTTTTTGTTCTCCTCCCGGAATTTATAATAGCTACAGAGCTGCCAAATAAATATTTAACAAATATTTACATGAAATGCTTCACAAATCTCACCAATTTGTAGCTGTTATCAATTTTCCAGTATCGGGCGCGCAGAAACTTTTCCAAATATCTATCATCATTCCGATGTGGTTGGCACTTCTTGTGTTCTAAAGACGAGTTTCAAAGCTTAAAATTTTATATTAAGTAAATTTCATTCTAAATTTACCCAAAATATATTTTCGAAATTCTTCAATTGTCTCCTGTTTGGTCTTTGGACATTCTCCCTGATCTTGAGCTATAAGTCGTATGTTTTCTGGAATTTCCTCCTCGGTGATATTTAATTTGTGCTCAATTGCCGGCATTTTATGACTGTGGCTTAGTGCAGCTGAGGCCTTTTCATGAAGAGAGGAAAATTAACATGTAAGAGCAGATTTGTTGCATCAAATGTTGCTAGCGACAATGTTGCTCAACTAAAAAATGTTGCTAGCTCGGAGCTGATGAAGTTGTTGAGATTGCTTACATATAATTTCTGGTATTCTTGATTATAATCAATGAAGCCGAGCGTGAGTAATTTAATATCGTATATATCTTAATTTGTTAGGCTTATATATTTATTTAAAATAAAGTAAAATGATAAAAGTTATTTTTTACTTTAGAAATGTTTACAAATTAAATTTTAAAAACAATTTTTTTTATATCTTGAGAGATTAAAATAGGATAGACCTACAATTTATGAAATTGTGAGTTAAGCCTACTAACATTTATTAGGCCTGTTTCAGTTTTCACTCTTTATTTTATAGAATGTATTGAGTGAAATGTATTTTTTCAACAACTGAAAGTTTTTTTAATACCTAAAATTATGCGAAAAATTCATATTTAATTATCAGAATTTTCATGGAATGATTTTACAATCAAAACAAATGCAATGATTCTTTCAAAAAGATTGAAAGAGTATCCTTTTTTCAAAAATAATCCATTTTTTCAGCATGTGACTTAAATTCATCAACTCAGAGTGTATTCAAACCGTAGAATTATGCCAAAATGATATAAATTATCTTAATTTTGATGATTCTTTCAAAATGATTGAAAGAGTATCCTTTCTTCAAAAACATCCATTCAACGAATCTTATTTGCTGAAATTCATACTGTTCTAAAAATGAGGTGTTGAAAATCGAACATTTAAAAGCTTTTGGTACAAATCACTGAAAATTATAATTATAATAAAACATTCGTGATTCACTTTAGATTTCAAGAATTTCACAGTCACGATTCTAGTCGCGCACACATTTGAAACTAACGATTGCAACATTGAAATTTGCTTAGATCAACTCTCACTTATTGCAAGAATTCAAAAATGTTGCTTGCGTCTGTTGAACAAACAGCTGACAAACTTGAACCTATTTTCACACAATTTTTCACGCAATTATTAGCACGTTAGCACAAATCTTTTATAGGGGACTATAACAAATATCGTTAACCTCACGTGTCGCAGTGTTAGCAACATTTTATTGTCAGGTTCAATTTGAAATGCCGCCCGGCTATAAATAAACTTGACACTGACATTGACAAACGTCACAGATATAACGCAGAACATATAATATTATACAAATCACAACGATATTGAATCAATTGATGATTCTTTACCATTTTATTTGAATTATATTTGGAACAGTTCTCCAGTCCGTCGTTTGAAGCGTTCGACTTCAAGTTTGAAACTGAGCTAACAATGGCATCGAAATCAGGCCAAATGTTTTCAATCCCATGCAGTTTGTTGTGACACATTAACTTATACTCATATGTATATACATATGTATGTACATACATGTATACAAAATATAATCGAAACAGACTTACAAAACATTGGCAATTGCGATAACACCCAACCGACATACATACATATAAACTCGTAAAGCAAACGATTATCGCAGTAACCTAGTCGAATTCTCTCCCTGAACCCAACTGAACTGAAGCCGATAACGGCCAACAGTCGTCTAGTACTCATCATCCATCCATCTCTATATAATCTGCTCTGTTATTCTACTAATGTTTCCCCGATCGGGTTCGGAGCACGTAGCTTAATTTCGTGCTAATTGCTCATCTCACAAATCAACAATAAAGTTCACAAGATCCCATGGAACAAAACATGCCAAAGTGCAATGAGTCCAAAGAGTTTATTTACATTCGACATTAGATAGTAAATTTTACAAAAGCAAACTTGACAGGTCAACATTTGAAAATATTTGAATTTGTCATACTATTAAATTGTTTTGCATGTACACTTTGAACTTGAATTTGAATTTAATATTGATGGATTTTATAATTCGAATATAAAAATTCTTTTTATTAATTTTAGAAAAATGCATATTTTTAAATCTATCACTTATATACAAATCAACACATTCCACACATTTTAATACCTATGTTTTTTATAACATTATTGTATTTATCAGTTTTTACACTTTGATAAAATTTATTCAAATATTCAACACTCACTTTATTGCACAAGACTTGAGTTTTCAAAAACATAGTGCTGAATTTTGGGATAGATAATTCATCATATCCCTTATTCATACTCATGGGCACTCTAAAACGTGTCAAGCCATTAGTTAAGTGCTTGTAAATTTGCGTGGAATTAAAAGTTCCAAATTCCAAGTCAAAGGTTTAGATGGTAAATATTGACGGGCGGGCCCCAATGATCATTAAACACATACTTAGCTTGTACAAATTGTAGGGCATTCGAATGCAGTTTTAAGTGCGGTTCAAATGTTAATGAACCGCTATTCAAGTTGATAATTGTCAAGATGGTATGCATTTTCACTTTGTATAAATTTGTTCTTCATTTTGTTATTTTATTCCAGCATAATAACAAGCATTAGAATTAATTTATTTTAAGTTGACACTAAGAAGAACACAATCAAGCTATTTAATTAGATCACATTTCAAATTATCGTATTATTTCTTAGTATTACTAGGTAAAAAGTTGTTATTGATTATTTATTTACCTATCGATATTACTTGGATACTTGAGTTTGTCGCAATTTAAAACCAACAACCAGCTGCAAATACCGCATCGCCGTCACACAAGTTCGCACTAAGACTGAGTCAAAGATCGTTTAGAACAAAAATTTATATACCCCCACGTCAAGTTGGAGAACTCTCCGAACGACACTCAGTGAAAACTTGTATTCAGGCCGAGTAACAAGATACTTGTAAATTGAAAGCATCAAGTTCGACACATTTAAAGACAAGACAATTGGATACGCTTCCCAACTATGAATATGTAAAGATACTATTTTTAAGATGAGATGTATTGGGGAATTAAACAATAAAAAGGAATAAATAAATTAGAATATATGAAATTATGCTAAAATAAAAAATCAATCTAAAATAAAACATACTTACAAATATGAAATGTCATGGTAATATATTAAAATAAAATAGATATTATTTTCAACAATATTACATTTTACATTTTTAATTAAATTTGACAGTATTATAGCTTCATACGAATCGGTAGAGTATCTAAAAATTCGTCTATGCCATAAGAACTCAACGAGAGTGAAAACGAATGGAATAACAACAAAAAGACAGCTTATCAAAAGGCTGAAAATGGAGGACAGAAGTTAATTATGAAGTTACTTGTGAGAGAGTAATTAAGAGTATGTACATAAATACATACAAACTTACATAGGTATTATGAAGTTCAGCAAGCTTTGATGACGTCACATGGTGATAATAATTATGTAGGTATTAACAGGTAACTGACCTAAACGATTTCATTACTTGCAATATTTTAAGCTGATGAATCTTTTTATATTTACCTACATCAGCTCTCTGATTTTGTTGAATTCAGATCATTCTCTGTTTACAACTAAAACAAGTTAAGGTGCAGGCAACAAAATAAACAACTGCAGCAAAGTGCAACAAACCTCGTGTTACCGTTGGTCAAGGTCATGTGGCCGGGTTGGAGGCAAAAGCAAAACTTGTTTAACTGGCTGTTCTGGCTGTTCCTTTAAATAGCTTTTAATTACCATGCAACTTTTAATGTCTAACCATCCATACTTATCACAATAAAGGCAATTAGAATGTTATCTCATGTATTTAAAATAAGTGCTTAATTAACGTACAAGAGGCGACCCATATTGTTTTATTACATATTTTATCACCTTTTTTTTAATTAATAGCACAATTTTTAATCGATATTAGATTAAATAAAGTTACAATCTTAAAGGGTACAAGTTTTTAGCATCAAATTTCTGAAATACTCTTTTAAAATGTACCTTTCTGAATATGTACCATTTTCAGGGAACCAATGATGCCACTCGTTTTAGAATTGAGGCGCCATTTTAGTCTGTTTTGCGTAACATAAATTCGCCACCTATGGTTTTGTTTTAGAAGCTAGAGATCTAACCATTGCCGGCGGGCAATTTAAATGTTAATTTGTGTTTATTTCACTCAGCAATAGTCAAGCAATAAACTGTAAAAATATATTTTCTCTTTATTTTATATATATTATCCTAACAATTAAATCTTAATGCCGATGCGTTTATCCTGTCTTGTTCGCTGCCACACGTTTTCTGCGGATCAAGGTTGCCACACCGTTATAAAATAAAAAGAAAACTGAACGAGTTTTCTGGTTCTTTTTTGTTCACAAGCGGGAAATTTGAAATAAAAATTTTAAATTTTTAAAAATCAATTAAAAATTAAATAAAAACAATTTAAAAAAACAATCAATTCCAAAATTAGTTAAAATAATTAAGTTCATTCTTAAATTAGTTTGGTGCGTGGCAAAGTTAGTAAAAAATCAAAAAAATAAGAACTCGAAATTCGAGAAAAATTCAACAAAAATTCTGGTAAAATGTTCAAAATTCAAGCTCGCTCCACTTTTGGATCGCAACCGCCGCAACTTGAGCGCATTTTGCGCGGTGCGAGATTTCAGACCAGGCGAACAGAAGCAAGTAGAAAGTAGCAAGTTAGAGTAGAACAGAAAGCGTTTTGCATTGAGAGCAAGAGAGCGCGCCTGCTGCGGTTCTTTGTTTTGTATTGCAGAAACCGGCGGTGATTTTTAATGGCCGCCGCCTACATGTATGTGTGTGTGTGTTTGTTTTGTTTTGCATAGATAGAAGAAAGAAAGAAGGAAGGAAACAAGCAAGCAAAACAACATGCACGATTTGTTGTTTCTAAAGGCGTCAAGGGGTAACTACATGTGAATAAAGAAGAAATTGAATCGCATAACTCATGTAAAAAATTCTAATTGTATTTCTTTAAGAATTTTAAGATTTGTAAGTTAAATTGATACTTTTCGATCGGTATATAATTCGACCTGATCGGACAGTCATTGAAAATTTTCCATTCTTCCTGTGTATATATGCTAGTCGCCTTCGCACCCTTCGTGCTGCTTTCGTCACTAGCGCGGACTGCCGTCCGCAGTGATATTTTTAAAGAATTTTCTGACCAGCTGCGAAATGAAAGATTTAGTTCATGATTGACTGAATAAGTTTATTCGTTCATTTTAATGACCCGTTCATTTGAACTTTTTCAGAAATAAACGACCCAACTCTAAACTCAACCTAGTGATGTAAATTTGAGTAGAAACATCGATGTCGATGATCATCGATGTTTTGAAAATGAAACATCGATGTTGGTTGATGCATCGGGTCGAAACATCGATGCATCGATGTATGCCTAATTTTTAAAAACCATACCATTTGTAGAAGAAAAATAGAATTTCTTAGTTTAATAAAGCTCATTTTCTCTTAAAAACGTAGCAGTTTAAAAGTTTCAAACAGTTTTTATCTAAAAAGTGTAAACACAAATTACAAGAAGACTTTTTGATGAGAACTTTGAAAATATATATGTAAGCCTTCTTGCAGATATAGTATCTCTGACCAATTTTAATAAATTTAACCACTTAGGCATTGCAAACACTGCTCAAATTACTATAAACTCACTGTTGGAGCAGCGAAAAGAGCGTATTGAAAGTGCGGTAACCGATGTTTTGCAAAACATCGATGCATCGCCATGCAACATCGATAAATCGAGATCCACAAAAACATCGAGAAACATCGCTGATAAAACATCGATGCTCGATGCATCGATGTTTTTTTACATCACTAACTCAACCTCAGAAAAATTGCTCACTTTCTGTTGAATTTTTTTGAAGTTGGTTGTATTTCGTGATATAACTGTCTGCCGCGTGTGTAGTATAGTAATAAGTTCTCCGGGACATAATTTACGTGCTGTGTGAAAAGCGACGACCACGCACGCTTTAAAATACACAACGAAGTGCGGCGGCGTCTTTTGTGTGTGCAAATTTTGCAGTGGTTGCCGCGCGTATCATTTACTGCACGAACCACTAAACACTTACAACTCAGTTATAAGGTGAGCAAAATTTCTGAAACGTTAATTAATACACCCAAGTGAAGAAACTGCCAGCAATTATAAGTTGAGAGATTTGACAGTTAAAGCAAATAATCGTTTCTTGCCCAGCGGCGTCGGTTTTGCAAATTAAAAATGGCGCTGCCCGTGTAGATAGAATTTTTGTGCGTGAATTGTGTATACGAAATTCCCTTGCTATGGCAAATTATCATTCAGCTTATTTTTTGTAGTTACCCACATTTATTCACTGAATGAATGTGTATCAGTTGTAATATTTTTGCATTTAACTATATTTTATTGGAAGCCGGCAATAGCGTTTTTCCCTGATGCATTCAGTCAGAGTGTAAGAGTGAGAGTTAGGTACACCTCAACCACACCACAGCACGTTGCGGTGTTGTAATTTAATAATTTTTCGTTATATAAATACTGCAAGTATTTGTAAAAATGTATAGTTTTTGCTATTTAACTTCTTTTTTTTTGTTGGTGTGTTGTTGTTGCTTTTAACGCATAAGCTACCGGCTAAACAGTCCCGCCATAGACAGGGTTGTTATATGCGCGCTCTTTCTTCTTGAGGCTAATACGCTGTTTGTTTGACAAATTTATTACAACGTGTAATAACAATCATAATATTTTATTGCAATAAAAAATCAGATGTATGTATTCATTGCAGAAAATGATAGATACATTTAATTACATTTGAATAAAAAAAAAGAAAAAATCAATCTTTTTTAAGCAAACATGTGAGCACTGTACCAACCTTGTTGTTTGTGATATTGTTCGCGCTCAACGCTCGCTCTTTTGAATTCATTTCTTGCTGATGATTAATCGCCATTTTCTCTTTAGCTCTCTATTCGTA
Organism: Drosophila suboccidentalis; assembly: GCA_037043435.1. Taxonomy (NCBI): domain Eukaryota; kingdom Metazoa; phylum Arthropoda; class Insecta; order Diptera; family Drosophilidae; genus Drosophila; species Drosophila suboccidentalis. The sequence goes on from JBAMBK010000234.1 coordinate 249,291, forward strand.
AATAAAAGAACAAGCATATAGCGAGTAGTGGGTACAGTTATGTGAAGTTGTTTTTAACAATAATTTGCATTTAATTTCAGCACGCGCATCACAGCAACAAAGCAATCATGGAGAACGGCAGCAAAGGCATGTCCATCGAGCAGATGTACCAGAAGAAATCGCAGCTGGAGCACATCCTTTTGCGCCCGGACTCGTACATTGGATCCGTTGAGCATACCAAGGAGTTGATGTGGGTTCACAATCCGGAGCAAAATCGTATGGTGCAGCGTGAGATTTCATTTGTGCCAGGTCTTTATAAGATATTCGATGAGATCTTGGTGAATGCGGCCGATAATAAACAACGCGACAAAACAATGAATACCATTAAAATTGATATTGATCCGGAGAAAAATATCGTATCAATTTGGAATAATGGGCAGGGTATACCGGTGACCATGCACAAGGAGCAGAAAATGTATGTGCCAACTATGATATTTGGACATCTGTTGACCTCATCCAACTACAATGATGATGAGAAAAAGGTCACTGGTGGTCGCAATGGTTACGGTGCCAAATTGTGCAATATCTTCTCGACCAGCTTCACATTGGAGACTGCTACGAAGCAATTTAAAAAGAGTTTCAAGCAGACGTGGGGCAATAACATGTCCAAAGTGTCCGAACCAATTGTATGTGTAACCACTTAGGCATTTTAAACTGCATCTAACCATAACTATCTTTAATTGCAGCTAAAAGACTTTAGTGGCACTGATTTCACCCGTATCACATTCAGCCCAGATCTGGCCAAGTTTAAGATGGATAGACTCGATGAAGACATTGTGGCGCTAATGTCGCGACGCGCCTTTGATGTGGCTGCCTCCACAAAGGGTGTATCTGTGTTTCTCAACGGCAACAAGGTGATGGTGAAGAATTTCAAGGATTACATTGACTTGTTTATCAAGAATACTGACGACGAAGCCGGTCAGCCAATCAAAATAATTCACGAGAGTTGTAACGAGCGCTGGGAAGTTGCATGCTGTCCCTCGGATCGCGGCTTTCAGCAAGTGTCGTTCGTCAATTCCATTGCAACTACCAAGGGTGGTCGGCATGTCGATCATGTGGCTGACATTGTCATTAAGCAGTTAAGTGCGGTGCTTACTAAGAAGAACAAAGGTGGAGTGGCCATAAAACCGTTTCAAGTGCGCAATCATTTGTGGATATTCGTGAATTGTCTGATTGAGAATCCCACCTTCGATTCACAGACAAAAGAGAACATGACACTTCAGGCCAAAAGCTTTGGCTCCAAGTGTACATTATCTGAAAAGTTCGTTGCCAATTTGGCAAAGGCCGGCATTGTTGAGTCTGTGCTAGCCTGGGCCAAGTTTAAGGCCTCGAATGATATTGCCAAAACTGGTGGCAAAAAGTCGCAAAAAATCAAGGGTGTACCCAAGCTGGAGGATGCCAACGATGCGGGATCAAAGAACTCCTTAAATTGTACTCTTATCCTAACCGAGGGTGACTCAGCCAAGTCCTTGGCCGTATCTGGCCTGGGCGTCATTGGTCGCGACACTTTTGGCGTGTTTCCGCTGCGCGGTAAACTGTTGAATGTGCGAGAAGCGACCTTCAAACAGCTGACTGAGAATGCTGAAATCAACAATCTGTGCAAAATTATTGGATTGCAGTATAAGAAAAAATATCTGACCATGGATGATTTGAAAACACTGCGCTATGGCAAAGTAATGATCATGACTGATCAGGATCAGGACGGATCCCACATTAAAGGGCTGCTTATCAATTTCATACACACCAATTGGCCGGAACTGCTGCGATTGCCCTTCCTCGAAGAGTTCATCACGCCCATTGTGAAGGCAACTAAAGGGAATAACGAGATCGCATTTTATTCGCTACCCGAATTCGAAGAATGGAAACTCGCTACAGCCAATCATCATACGTACAATGTCAAATACTATAAGGGTCTCGGTACTTCGACGTCTGATGAGGCCAAAGAATATTTCCAGGCATGTCAATTGTCATTTTTATTTCTTGGCTTTATCCGTTTAACCTATTTGTTTATTTCTAGGATATGGAGCGTCATCGTATCCTTTTCAAGTATGATGGGCAGGTGGATGATGATAGCATTGTGATGGCCTTTTCCAAGAAACATATTGAATCGCGCAAAGTCTGGCTGACCAATCATATGGACGAGGTAAAGCGGCGCAAGCAATTGGGATTGCCGGAACGATACCTCTACACGAAGGGAACCAAGCATGTTACTTACGCGGATTTCATTAATTTGGAACTCGTGCTCTTCTCCAATGCCGACAACGAACGATCCATACCCAGTATGGTGGACGGCTTGAAGCCCGGCCAGCGTAAGGTCATGTTTACGTGCTTCAAGCGTAACGACAAACGAGAGGTGAAGGTGGCCCAATTGTCGGGCTCCGTTGCTGAAATGTCGGCATACCATCACGGTGAGGTATCCCTGCAGATGACCATTGTGAATTTGGCACAGAACTTTGTGGGATCTAACAACATCAATTTGCTGATGCCCAATGGTCAATTCGGTACTCGTCTCTCTGGTGGCAAGGATTGTGCAAGCGCTCGTTATATTTTCACGATGATGTCGCCATTAACTCGTCTTATATATCATCCATTGGATGATCCGTTGTTGCAGTATCAAGTGGATGATGGCCAGCGCATTGAACCATTATGGTATATGCCCATTATACCCATGGTGTTAGTCAATGGCGCTGAGGGCATTGGCACCGGCTGGTCCACTAAAATAGCCAATTATAATCCACGCGAGCTTATTAGCAATTTACGTCGCATGATCAACGGCGAGGCGCCATTACCATTGAGTCCATGGTACAAGAATTTCAAGGGGACCATGGAGTCCGTTGGAGATTGCCGTTTTGCTCACTCCGGCAACATTCAGATACTGCCCGGTAATCGCGTCGAAATTACCGAATTACCCGTTCATGTGTGGACACAAAACTATAAGGAAAATGTGCTTGAAGTTTTATCGAATGGTACTGAGAAGGTCAAGGCGGTAATATCCGAATATCGTGAATATCACACAGATACAACAGTCCGATTTGTCGTCAGTTTCAATCCGGGTGAGTTTGAACGAATCCAAAGGGAGGACGGCGGATTTCATCGTGTATTTAAGCTGTGCGGTTCCATATCCTTGAACCAGATGCATGCATTTGATGAAAACAATTGTTTGCGTCGTTTTCCAACTCCGAAGGAAATACTCGAAGAATTCTATAAGCTGCGCTTGGAATATTATGTTCGTCGTAGGGATTACATTTTGGGTCAGCTAATGGCACAGGCGGATCGACTGAGCGATCAGGCGCGTTTCATTCTGGAGAAGTGCGAAAAGACGCTGGTCATTGAGAATAAGCAGCGAAAAATTATGATTGAGGAGTTGGTGAAGCGCGGCTATCGTCCAGATCCAGTCAAGGAGTGGCAGCGACGTATTAAAATGGAAGATGCCGAAGAGAATGATGCAGAGGAGGAGGAAGAGGAGCAACAGGAAGCCTCAACCACAAGTACTAAGGCTAAAAAGGAAAAGGATCCTGAGAAAGCCTTCCAAAAGCTCACTGATGTCAAGAAATTTGACTATCTGTTGGGCATGTCCATGTGGATGTTGACAAAGGAGCGCAAAGATGAGCTCCTAAAGCAACGGGACAGCAAATTGGAAGAGCTCGATAATATAAAGAAATTGACGCCACAGCATCTATGGATGAATGATCTCGATGCCCTCTTACAGAAACTTGATGAGGTCGAAGAAGCCGAGCGCCTTAAGGAACAAGGCGTTAACTTAAAGCAGGCCAAGTCCATTAAGGGCAAGCAAACCATTAATAAGCAAACTCCCGTCAAAGGAAAGAAGGCCAAGATGAATGCTGGCGATATCTTCCCTGATCCAACCGGTAAAAGAGTTGAATTTAAGATCACTGATGAATTGCTTAAAAAGTGGCAACCTCCCAAGGATCGTCCAGTCAAAGTCAAAGGTGAAAAGAAGCAGCCCACCGAAGATGTCGATGATTTTGATGCCCTGGTCGAGGGCGGCACCACAAAGACATCGCCCAAAGCAAAGAAGGCGCCAGCTGCTAAAAAGGAGCCGGCTGAGAAGAAACCACGTCAAAAGAAGGAAAATGGCGATGGTCTTAAGCAAGGCAAACTGGACTTTAGCAAGTCTAAGGTGAGTTTAGTTGAATAACAATTACTTAATAATCTGATTTCTTAAAATGTACTGACCTTTGTATTTTTTTTTATTAGGGCAAGAAGCAAAAGGATTTGAGTGATGATGAAGATAATGATATAATTGAAGTAGCACCACGTGCTGATCGTCCTGGTCGCCGTGCGGCAAGCAAAAAAATTAATTATTCCTTCAACTCGGATGAGGAGGATGGTGGTGTGCAACCTTCAAATGACAACGATGATGATGATGACGCTGAGTCTGATGACTCGCCCATCAAGCGTCCCGCGAAACGTCAACGTGATGTCGACAGCAGCGGCAGTGCCAAGAAGGCGGCCCAAAAGAAGCGTCGCGCCGTTATTGAAAGCGACGATGATGTCGAATTTGTTGATGATGAGGATGATTCCGATTTTGAGGCATAAGCAAATGTTTCTAAATAGGCTGTATTTAATTCCTTACCTATTTGTTCATCCCGTTTTGTAGTCGTGATCTACGTTTTAGTTTCAACAATTTAGGAATATTATTACAAATATTTAACCAAAACAACAAAAACGTAAAGAAGAAAGTCAGAGATTCCATGCAACACATTCAAATTGTGTTTAAGGTTTTATTTGAATAATTAAGAAAAAAGTATTTCTAATTTATCAAAGCTTTTTAGCATTTAGTTAAGACCCCCAATCACACATTTTAATATGAATAATCGAAATCAAGAAAATTTAATGTCACTATTGTCCATCACCGAATCAAAAATTAGATCACGTATTTTAAATCATATTGTGTATCAACTTCACAACATTCTTCGATTCTTGTAGTCTTAACACACAAGCGATAATCCACCAACAGCAAATTATAATATTATAATACATATATAATATCTTAATCTAACATAATCATCATGTTTTATAAAAGTAGTATGTAGTCCCATGCATCTTTTTTTAGTGTAAATAAATTTATTTTACTTTATTTGTGCCTGCATCGGGTTTTTAATGTACACATACATATAGGCAGGGAATAGATTCACCGGAAACAAAAACTATAGACAATTATTATTTAACAACATTTTGTTCACTCAATCTTCATGCAAATAATAAAAATTTCTATCGTAATCATTTGGGTATATTATATTGGCTATAAGGACACGGACAACGACGGAAAACGGGGCGCGAGTATTTTACTTTGAATTTCTTCCAATTTCTAAAAGTTTCAGTAAAATTACAAATTATTTTCCGCCCACCCAAAGCATGAGATTGTGTTCATTTACAAGCAGTTTGTTTATTTAAATAGTTTATGCATTTCCATCTTTAATATATCATACTTTTATTTAGTAGAACAGATGAATCCTAAATATGTGAGCCAACTTGGAGGAAAAAAGAATGGAAATGTAGCGGTCACACATCAAGTTTATCAAGAAACAGTTGAAATGTATTTTTGATATTATCATTGGCAAACTGTTGCTTTGATAGAGCCTCGCGCAGAGCGTAGCGACAGCTTTTTACATCATAGTCGGATTTGAAGTGCTCCTCACTCCGCAGCAGGCCCAGTTGCTTCAAGTAATAGTCCAATACGCGAGTCTCCTGCTTCGTTTTAATGGCATAGTCAAATGTGGCCTGGTAGAGTGAAATGGCCAACTCCAATGCCGGCTTCGATGTCTTGGACAAATGTGCACACTTCAGTGTGGTGAAGATCAGCAAAAGCAAATGATTGTCATCGGTAAATTGCTGAAATATTGCAAAATAAGGTTGAATTCATTGAATATATAAGTTGAGCTCATCTTACATTAATAATGCTTTCGAGTGCCTGTAGTTTGTTATTTGCATCCAGGGAGTTAAACTGCTGCATTGTGCACGGCGTTTGGCTCAAGCAGAACTCTTCGGGAGTACAGCTTGTGTTGACGGCAGTTGTGTTGCCATTGTTGGCAAGAGCAAACGTGTTACTGGCTGTATTGGAGCTGACGGTGTCATTAAATAGCTGCAATCGTTGATATGTTAGTTAAATAAGTGAAAAAGATTATATTATTAATGATGAAACGTACCTTGGGCGGAAAGGCATTCGTTGTGACATATGCTGTCTCTTCAGCTGAGTTATCATTAGCGTAATCTTCATCATCTTCATCAACCTCTTCGGTGGTATCATTTGGATCATACTCGCCATCGTCGTCGTTCTCATCGTCCTCTTCATTTTCATCATAGTCGTCGTCAGCATATTCGACAGTATCATTGTCATCGCCCTGCTGATCATCGTCATCCTCTCCACCGCTTGCCTCGCCCTCTTCTTCGGAAACGACCTCGTCCAAGGACTGCAATGCATTTGGATTCAAGCATTTCTGCATTTGCGCGGTAATTTGCGAGCATCCCTCTTGACCAAAGCAATTGCCATCCAAGTTTAAGCTTTTCAGCTTTGGCTTGTTCTGTACGGCCGTTATTATCATTAGGCCACCATCATAGTTGATTTCGTTGAAGCCCAGATCGAGTACCTCCAGATGTTCATGCTTCGCCTCCAAGGCCTCCGCAAATAGATAGGCGCCGTCGGTTTTTATCAAGCAGTCTCCAAAATTGATTTCTCGCAAACTGCAACACAAAACAAATGTAAATAATAAAATTCAAACAAAAATAATGTGAATTTGACTGATTCCCAATGGGATGCTCTTACAGTGGTGTATGCTCAAATACTTCGGCAATTTTGGCCGAGCCCTTGACGGTCACTGTGTTGTCGTTCATGTTGAGCACGCGCAAATGAGGATTCAGTTTGAAGCCCTCGGCGAGCGCACTTATGCCCACATGGTAAATGGAATTCTGTGGCATGCTAATCTCCTCCAAAGTTTGCAATGTTTTTAACGCTTTAGCCACTGCCTTGGCGCCAACATTTTCCAAGCGATTGCGGCCAGCCACAAAGATGCGCAGCTGCAGCGGGGAACCGGCGACTTTGGCGTTTTGATGCAGATCAATCAGAGCCTCGGAGAGCATGCGACCACCTTCGGGTCCCAGGCCGCAGTTGTTCAGATACAATTCCTGGAGCGAATACAAGACGGGAGAGCGCAGAAATTCCTCCAGACCCTGCATTCCATTGGGTCCCAGTGCATTGTCACTCAGATCGAGCACTGTCAACTTGGCGCCGGCCGCTATCAGGCCAGCTCCAAGATGCTTGAGTGCCAGTGGAATTTCGGATTTAAGGCGACGCGTGAACAGATTCTTCCACAATGCTTTACGAAATTCGGGGTGCCGCTTCAGTGCATCGCCAATGGCCTTGGCCGCGTCCACGCCGAGTGTATTGCCATCGAGATTGAGGAAATGTACCGGTGACTTGCTGTTCAGCTCATCAACAACAGCCTTGACTGTAAATAATTGAATATATGTATACGTATATCTTAAGGCTGCAGCCCTTTGGCACTTTTTTCGAGTCTGCTTACCATGCTCTGCGTTGTCCCAGGTTTCAGCTTTGTCCTGGAACGAAATGCCCTGCTCCACGCTCTCCTGTGCGGCCATACTGGCGAAATTAAAACTGGACATTGCCATAATTTGCACGTTTAAATATTTAAATGTTTAGGTATGTATCTCAATTTATTGCGAATCTCTCTGCTAGCACTGTACTTTTTTTAGCAAGTCGCTTGAAACTTTTGTTTTAACCTCGCAAAAGAGCGCTAGAAATGACAACCGTTGCGGCTTTGGCGTTTGTTTGCAGCAGCTGCAATTTGACAGCTGCTGTAAAGATAGCGCCATCTCGCTCTTGCATCTTTTCAGCACTTTGCAGCACTGCTGAGCATTGTACATTCAATCAGTTTGCAACACTGCACAGCACAGCTGTCCGCTGTTTGCTGTCAAATTCATACTGCAACAAACAACATTGAAACGCAGTTAAAAAATTGAAATTGAATTTTAAATGGATAATTGCTTGTATATTGTGAAATAATTATACAAATATTTAGTATTTAGATGTTTGTCGAATACGTGCTGGCCAAATGATAACAGCTTTATAAATACTGTAGAAATCCAATAAATGGACAATGTTAAATAAATAACAATAAAGATTGCCTTACGTGAGATTTTAAAATGTTTACAACATCGGGCGGCTCCTGGATCAGTGCTGTGTTCGATGAGATCGCGCTGGAAGGCTTGGATGGCGTCACCTTACCATGTAAGTGAATGAGAATCTGCAGCTGCACAGTGGATCTAAAAAGTATTCCTTCATCGAAATTATACTCATACAATTGTCATTTCATAAACTGTTTCTTTGATAGGGCTTTGGACTTTGCTGGAGAGGCGCTTACAATGCGGCTCACCGCTGCCGGAGAAGCTGCAGCAACAGGTCTGGACGCTGCTGTTGCGTTCGACGGATAAAGTCGAATTCTTTGAGCTGCAGGCCGAACGTCCCTTATTGCCGCCCTATGATCGCATCAAAGACCTGGACTCGGATGCGGGTCTGCCGGTGGTGCCAAAGACATGTCCCTTTCTGCGCTTGCCGTTTACACCCATTCACGATGGCCATATCATGGGCAACTGTGCCGATTTCAAGACCCGTAAAGCCATTGATCTGAAGATCTTACAGAAAATGACAGCTTTAGAAGCCACCACATGCTGGCATCAAAAAATGGTTATAGTGGCCAATCAGGAGCAGCGTTCGACAGCTCTCAAGTCGCCCAATGCTTTGGCGTCCATTGTTTTCACGCCTCAGCTATACGCGTTCCTAGAATGCATTGGACGCTCCAGGTTTAATGGTGAACAAACTGCGGGCACTTGGTCCCTGATGAACTACTTCAAGGACTCCAGCCTTATATTCTACTCAAAGTAAGTGTCCTTTTTGAAGCCTTCACTATTGTCTGTTTTCATATTCGTCTTGTGGCAGGACCAAACTGATGCAGCAGGGCATGATAACTGCCCAATCCTATGTGGAGCGTGCGACCAACAGAACCGTTTGCTCAGTGCTGCTGACGCTGCCACGCTTCTTTCATTTGTACAAAAGTCACCAGCAGCGAGCGATGGAGAAATTGTATATGGAAATTCAGATGCGTCCAAGTCATCATATTCCCGTCTCTGAAATACCAGATCATCTGGAGGAGCTAACAACCGCACAAATAAAGAAGGTGACGCAATCTCACGGCTTTCGCAAATTCTACGAATCGACACAGGTTCGTCTACCCGTTGGAGATTCAGCTAAAGATTCGAAGAAACTACGCAAAGTGACTGTGCTAAGATTGCGCAATCCTGAACTGAAATTCGATGAACTCATGCAATCCCAAGACTCGGTCAACGAGGGCAAGGAGGAAAGGACATCTGCAGAGTTTCTCAGTCAAAACCATGCCTATTTGGATATGCCCGTGGAACTCGAGTGCCTGCGTGCCATTATGCGCTTTGGATCGCGTGGCATTGGCACTGCCGAGCTGTCCCAGTATGTGTCCGTCAATTGCCACACCGCGCGCGGATGCCTCAAGTATCTGAGGCGTGAGAATGTGATCAATGAGTTTACCGAAAATGTGGGCAAGACTCGGATTACACGTTTTGTGGCCGGTGCACAGGCCGCGGCTGATGTGAATCTCAAGCAGGAGCTGCTGGAGAAGACGGTACAGCAGCTGCAGTGCCGGGAGGAGCCTGTAAGTCTGAGTTACCCATTAGATTTTATAAATCTGCACTGACGCTGTCAAGTATATACAGATATATCGTCCTGAACGGGACTATTGGGTCGATGTAAATTAAAACAAAAAATTGTTTAGAATCGAATTACTATATCATATAGCTGCCATAGCTGGACTCTTGAGACGTCTCAATCAATATACCAAATCGTGTGGTTGATACTGTTTTATACATCCTTTAGAAATTCAGTTTAAATCGGAGTACTATATGATATAGTTAGAATACTATGTAAAAGACAGGATTGATTTTCCGAAATCGACCTTCAATACTGAAAACTTTTTGTTTTTCGTGAAATTTCACACAGAAGACTTATTTTTAAAGTAGGACTATTGTTTTATATAGCTGTGATAGGAACGATCGGGCGAAAAACAATCTCTATAGTGTATTTAGTACTGTTTTACTCATCCTGAGAAAATATTGTTTAAATCCGCATACTATATCATATAGCTATCAAAGGATTGATCTTTCGAAAACAACCTTTAATAGTGAAAACCTTTTGTTTTTCAAGATGTCTCAATTCTCCCAGATTGGTATTGCCCACTACTATTTTATATGGTAGACTACATATAGTCTATTTAGTACTGTTTGACTCATCCTGACCAAATTAAGTTTAAATCGGCATACTATATCATATAGCTACCATAGGATTGATCTTTCGAAAATCAACCTTTAATTCTTTAAACCCTTTGTTTTTCGAGAGAGGAAATATGCTTAAAATCTGACTACTATTTTATGTTACCATTATTTCTAGCTCAAACATTGACTGATCCCAAAATTGTTTTTCAGACTATGCCGCCAAATGTGGACATTGTAATGAGTGATCTGCCCGAAATAACGGCCAATATTCGGCAGATGACACTCGCAAAGACGATCAACAAGAACTTGGAGAGGGAAACGCAAAGTTTGGTGGAACGGAAAAAGTTGGTTGTACAGCAAATTGACCAGAAATGCATAATACATACTTATGAGCTGATGACGGCCATCTATAAGGCGGAGCACAGTGTGGGCAAGCAGGAGCGCATCTGCCGCAAATCGCTGTACCGCATCCTGCTGCGGATGCAGTTGGCCGGCATTGTGAATGTGTATGAGCTGACGCTGCAGTATGAGAAACGCTTGCGTCTTTATCGAATCGCCACACATCCAAAGATCGACATGGAGCACGAGCAAATGAAACGCGAAGTGTTGCGGCTCAAGAACAATTTCCATTTGATTAATGAGGAGCGACTGACGCGTCCCGGCCAGGTGAACAACACGAAGAAGCGCAAGGAGCTGTTGGCGGCCAAAAAGCAGCAACCGAAGGGACAACCCAAGCCAAATGCCCCCAAGCTGCTTGTGGCCTGCATCCTGCACGAGTTCTTTTTTTATATGGTGCGCGAACAGCCGCGGGATCAGAAGCCGCTGCCAATGAGCCCCGAATTGCTGGAGCATTGGAAAAGTGCGGAGCCATCGCTGATGACGCGACAATATCTGAGTGAATGGCAGGCGGATGAGTCGCATATATTGCCGTATACGGATGAGATTAACTGGCGTACTTTTGTGCCGCCATTGCCGATCTATGATCATAAGCCCCCTGGATGGTTCTACTTTATGGATGCGGTGGAACGCATGCCCCTCTCCCTGATAATGCGCATCTTTCGCATTGAACGGGAAGCTATGGAGCAGCTGCGTCCACACCTGCAGCATCCGGTGCGTCAGCATTATCTGTTGCGTCAGCTGCAAACGCAGAATCTGATTCCACGCCTGCGCCAGCAGCAACTCTTTCTGAGCACACTGCGTCTGCTGAACAACATGGGTCTGATTCAGGTCAGCGAGAGCCAAATGGGACGCGATGGACTGCAGCGTTGGGTGTACTTCAATCGGCGCAGCTGCCTGCTGGACACCACGACGAGCACTGGCCACAACTACAATTGCGTCAGCGACGGGCGCACCTATGAGGAGCTGCCATTTGAGTTCAACACTCGCGAACAGGTGGCCGATTACTGGGCCAAGCTCCAACACATCTGCATCTATACGAAGCTGGGATTCGTGAAGCACAGGGAACGTAAAGTTGGCACCAAACAGGAACTGCGCCTTCCTCTCTTGGTCTTTGTGCGGACCGTCGACTTTGAGCAGGCTGTGGAACTGGACAACGCCAGTGTGCCCGGCGATCGTAAAGGTGCCGCTGGACTCAGTTCGCTTCTGTTTGCCCATCAGTTTCGTCATTGGTCCTGGGTGAAGCACAAGTCGGGCACCGTCAGCAAAGCTCCGGCGTTGAAAACCTCTGGAAAGGCGTCGGCTGCGTTGCCGGTGACAAAACGGCTCAGCCTGGTGCGACTGAAGCCGGTGCCCAAGCTGCATGTGCGCAAGGCACGCGGCACCAGTTCCTTGGCGGAGCAACGGAAACGCAAGAGCGGACCCAGAGATGACGTCGATCGCGATGCGCTGCGGAACATGCGAACGTTGCGCGTCACCTGGTCGGCGGCCGAGGATCAAATATTGAAAATGGGACGCGCCGTCTATTTGTTCATTGATGCACCATTGCTGGCGCTGGCGCTCTGCAATGTGGGCAGCATTTGCCGGGATGTGATACGCCAGTATTTGGGTATCTGTAATAAGACGACACAGGCTTGTGTCCGTCGACTGCAGTTCCTCCTGCGGCAGAAACGTGACCAGCCCGATGTGCCCAATTGGATATATACGATGCAAACGCAACCAGAGATCAGTAGCATCTACAATGAAGGATTCCTGAAGGAGCTGAAGCGGGAGTATCCCTTGCGCAGCGAACAGACCGATGCGCTGCTTATCCACTTTGTGATCATACTGGGAAAGCTGCATCGATTAATCAACAGTGCAGTGAGTTTAAAGATCGTTTTATTAATTTTTTATGATTTAAGATACACATATGGGTATTTCCAGGATCGAGAACGCGACATTTGTACGTCTTTAAATAAAAAAAAAAATGGTAAAAGCTGACATTTTCAAAACTGTTTTCTCACGTGTTTAATGCATTTTATCAACACTTTTTTTATGATAAAAGACAAGCTTTGAAGACTTTTCGTTTTTTAATTATTTATAGAAAACAATGCATCGCGAACGCGACGAAAAATGGAAGTCATGTTTGACTTCATCTTGACAAATGCGAAAGTCTACGAAATGTGGCGTCTAATTTGGAAGAAAATACTCTTAAACCATAATAAAATAATGTAGTTTTCGATTTTAGAAATAATTTTGAAAAGTTACTATCATTTTATTTATTTTACAAGTTTTATTAGTAATTTGTAACGCGACATCGCGAACGTGACAAGATTTCCACCTAGTTTTTCCAAGAGTTTGTTCATCAAATTTCATTCTATATATCGAAAACAGCTTTTAAAACTTGTTTTAAATTAAACTTTCAATATATTTCTAAGAATTAAAATGGTTCATGTTACAATCTTACTGTCCTACTAAGTGTAATCGTTAAAATACAAACCGGTCCATTTTGGAAGTCAATTTTTAAGAAAATGGGCAAAAATATAGAAAAAGTGAATTTATTCCAATATAGAATCTTCATCCTATTAAATTTCTTCGAGCGTATATTGCTTAAATAAATAACTTGAATACATTTTTGGAAGAAAATTTCACATGATGTGAGTTTTTGATCAATTTTACGTTTTCGTCGTGGTGGACCTTTTTCTGGAAATGCCCATATGTATATACAGTCGAACTTCCCTAACTCGAACTTCTCTAACTCGAATTTTCTCTAACTCGAACAAAATCGAGTGGCAATAGCGTTTACTAAGCAAATTTCATACAATTCTACTTCCCTAACTCGAACTTCCCTAACTCGAATTTCTCCGTAACTCGAACAAAAATATTGGCCCGTACTTCTGTAAGTCGAATTTTTCGGGAAAATCCCCAATAAATTTTGAATTTTTTTTCATTTCTGTTTTGTGATTTTGTTACCGGCTCGTTTGGATATGTAATATTGATGTACATTAACATATGGTGATGAAATATGATAGAATATTGCATCAACAATTATTTAGGCTTGTAAAATTGCTATATAAAAGATGTTCGTAATGTTCTTCTTTGTCAGCGCATCAGTGCAAGATTATTTACCATGGCACACACACGTGTATTCAAATGTTTATCGCTTAAAGAAATATTCAAACTTATTAGTTAAGGAATCAAAAGTGGACCAAAAAAATTGAAGTGGCTGAAAAATATGAAATTTTAGTAAAAACTGTTTTACAAGCTACAAAATTATTTATGATGTCATTTGAATCGGGAAGTTCTTCTAAATACAGCAAAAGAACGAAAAACCCAATTTTTGAGTCTATCGACAGGAAACTGGAATCTGTTTTTTTTTTAAATAACAAGAAAAGTTAGCAATTTAAAATTTTTTATGAATGAATAAAATTGTAGTTTCTTTTAAAAGACTTAACAAAAAAAAATTCCCTAACTCGAAGTCTCCCTAACTCGAACTTTTTTCTTGGATAATGGTGATTCGAGTTAGGGAAGTTCGACTGTATATTTATGTTTATATAGTGTCTCACAGCTTAAAGTATGCAGTGCAACTTTTAACTTCAAACTTAAAGATTTTCAAATATCGTTAACATATTGGCATCAATGGAAAGGTCATTTAAATTCCATTTGAATGACACAAAACTTTCCTTAACCCATTAAGTACCCTTCGAAAATTTCAAATTTATGTAGAAGTCAATTTAAAAAACTATTTCCTCGATTAATTAAAAAAAAATTTTTTGATTCAAAAAAATTTTTCAAAAAATTCTATTAGTGACTAAAAAAAAATTTTAAAAAATCTTTTCGCTAATTTTTTTTTATGATTTTTTGAAAATTGCTTAAAATTACTATTTTAACCCCTTTTTCCTCCTTTTCATACAAAAAAGTCATTTTATCAATTTTAAAAAAATCATAAAAATTAGCAAAAAGATTTTTGAACCTTTTTTTTTTTTGCAGTCACTATTAGAATTGTTTGAAGAATTTTTTTGCATCAAAATATTTTTTTAATGGGTTAGGAAAAGTTTTGTGTCATTCAAACGGAATTTCAATGACCTTTCCATTGATGCCAATATGTTATCAAGTTTCTCATTGTGTCACATTATCAATTGATCTTTATAGGATACCATACGGCGTCAGTTTATCTTGCCCGATAATATGGAGGATTATCATCGTCAGTTTAGGGAGTGCATTCCCCTGAATTCGGATCATCAGGATGTGGATCAAGTGCTCTATTCAAATCCCAGCTGTGAAACCGAACTGCAGGTGACCGTCGCCCAGGGTGTGCTGCATAGTATTCTGTGCTGTGCCAAGGACAAGACACTATTCAATCTCCAAGCCTTTGAGATCTACAAGCGCTTCTCCGAGGATGTGCTCAATGCGGCCTTCAACAACGCCCGTACGAATTCCCTCCTGGTGGCTGTCAAGCGTCGCAACATTCATACAGTTAGTCGCCAGGTCTCGGGGCCGGCGCATTCCCTCAGCTCCAAGTACAAGTGTCGTCTGATCTACCTGAAGCTTGGACATGTCCTCTACGATACGTACTATGCCTTTGAGCAGCGCTTCCATGAGCAGGATGCGATCGAATGCCGTCAACTGACTTCACCCAACTTTGCTCAGTTGTTGCTCTTGGGCGAGTGGATGGCAAAGAACCGGCTCCATCTGGCGCTGCAGTTGCCCGCCAATATACTCACCGTGGACACGTCGAGCATGTCGCGACCGTGTGGCTCCGCCTCAGATCGCATACTCGACCATTACAGCAGCATCTTCGACAATGCCCCGCAAACGGAGTACGCCAAGCGGCTGGAGAGCGAGTGCAGTGCTCGTCAGGCAGCTCGGGTTCGCTTCCATCCGGCGAATCTCACCTATCGGCTGCAGTGCAGCGTCTACAATCAATTGTCCAAGCTGCCGCTGCGTGCGATGCATTTCTTTTGCGCCCTGGACTCACTTGGTCAGTCGGTGAACATCAGCTGTGCCCGTCTAGAACTGGGCGAATGCCCCTTTGGCTGCATTATGCGCAGCGGCAACTATTTGAATGCCGTGGAGCGCATCACCTACGAGCACCGTGCCATCCTCAAGCAACTGGTTGCCGATGCACTATCACAAACGCAACTCCAACTCCAGCTGGACAACTCCACGGCGGGCAGCACAACGCTCACTGTGTCGACATCCAATCTGTTAACACTGATCCAACAACTGGAGGCGTACTGGCGTCAGCAACAGCACCAGCAGGAGTGCAAGGATCTGGGCAAAGCACTCGCCGAGCGCACACTCCATAAACTCACTGATTGGCGTACTTTGTGCACTGGACTGCTCGACTTTGAGGCGGGCAAACCGGATGAGGAGCATACTCAGGACTACGAACCGTCGCTCAACAAGGAGGAACGCGCCAGGGCCCAGGATGTCTTTGTTGTGCATCTGCCCACCATACAATTGAAGACTACAGCCGAACCGTCAAAGGATCAGCTGCAGACCAAACATGCCCAACTACGCAAGGCAGTCCTTGATAAAGTGATCAAGTGAGTAAAAGATTGGGATAACGTGATAGAATGGTTAGGATTCACTACTGTTTGCAGGGCATTGTATTTGATTCTAACTCCATTCTTCATATGACAGCTTTTTGATTCAGTAGTCCGACTTTAGCTAAATTTCTTGAGAATATACTAGACATTACCAAATACTGAATCTGCGAGTCTGGTTAAAATATCTTAAAGAACAAGTTTCTCATACCAAATGTTGATTTTTGAACTGATCATTCTTATGTCAGCTTTATGATTTAGTTAATCAATCTTTACAAAAGTTGATTAGGATATTAAAAACAATACCAAATACAGAATCTGCGAGTTTGGTTGAGATATGTATCTCAAAGAACAAGTTTGTCATACAAAATGTTGACTTTAAAAACAAATTGGAAACAAAAGATTAAACGATAAAATAGAGTATTGAAAATGGTTCAAATTAAGTGTAGAAATAATTATTATGTTTAATAATTATAATTATAATTATTTATGTTTGTATGCAAATCTAAGCTACAATAGCCGTTGTAGCACTCAGTATACTGAGTGTAGGAATCAGTGTTGCCAGATTAGCTTATTTCAGGCTAGATCTAGCATATTTGAAAATGGAATAGCTTATAAAATTTCCAAATAGCAATAAATCTAGCATATTTTAAATATATTGCAACGAAATATTTTATAAGTTACAAATTTTTCACGGCATAAAAATGTTCTTGTTCTTTGTAGCAAAGGTTTTGATATTTATTTTTGTATATTATTTTTATTATCAATTTATCATCAATGGGCTCAATAGTTCAATTACAAAAATATGTTAGTCTTATTAAAAAACAAACGATAAATATTTACGTAAGGAACAAAATCATGAAATCGTTGATATGTTAATTAATTTTATTTATAATTTATATTAATTTATTTATTGCATTTGGATAAAAAGAAATATTCTGAAAAATATTTCTTTTTATTTTTAGCTTATTTTAGCTTATTTTTACTCAGAATCTAGCTTATACGGGCGCTGAACACCTGGCAACACTGGAAGGAATACGAGTTGACCTCACTGTATATATAGTCTATGGAGTCTGCCATATATGACAATAATATAATTTCACTCTATTAGTTTTTGTCAAAAAGTTGATTCTAACAATAATCAATTATTTCTATCATTCTAGAACTTCGTACTGGCGCTATACGGAGAACACCTTTGACACACTGTTGCCCACGCTGAAGGCGAAGGATTATGATGCCAGTGCCATTCAGCATATGGAAGAGATTCTGGGATACATTGAGCAACGGCCGCTGGGGGTGATGGGCACGGAAATGCGACGCATTTTTCCATTTGGCAAGTTTCTGATGGATGCGCTGCATGAACTGGAGGCGCATGATCTCATCAAGCGCGTGGGCGTGGCCAGTCACATGTATGTGCATAAGCAGCATATGCGCAACTGGGTGGTGCACACGTTTCACATCAAGCGATTGGACAGAGAACGAGTCCAAGGGCTGGTGGCTGCCTCCCCGGCAACGCCCCAAGCAGTGCTGGGAAGGAAGCGGAAGGCGGCGGTAGTGGACGAATCGGAGCAGCCTTCCACAAGTAAACAGGCAAAACTGGCATTGGATGAGCCAAAGAATAGTGAGGACTCCGACAGCAATGACTCCATGGCCAATCGTCGATCCAAGCGCGTCGAGAATAACGCCAACAAACCGAAAGCTCCCGTTGCCAGGCCCACAGTTGGCACCGTTACCGAGGATGTGATTGTAATGCGACCTCAGCCTTGGATACGGGTAAATGGCTCCCTCAATCGACGTGTCCTCGATCGCTGGCTGGGCGCCATATTGAGTGAGTGCATCTCCCGCAACGGTTGCACGGTGCACAGTCTGTTCCTGCGCTTTCCCCATCTTCTGCCCGTGGAGCTGATGCTGCTGCTCGAGTTGTTGTGCGATCTGGATTGCATTCATTTAATGGAAATGGAGCCACCACCGTTGAATGTGGAGACCTCATACGAAGACGAATTGAAGGAGCAACAAGTCACTGAGCTGTACGATCCCATCTACACCTATGTGAAGTCCCACTGTAATGCCATTGGCTGTCTGACCAACTTTATAGGCCTCAAGCAGTACAGCTCCGAGTTTATTTAAGCCCGAATTTCATCAGAGTCTTAGCTCTCTGAAGAAACTGAGGGATTCCTTAGCTTAAGATACCCCAAGACAATGGGAAAATAAATTATTTCTTTAAAAATAGCAAGACGTGTTTCAATACTTGCAGATCAAGCTTGTTTGGGATACCTTCCCTCCGCAAATTTAATGAAAGGAATTACAACGGCATTTGCATTTTAAGAGTACGTATGATCCTTAGGAAGTCCAGAAATACCCTACAAATTGCATCAAGTTGCAGAAAATTAAGAAGCGAAAGTGGCTGCATGGTTGGGATAAATAAGTGTCTAGACACAGAGTATCTCTTAGCCCGACTCTTCCAACTAAAGCTTTTGTGCTTGTTTTTAAGTTTATATAGCAGTCACTTAATCGCGTTTTGAATATACCTAAAAAGTGGTTTCCGGCTTTGAAGCACTAAAATTGAATTTAAACCAACTCAAGCTGTTGTATAAACTTGGTAATAGGTTTATCTTGAATAACCACTAAAGATCTTCCTGTGCCATTAGAATATGCTCCAGATTCTCATGATTTGAAATTTGTATTAGAAGCCATAAATTCCATTGAGTACTTTTGGTTCTTAGTTTTTTGATAGGGTTGAACGACTCCGTCTTCTGTGCGATTGAATCCTAATGCTTTTGGCAGTGTTTAAATCGTTGAAGGTTGTAATTTTAAAGACTTTTAAGTTAGTAGTAACAATTGTAGTTCACTTTTGTTTAACACATTTTTTGAACAATTAAAACACAATCCCAAAACGGCAACGAAATGGTTTCCAACAAAGCAAACACTTGTTTTTTTTTTTACCGCTACAAATTTGCATTTGTAGCTTTTTTTTTGTAATTAGTTTTTCACTATAATTTTTGTTTCTTAACCGCTACAACCGGCAACTGACTGTTGTTTTTGTTGTTTACCGCTTGCCACCGACGCGAGGAGCTGCTTTTTGTGTCACCTTTGTGGCCTTCTGCTTGGTGGCCGACTTCTTAGCGGGAGCGGGTGCGGCGGCCTTCTTGGCTGCCTTGACGGCGCGCTTCTGTTCCTTGGCCACCTTGATGGCCTGGTCGCGCTGTGCCTTGCGCACCTCTGGCTTCATGTTACGCTTGGCCATAATTTCCGCCAGCGAGGCACCAACAATGGCGCGCTGGAATTTCTGTGTACGGCGTGTGCGCTTCTTGGAGGCCTCCTCCTCGATACCCTTGCGGTGCTTACGACGGTACAGCACGGTCCAGGTGACCTTACGAGGATTACGCTTCATCAGATACGAGCGCTCGCACTTCTTGTCCAGGAAGGTGAAGGTCTAAAAGGATTCATCGTTCACTTTAGCAATTGATTAACAGATTGTCATTTGTTTACATTACCTTGCCATCAATTTTGACCATGGTCTTGCCATGGCCGGGGTAAATTTTGTACCCACTGAATGCACACAAACCGATTCTGCAATTAAAACATATTTTTCATGTTTAGTCATAGGAAATATCATAGTATAACACCAATGGGCAACGTTAATTGTACCATAATACACGATACGCTTTTGTTTGTCCAATGATGTTGGCATTTTTTGCAAATTAATTAATTTTTACGTACTTCATCTTGCTGGTCAAAAGTGAAAAGAAACGGAAGTGGACGCGATATTTGACAGGCGCTGTCAACTTAAACAGCTGACTTGAAGTATTTATAATCAGTGGCAACACTGCCGCACGTACAGTGTTGTAAAAGCAGCGTATTGTGTCACTCAGTGGCAGTGATGCCAAATCAGCATTTTTTCGGATAGATTTGTCTGGTTTTTAACGGCTTCAGCCGGGAAAAATCTCAAACATCTTCTATCCGAAAATCTGTCCTTTTTTTAGATTCAATTAAATTGAGCCCAAAAAGAAATTTATACTGCCAATTTTAGAACTTTTTGAAAATGTAAACGATATAAAGGCGAAAACACTTTCCTATTACGCCAAAATTCACCTCTTAAAATGGGAGAGTGTTGAAAATACATAAAAATTTTGGTCCGAAGCACAAATATCGAGACTCTGCCGCCAATAACCCTTTTTCAGAGCTGGTTTCTTTCGCTCTGACTCTTTTATCGTTGCCTTGGTCAAACGCTGAAGTAGAGAGGGTGTTTAGTCAAGTTAGTTTGATTAAAACTAAGCTAAGGAACCGTCTTGAAATAGAGACGTTAAATGCTATTTTAACAATTAGGTAAATATATATATTATATTTTTTAATTTTTCAATTATATGCATATGCATATTTTATCTTCTGCAGATTCGGGTTGCGTCGACACAAATCGTGTTGCCATTCGTACAACTTGCCTGACAAATATGTTAAGCTTATAGGCACCAAGGCGACGTACAATGCCAACAAAGAAAATGAAGACGAAAAAATCATTGAAGAGGCCTTAAAACTATTAAATTAAACAAAAAAGTAATAAACAAAATTTGGCCTATTTTCTCTTATTTTTTAGTTTTTTAAGCCTTTTTTCCCTTTTTTTTGGTTGTTTTGTCTTATTTTTTCAGAAAATGTTTGGCATCACTGCTCAGTGGTCCGACCTAATGATGCGGCGCCAATTTCAAGGTTTATTGAGATTGGTTTATTTAGCAATAATAAAGCAATAAAGTGTAGCTAAATAAATTATAAATTATATAAATAAAAACAGATCGTTTTAATGAACGTTGGGTGCTGATTAAATTTCGGGGTGTGGAGTTGGTAATTGTAAATCAAAAACTCGACAAAAATATTTTACAAATTCGAATTAAATTCTTAAAATTCTAGCTCTTAAATTAAAAAAAATTCAACCACGGATACTTTTTATGTAATTCTAAATCTGATTATCTTTTTCCTGTGGATAGAAGGATGCCACTTGTTTTCTGGGAGCCAAGGCTGCCACACCGATGGTAGGTAACAGTTATAAAAGATTAAAGAAAACCAAAACAAAAAAGAAACAGGTACAAGAATGAGCTAAATGAAGCTTTAAAATTAACTTAATGTTCATATTGTATGTATTATGAGTAATAAACAACAAATTTTTTCTCATACAATCGTTGCATTAACATTTACATCATAAACTGATTTCGAGTATGATTCATATGATTTTCAACGGGTATCATTTCCACATCTTCATCATCTTCATCTTCATCTGCAATATTCTCAAAGTTTGGTGGCTCTTCCTCATATTCTGGCACTAAAAGTCCAACAAGTGGATATTTTTCAGCGTACTGTTGATCCCACGAGAGCAATGCCCTATTTTGTGCTTCAGATAGATCGCTTAAATTGTCAAATCCTTCGCGGTCGTTGTTATCCAAGTTTATTAAAATTCGCGAAATGTCGCTGCCTGCATAGTGCGGATATGCTCCATCCTTACCGTAAAAATGCTGCGCACTGGATACATCATATACGTTAAGGTTGACAGCCAATAAAATGCGGCCATCAACTCGAGTGCCGTTGTATTCTCGCAACTCTCTTACTGTAAAGTCGCGACGGAGTGAGGGAAGAGTATTTGTATTGGCTTTAGGACCAAGTTCTGAACCTCGTAGTCGATTCTCATTACGCCGATTACGAGTTATGGTCACCACTTTATAAAAGACAAATGCCGAGACGAGAATCAGCGTCAGATTTATGGGCGCATCCTTTATGGTTTTGTATAAATTAAAGTACCAAGGTAGCTTTCCATCGCCGGCTTTCGTTTGACCAAGTCTTCCAGACATCTTCTGATAAGTTGAAGTGTGAATAACTGCATGATTGATGTTTTTTTACTCACCTGGAGATCTAGTATTAAAAATGGCAATGTTTAAAATGATTTCAAACGTTATATATTAATATAAAAATCTCAAGAGCTGTAGCCTGCTATAATAAAAAGTATTTGTTGCTAAATTCAAACAAATTTGTACTGCTTTATTACAGAGTGCACATTTTAGCGCCAAAAATTCGATACTATCGATACTGAACTTTCAAAATAACCATGGCGTGCAATTTGAACAATTTAATTTATGCAACACAACATTAATTAATTTAATTTATGCAACAACAAATAGCTTTTGCACAGCAAAACAATTTCAAAACGATGCTACGAAACTATTTTTGAATATTCCTCTAAGCAGGGCTGTATAACAAGTTAACCAGCTGTTGCTCTCCGACGTCATTTCACAACACTGTTGAACTAGTGACGCGCAATTAGTAGCCCTCATTTCGCCGCATGCTATCACTATCAAGCGCGCAGAACAGTAAACAAAAATTTCGAAAACAAGTTTTAGTGCACGTTTAACAATGGTGTAATACAGCGGATAATAGTGCAAATAGTAGATTACTTTTAAAGATGATCTATACAACTGAAAAATAATGCAAAATGGTTCGTTAGTTGCAAAAAATATTTAATTCAGTTTGCAATTACAACGTTGCAGTTAGTGCTGACAGGTTTGGCTTGCCAGGCTACCGAAATTTGGCTTTTAAACAGCGACAACAAAGAAATATAAAAATATGAATTACAGCATTGATAGGCTCTAGGAGGATACAGAGCACGCTGAATACGTTAAAAATATTATTTACTTTCATCCAAACGAATTGTTCTGTGTTATTTGCTTTTCAAGTGTGAATTGCGAGCTTTGTAAATGTTGCTTAAAAATATCCAGTTCGTTACTGGCGCTTAAACTTTGAAGTGGAATTTGACTGCAAGCTTTCATTTGAATTTCTTTCTCTGTTTTATTGCTTTAGATAACATTTCCAACATGGATTTGCAGCAGTTTTTATCTATGCAGCGCAAGCAGCTGGAACAGGATCGTCAGCGTCTTAGTGCACCTAGTAGTAACAGCCCGAGAAGCAATAACATAAACAAAGCCAATACACAATCGCCTTGTCCTGCGGCCGTATTAATGCAAATGGATAACTTTGTGCCCGTGCAATGTCAGCGCATGGCCAACAGCAGCGTTGGGTGCAATGAACCCACACTAGCGTCGTCTTCTGCCTTGGCAACGGCCAACCAAAACGACAACCTGCAACTGGAGCTGGAGGAGAAGGAGCAGCAGGAGCAGGAGCACGAGGAGTTGCTGGAAGAGGCCAGCACATCGCTGATTAAATCGGCCAAGGAATTTGTGAATCAACGTGAACTGCTCGTTGGCAGCGCGCGACAATACAAATCACCAAATGCGTCGTATCGCAATTTGGAAAGCGAACGACCCCAAAGCGAGAATCGCTTGCCAATTGGTCGGCATAAGGAGGCGGTAAGTTGGAGGGGGGGAATCTCATAGGAGGGTTAGGCTTTAGCGCCCACAAATGTTTGCCAATTTGATGTTTACGCTTGATTGGCGCAATGCCAAAAATCGCTCGAGTTTTTCCATAACTGTGAGAAGATTCTTTACGGCTCGTTGAACCACTCATCGTTGAGCAACTTGGTCCGACCAGCTGCCAAATCTTAGCTTTAGTCGTAAACTGTTTTTCCTAGTGTTTGGTACTTGGCGTACTTCTCCAGTTTGGTGAGATTTTCCCATCATAATTAATACGGATACAATCGACGCTTTCACTCTTTACATTTTCCATTTCACTTTCGGTTTTTGAGTTTGTAATTGTTTTAAATTATCAATTATTAATTACAGTGTTTTGCGCATATGGCGAGCATGATGTCAATAATTGCAGCTGTGCAGCGTGTGCTCTACTTGTGCATTAAACAGGCATATCAGTTTCGAATGTGTCTATGGCATGGGAAAAGGAAGTTGCTCTGGGGAAAGTTCAAGGGTATATTGCTTTATTGATCAGCATAAACAGTCTAGTCGATATATCCATCTGTATGCTCACCTAGGACTCAGAGTCAAACCAAGTCTGCCAAACATATTCTCTAATTCCCATGCAGATAAGGTTTTTTTTTTAGTTTTATTATAAACAAATTTTTTGTGCCCTCTTCTGTTTATCAAGATTGGTTATATATATTGATATTTATTATATTATATGATTAGTTTGCAAGAGATTTAAACTCGTTAAATATTTATTTAAATTATGTAATGGGTATGTTGTAGTCGTACCCTCTCGACTAGAGCGTTCATACATGTTTTTTTTTAATTATTAAGTAATTCATTTGTAGATTTTGAAGTTTAAAGCGCATTGGCGCCCCACATTCGTTAGGCTATATGAATATTTTATGACCTTTTTTCTATTGTTGCTGTCATCGACGTTGTTGTTGTTGTTTTCATTGTTAATGCTGTTGTTGTTGTTGCTAGAATTGTTATTTCGTGCTCCAGTTACTATTCTGGCTCTCTATTTACGTCCATTGGCTTAATGAATTTGCTTGCGGTGCTCAGTTGTAATTTGAAGCTCGTTTGTTGCGTTACTTTTGTTCGCCTGAACTTGAAATTCGTTTAACAAATAATCCATACAATTAAGTAACTATATGAAAAGGTGAGCGAGGTGTGTCCTAACAAATTGTCGCTAATTAAAATTCACAAAGGGGAACAAATAAATTACAGCAATTTAATTGCTTTAATCATAACTTCGTGAACTCAATGCAAAAACAATTTCCCCGTTGCCGCTTGAATGCAAATTTAAATTGGCTCAATATACACCAGTGTATATGCAAAATACCGGTGGAAAAATTAAAGAAAACGTTAGTGAAAAATGCAAACAAACAAATCGACACAGTTAGCACATGTCAAGAAAAATCGCTGCAATTTAAGATGTTTTTACATACACATTGACGAGTCTAGAACGGAATACCCTTTAAAACAGAAATTATAATTTAAAAATGGAAAAAGTATAAATAACAAAATATCTGTTGATTTTTATAAATTTTTTTTAGCTGAATACAAAATTTTGATATAGTTCTTTTTTTTATATTCATTACAAAAATTAATAAGCAAAAAATCAAAATAAAAAGCAGAGACCGTAACGATTATAATTTGTAAAATAAAAATTGTTAAATTAAAGTTATTTGTTGATTTTTATCAAAAAAATTTAAAAGTAAACTCTTATTTTTCGATCTAAATTAAAAAATTATAAAATAATAATTAAGTTTCAATTTTTATTTAAAAATCATACTTCAGCTCTTATTTAAAATTTAAATAATATAAATTGACAACTAACTTTTATTCTATAATTTTTAAATAAATATTGTAAAAAAAAGTTTATCGAGGTTTTCATAACTCTTATTTGCGGTCCCTGATAAAAAGAGTTGTTATTATTATTATTATTATTTTTTTTTTTGCGTTTGAAAGTTTATTCAATAGTATTTTGATTCATTTGGAGGTAGGAGACGCTCAAAATTTTAAAATTTCAAATGTAAATTATATTTTTAATATTTAATTCAATGCAATGTAGAATTTTATTTAATTACTTTTTACAACATTTTTTTTTTATATTTAATACTGTACTTAATTAAAAAAATTAACTTTATTAATAACTTTGAAAATTCTACTACTTAACCAACGAATAGAGTATGCATTTTTTTTCATACCTCTCGCTTGAGTAAAATTTTTTTATAACTGATTTTCATTTTTGTCGGTTTTTAGCTTTTAAATTTCAACTTGTTTGCATTTTTGAACCCGCTTCTTTATGCATTTTTTTATGCGCGTCGCATGGAAACTGAAAGCGTTGGTCATGCAATTTCCGTCCACAAAGTGCATTGTGCCATTTGGGTGCGGTGGTCAAGGGGTTAGCTGGCGGGAAGGGGATAAAATTAACTTACCTGGTCATTTCCGCAGCCGCGTTCTTACTTAATAGTTAATGACAATTTTGTATGTGGTTGATTGATGATGCCAAGGCATCGATAGTTTTATAGTTTTATAGTCCTCCAGAGCCATCGAACCACTTAAGTCATTAGAGTTATAGGACGAAAGCTAGAAGGACGCGACCTAAACAAGGTCAGGCATGTTAGACCCTCTAATTAATTGGCCAGCTTTGTTCTGCTTACTGATTGGTATTATTAGCATTATTTCGATTTAGATTTTTATGTCGTTCGGTCAGCGCGGTCGTTAGCTAATGAACCGTTAGAAATAATTTGAAAAGCGTGACACTGAAAGCATTTGGCACTTGGAAGGGTTTGAACTGAGGGCAAGAGACGCGACGATATGTTGACAATGCTTTAAATTCCACATGAATGGCCTTGAACTTATATCGCCCCTAATGGTATTCCCCTATTTGTTACGCTCTTCACCCCCTGGGCTTTTACACGCATTTTCATTAGCTTTCGCACTTTTGCACCCTGCAAACGAGTTTCACCCACTTAGTTAACCTAATTCGAACGAGACACGCAAGAGGAGCCCCTAATGAATGGACGTAGTAAAACTTTGATGATGTCCAGACAATGGACAAGTGCGAGTACTGAGTGAAAGCGTAGATAAAGTTCAAGTTAAGCTTCCATTAAGCTAAAATGGCGTTAGAATGCGCTTTGAAAGCTTTTGAGGACGGACTGTGGTTCAGTTGAGATTTGTCTAAGCTTTGAAGCGGTCAACATTAATACAAGCAAAGTTTTGAAAGCTATGCCAATTGTGATTAATTAATGATATTTTTAAAGTGGTTATTATTACAGAAAGCTTTCGGAAGTCCATTAAAAAGACTTCTTAATCACTTGAAAACACTTTAAAATTTTGTTCATTAGTCGTTTTTTTCATTATTTGTTTTTATTTGTTTATTTGCAAATACAAGTACTAATATTTATATTTCCATTTAAATTGCATTTACAACTACAATTGACTTTCTGCCAGTTTCTATTGCTATTACAATTTGAGCACTAAATTTGTCTTCAATGCCATTGTACTACGGCTTAGCTTTTTTGGATCAACGTACCCTTAACATCCAACGCACCTGTCGAACCCAGCAGCAAGAAGAGACGACTGAACTATTTACTTTTTCCCTACCTATTTACACACCTTTTGTAGTTATTCTTTTTTCGTTGATAGTTTCCTTGACCCGAATAACAAAGTGCGAGTATATGCAAATTATTTGTAGACTGTTGACGGAATAACTGACTAATAACATCGCTTTGCCGTTTATATTATTCAGATTTTGTACAAGTCTCTCTACTGAAAATTGGCATTAATTATGCCAAGAGTCAAAGTCTTTAACTAAATTGCAGAACTTGGCGCTGTCAAGTGATGAAATTGTTAAAGCGAAGTTTAATTAAGCCGCACATCAGGGATAATTCGAGTAAACAGCGCAACGAGAAAAGTAAAGTGTATGCAGCTAATAAATTGAAGCACCTAAGGAGTAGACTTGCCTTGGGTTGGAGCGGGTCGAAACAGCTGGGCCATGTTGATAAACTGCCTTGGCGAACGTCTTTGGCTGGTGTTGATGACGCGCTTGTTGTTACCCCTACCGTTCAT
Source organism: Drosophila suboccidentalis (assembly GCA_037043435.1). Taxonomy (NCBI): domain Eukaryota; kingdom Metazoa; phylum Arthropoda; class Insecta; order Diptera; family Drosophilidae; genus Drosophila; species Drosophila suboccidentalis. The sequence goes on from JBAMBK010000234.1 coordinate 277,018, forward strand.
CATGTTTATTGTATTTATATCCTGTACGAAGGTAGGCGAAAGGTGTGCACATGCTGGTGGTAGTTATGTAACTTGTAACCGAAAATGTTCATGATTGATTTCAGGACATCAAAAATGCTTCACTCTTTCTCTCACTGTATATACTTTTCTGGATTGATCGTAGGATTTAATAGTGGTTTCATAATTTTGATTTCATTTTAAAGTTATATTTCAAATTGTGTTTTTGAGAAACTTAAAAATGAGTTTTAAAAATTGAAGTCCATAAACATTCGGGGGTGCCACAGAAATCGCTTTCGCTTGAATTTTACTTAAATTTTTACTTAAATTTCAAGCGAAAGCGATTTCTGTGGCACCCCTGATTATTTGGTTGAGTGAGAAAATCTCAGAAACTTCGTTTATTTTGATAGCATATTCTGGAAACAGTTTTGAAATTCATTTTTTATTATACAAATATTAACTTTTTTTGATTTTTATTTGAATTAAAGATATTTTGCGATTTTAAATTTTTATTCTTAAATGTTTATTTGCATTTTCTAATTTTAAATTTGTTTATAAAAATTATACATTGTATTTGCTACTTTCATTAAGATAGTGAAGACTAGTAGAATTACCTTTCCAGGATATCTCAAAGTTCCGTTTGCTGCACTTGACTTTTCTTTGGTGTTTTATATAAATTTCGATGCCATCGCAGCACGCGATTTGCAACGTCGACGTCGACGACGCCATCAACGTCGCGATGGCATAAAAATTATGTGGCAAAAGTGGCAGTAGGCAATGTGGAGCGTTCGCTGGAGCAGCTCCAGTCCGTTGCCATTTGAGCACCGACTGACCCCAAAAGCAAGAAAACGAATCGGAGTTGGACCCATAATTTACTGGCCGAGGGTCCCCGTTTGAAAGGTGGCTGCGCCAGCAACCAACCACCTGAGAAACATGTACACAAGCTTCCTGCTGGTGGTTAGTGTCGCCAAATCCTGCGTGACATACAAACACAAACAAACAAACATAGCTCTAATATTATAAGTACCCATAAAGTTAGAACGATACTAACTCGAGAGTTTTCTTCTCTTTCACTCAGGATGATATGGAGCAATGGGTTACGGACACATTTTATTCGTATTTTCCCGGCTTTAACAATGAAAATCAGAAACGACAGAATTACTTGCGTGAGCGACAGCGCGAGAATCAGCAGAACTTTCTTAAGCACCAGGTAAGAGGCCATAATCCATGGCGTCACCTTTAGTTATGTTAATTGGCGTGAAATTCACGAGCTGTGGACTCACTTAATGACTGATTGTTGTTGATATTTTACATTTTACACAGATGCTACATCCGCCGGCGACGAAGCAGCGACGTCAGGTGAAGCTGTCACAGCCTCCGCCGGAGGAGTTGCAAACGGCGCGCTCCACTCAATCCACGAGCACGAGCACGTCCAATAGCCGAACGGATAAGACTGACCTAGAATTAATTGTAAATAGTAATCCCAATTATGTGCCGCCCAAAACTCGGCCTGGCACCACACGACAACAGCTGCTCCAAGATCTGGGTCACGTGGAGCTCTCCAATATTGTCACTGGCGATGGCATCATGGAGCGCAATATGCGCAGTGCCGAACTGGAAACGGCGCGCAAAAAGGACTATCAACGGGATCTAATGCAACAGATTGAGGAGAAACGTCGCTCCATTGAAATTCTAAGAGAGAAGGAACGCAGACAGGAGGAGGCTCTGACCAGGTGAGTATCACATAAAATACAATTTGAGTTATTGTTAAATGTTTTTCTATCTTTCTTTAATGGAAAAGGCGCTTGGAAGCACAGCTAAAGACAATACATTTGGAAGAGCAGCTGGAGAAGCAGCGACAACGTGCCGAAAAGGTTTGTTAACCCATTTAAATGGCCATGATGTACATATATCTGCTATATACCGATTATACTCATATATCTCGGAATACACAATAATGTAAATGAACAATGGCCGTGTTCACCAGAACAAATCGACAACAGAAAATCGATGAAATTTGTATGATTATTCTGGTGAACGGCAGTGATGAGCAATCATGATTTAAAATTTTGTGATTATGATGACTGAAAATTCAACACCAAAATAATACGCTTAAATTTTCTGATTGTAATGCTTTGATATCGATACAACAAATCGTAATCAACAGAACACAAGATTTGAAAATAAACAGGGCAACATTAATAAGGAAACCACATTACTATAACTAATTTGGTCTTCTTAAAAAAATGCAATGAAGACGTTAGAATCTGCGTATTTTAAAGGAATATGGTTAGGAAAAGTGCTTTTAACTTTCAAATATAAAATATTAAATGCGCATACAATATTTTCTTAATTATTTTTTAATGCAACATATGGGTAATTCTCCCATGTCGAATGCGACATTCGTACGCATTCAAAGTGAAATAAAACATATGCCAAAACATTATTTTGTTGTGACAAAAAGAGAAACTTATAAGTATTGATTAGCACTATAATTGGTGCTAAAGTGGATTTTGGGAAATTGTTCGTTTTCAAGATAATTTAAAAAAACCAAGGAATTCGCACGCGACTCAGATAGAAGTCGTTTTTTCGGCGAACAGTTCTAGCACTGATTTCGGCAAAGCGTGAACGAATATTTTGATGCCATTTATTTTGTAGTGTAATGTATTCATTTATCTAAAAAATGCTTTTTGTTTGATTTAAAAATATCAAGTAGTTTTTTTTTAAATGTAATTTGAGTCACTGTCGCATGCGACATGTCGCACGTGACATTTTTTTCCAAAAAATATTTCTGTTGTTTCTGTCTCTCTTTTTTTAAATTATATATCGAAATCAGCCCGAAAAACGTATTTTAATTAAACTTTCAATATATTTCTTTGAATTAAAATGGTTTATGTTACAATCTTACTATCTTACTTAGTGTAATCGATAGAATACAAACGGTCCATTTTGGAAATCAATTTTTAAGAAAATGGACATAAATATGGAAAAAGTGAATTTATTCCAATGTAGAATCTATATGTTCATCCTATTGAATTTCTTCTAGCGTATATTGCTAAAATAAATAACTTGATTACATTTTTGGAACATAATTTAACAAGATGTGAGTTTTTGAGCAATTTTTCGTTTTTAGGCTCGGTTGACATTTCTGGAGAAATGCCCATATCATTTATTATTTTAAATCTGAGCTTTTGCTGTGTTAATTCCCATTTCATTAAACATTTTGCGACATTTTGTTTTGAATTTTCTAAATAAATATTAACACCTTCCACAAAGAAAGAAATGACAACTTTGATTTTGCCTCAAAATTTCATCAAATCGTTCACCAGAAGCCCATTAAAAATTGTTTGATTATTGATTGATTTGTTTTGGTGATGTCTTGATTACGGTTTGATGTGAGTTGGTCTTAGCTACATATGTTTGACAAATTATATTGTCATTTATTCCGAATTTGTTGTAATTTTTGAAATTGATCAAGTCTTAAAGTTTAGTGCTGAAAATTTTTATTACACATTTTTTATATTTTTTTAACAGATTACTTTAAGAAGCAATTTTAATACGTTGTGTTTTTAATACATGATATTTAGTCAATATGATGCAAATTATATAGTATTAACCAGGGACTGCAAATAATGATTATTATTTTTTTTTTTGTAAATAAAAGAATCACACACTTATAATAGACCTTGAAAATAATGGTTTGGACCAAAATGTTTATTTTCTTACAATCTCTGTATTTCCACCCAGATTTTTATTTTTATGATTTTTACTTTTTTCTCCAATAATAATCATTATTTTTGAAAAATTTTATAAAACTTTTTTTTTAAAAAAAAAAAACATAAAAAATAATGATCATGGTTTAAGTTTAAAAAAATTACTCCAAAATAATGATTATCAGTAAAGAAATAGTAAAAAATTAAAAAATATTCATTAAAATGTAATTTTTATAATATAACTTATAATGATTACGGTCCCTGGTATTAACACTTAAATCGTTTGTGATATATAAAGCAAAAGAAATTATAGCGAAAAATTAAAAAAAAAAACTAGGAAGAACTGTATTATTTAATTTAAATTTTCTATCTTAAAAATATATTAAAATTAAAACATCTTAAAGACAAACCGTAATAATATATGTAGCTTTAACTTTGTGCATGCCTTTTAAAAATATAAATAGATTTACCGATTTAAAAAATAAATTTTGTTTTTTACAGGCACGTTTGGAGTCGGAACACAATCGATTGATGCGGGAACAGTTGCTGGCAAAGCTGGAGGCGGATGCGCAGCTGTTGCAGGCCAAGGAGCACAATAACTTAGCCGGATCCGTAAGGAATGTAAATGCTAAAGCTGACAAAAAGGATATCAATGACAACTCCAGCAAACTACACAACAATACAAACACCAACAAGGTGTACAAATACTTTAGCAATTCGGCACGTCACGAATATCGTCGCGGTCAGCCGCTGCCGGCGGGCGTGGAGCTGGACTTTGAGCTGCCGGAAATGGCGAAGATTGAACGCGAGTGCTTCCATTTGTGCGAGAAGATATGTCCGCTCTGCGATGAGCCGCTGAAGAGCTATGAGAGTTGCTGTCTGCGTTGCCAGCGCAAATTGGCGCTTAAAATGAGAAAACAGCGGCAGCCCAGCGATGATGGCGGACAGCAGGGCGGGGAGACGAGTGAAGCGGCGGCGGATGCAGTGGATCACAATTGCCAAAACAGCTATGCGATGGTTTGCCTCAAGTGCGAGCGCCTCTATGCACTGTGCAGCCAATGTCTGGACAAGAAAGATGTGTGCCGTGCCTGTCAACGGGAGCGAAATGTGTGCATGAATTGTCGCCGCAATCTCTGCTCGTTTTGTCTTGAGGAAGTTGCCTGTGGCAGGGATACTGAACGCACACATGTCAATGAGCTGGATCTGGAAGAGCAGCAGCAATCGGATGATGCCTTTCGGGTGCTAGAATTAAATTGCACAGTGCCATCGCCGGCACCAGAAACGACTGCCTCAAATCCAGCTGACGCTGACTCGCCTCCATACTCCTTCAACATTTCACCCAACTCTGTGTTCCATGAGGATTACAAGCCCACTCCTGTGAAGCCACTGTTGATCGATCAACTGCCCGTCGCCTCGGGCAGTGCGAACAATAGCTTTGACCTGGACAGCACCGATGAGCAGGCCATGGAACGTGTGCGCCGCCAGACGGATAAGCGTCTGTCGCGCTATCTCAAGAACTATGGTGATCTGGCTTCCAAGCATCAACAGCAGCAACAGCTGCGCAGCAAAAGTGAATCGCGTCATCGCGGCACACAAACGACGCCACTATCTCTGGGCAGACGGGATGTGGTGCTACACGAGACATCCACACAAAACCTATCGATGCCACTGTTGCGTGAGATGCCCAAGATGACGCGCAAGGAGACGGCATCGACTCATGCCGAAAACAGTCATCGAAACATGGATAATCTCAAGAAGCGCTGGGAGGTACAGAATTCGCATAACAGTTTGACAGTTGCAATAACTAATCCATCTCATGATTATAACCAGGTGCCTGCGGTGCAAAAGTTTAGCGTGTCAACATCGTCGCCCAAGATACTGACCCAAGTGGGCGCCATACGAAAACAACTGCAGGCTGCCCGATTCTTTGACGATGCCCAGGACGACGAGGTGGACGACGATTACTGACCGAAAAACTAACAACAATTTTTCAACTATTGAACAAATTGCTTCTGTTTAGTTTTTCAGTTTTTAGTTACATTGCACATTCGATTTTCAATCAATCACAATTCATTTTCATTTATTCTGTTGGTCTTTTAAAATTCTAACACCCTGAGATATTTATAAAGTAATTAATATATATTTATATGATACCATGTGCTTCTGCTGCTTCATGCAGCGTCAAATTGTATATTTAAGCCATAAAGTTTGTTAATGTTTTTACAAAAATATATATAAACCAACTTATTAGCCAGATAAATGAATAGTGCAATTTATTTATTCGAAACAGAACTCATTGCTAGTTGATAAATGAAAATTGTTTGACACAAAAATAAATAATATAAACTGAATTTTCAAATATCTAGAACACAACCCAAAAAAACTTGCTGAATGGTAAGTGAAATAATACAGTCAAACTAAGATATATTCAAAGCTCCAATTTACTTAGTGACTTTTACACCTGAAAACACTTTTACACCCAAAAATTAATAAGGCATTTTCGATCCTACAATGTTTATATACAATAAGCGGCGAATTTGAGAAGTTACTGACATTTCAATATCTCTTCTCTAGAATCTAGTGAAATTCAGAAATGGATTTCAGAAATCCCAATGCGAACCCGAAATACAAAAATGCCATAAATTTTATAAGATTGAATCGTTTATTAATTTATTTATTTGTTGGTCTGTCCAGCTGATGGTCTGTTTACCACTGCACTGGGCGTGGAGCGTAGACTGGTGCGTACTGGGAGTAGGCACCGGCGGAGCCGTAGCTGGGCTGTGGGGCGCTGCATGGCACGGGCTGCAGGTTGGGCTGGCAGCTGAACAGGTAGTTCTTGGGGCACGGAGGAGCTGGGACGGCAACTGGAGCTGGTGCGGCGTAGGACTGAGGAGCTGGGGCGGCGTACGACTGAGCAGCTGGGGCGGCGTAGGACTGAGGAGCGGGTGCTGAGGCGGGCTGGCCATAACCACCGCCATAGGTGGAACCGACCATCTTGTCATCCTTATCGGCAAGAACGGATGCGGCCAACAGGCAAACGGCGACGAGCACAAACGACTTCATGATGATTCTTGAGCTGTAGTTGGTTTCAAGCAAACTGCAATGTTGGTTTCGACGCTTCGTGGTCTTTATATAGTACTCTCCAAGCGGGCCAACAAAACTGCCGCGTCAAACATTGGCCAAGTTTTGGGCCACACGAACTGACATATTTACCAACTCAGCGCCTTTTCTTCAGTCTTGCGAAACATAAACTATGCCAAAGATGACGGCCAAGGAGACGGCATCGACTCATGCCGAGAGCAGTCGTCGATAATCTCAAGAAGCGCTGGGAGGTATAGAATTCGAGTAATAATTAGAAATTTGCAATAACTAATCCATCTTATGATACTAACCATGTGCCCGCGGTGCAAAAGTTTACAACTGCAGGCGGCGCGATTCTTTGACGATGCCCAGGACGAGTTGGACGATGCACAGTGGTGCCATTTGAGTTTTTTCGTTGCAAATACCGGATGTTTTGATCCAAATGGGACAATCTAATAATTTAATGTTTGGAAAATGTGCTACGCCTTCTAGATGCTAGCCTATGAGTTATCAAATTTAAAATTTGTGAAAAAATCAATTTTATGGTAGTTAAAAAAATATTACATGTTTACATTTTATTTTTAAGGCTTTAATGTTTTAAAATTATTACCAAACAAATTAATTATTCTTTTTATTATTTTTTTTTTCTTCAAAATATTGATCACAGTTCGTTTAAGATATCTCAATCAATCTTACAGGATATTCCTCTGGGATAGTTCTATACATCCTGACCAAATTAAGTTGGAATCGGACTACTATATCATGTAGCTGTCATAGGAATTAGGTCGAGTTATGAAATTTTGTATATTATGCAAATATAAATAAGATTTGTACCCACCTGTGGCGTGTTTAATTAATTAATTAACTAATTTAAATGAGTGGCAGAGGCTCTCAGGTAAGCAATCGAATAAAAATGCCATTTGCAGACTATTAGATCAAACGAATTGTCAGTCAAAACATTACAGAGTGAAAGATATAAAACACATACAGTTTGTCAACTAATTTTTGCACTCCCTTAAAAATGTAATATTTTGACTTGAAATAAGAAAATAATAGCTTATTATATATATTTGGAAAGGTCGTTTAAATTCCGTTTGAATGATGCAAAAATTTCCTTAACCCATTAAGTACCCTTCGAAAATTTCGAATTTATGTAAAAGTCACTTTTCAAAACTTTTTTCCTCGATTTTTTCCAAAAAATGTTGGGATGCAAAAAAATTCTTGGAACAATTCTAGGAGTAACTGCAAAAAAAAATTTTCAAAAATATTTTTGTTTGTATTTTTTAAAATTGTTTGAAAATCCTAAAAATGACCATTTTAACCCATTTTTCCTCATTTTCATGCAAAAAGTGCCTTTTTTGCAGTTTTCAAAAAATTTTAAAAAATACTAGCAAAAATATTTTTGAAAATTTTTTTTTGCAGTTACTCTTAGAATTGTTCCAAAAATTTTTTTGCATCCCCACATTTTTTGGAAAAAATCGAGGAAAACAGTTTTGAAAAGTGACTTTTACATAAATTCGAAATTTTCGAAGGGTACTTAATGGGTTAAGGAAATTTTTGCATCATTCAAACGGAATTTAAACGACCTTTCCAAATATATATAATAAGCTATTATTTTCTTATTTCAAGTCAAAATATTACATTTTTAAGGGAGTGCAAAGAATTAGTTGACAAACTGTACATATCTTAAACAAACAATAACGTAGCAACAGGTTTTCACGGATTTATGTCTTGATGTACGCAATACAATTTCTGGAACTATGTCTTTTTTACCACTAGTGAAAAAAGGGGCAAAAACTGGCAGCTGGAACTTAATGAATTCAGTAAGGGAATAATTAAAGAACATGTTTCAAAAATATGACAAATATAAAAATATAAAATTTTTTTCCCATCAAAGTTGAAAAATAGTAAAAAAATGGTTAATTGGTAAATAGCGATTTACCTGGAGAAACACAAAGCAAACAGTAAATTTTTGTACGTATTATGCACATAATAAGTACATCAATTAATATAAATGAATAACTTGACGATTCGTGTATATACCTGAAATAGGAGTAAATTACCTAAAAAATGTGTGTTTTTTATTCACTGAAAATCTGTCAGACTTGGAAGGGCTATATCTTTCAAACTAAAAATCTGATTTGACTAAGGGTATCATATTTTTGTAATCGTTGAACAATTTCCTATAAGATGCGTTTATTCAAAATTTCGTAGGCGCCCATGAAAGTTTTGATTTTGCAACGTTTTTTCTTCCACTGTGCGACGATTACTGATTGAAAAATTAACAATTTTTCGGACTGAACTCATTGCTAGTTGTTAAATAAAAATTGTTGACAGAAAAATAAATAATATGAACTGATCTTAAGAATGTTTAAAAACTCTAAAAATGTAGGAGATATTTTAAGAGCATACTCAAAATTATTCATGTTTTTGCTGCGAAGGTTTCATTTGACAGGATTTTGCAGGTGTGTATTTCCTTTGCCTGTTCCAATTTTCACGCTCGTCAAAATTTTCAATATAAAAGTCAGGTCAAAAGAGCTGAATTGGTTTAAGATTAGAATATTAAAATAGAAAAGATTTATCAAGTTTTTTTAACCTTAAACATTTTGAATATGATAATGAGGCGTTTTCGATCCTACAATGTTTATATACAATAAGCGGCGAATTTGAGAAGTTATTGACATTTCAATATCTCTTCTCTAGAATCTAGTGAAATTCAGAAATGGATTTCAGAAAACCCAATGCGAACCGGAAATACAAAAATGCCATAAATTTTATGAGATTGAATCGTTTATTAATTTATTTATTTGTTGGTCTGTCCAGCTGGTGGTCTGTTTACCACTGCACGGGGCGTGGAGCGTAGACTGGTGCGTACTGGGAGTAGGCACCGGCGGAGCCGTAGCTGGGCTGTGGGGCGCTGCATGGCACGGGCTGCAGGTTGGGCTGGCAGCTGAACAGGTAGTTCTTGGGGCACGGAGGAGCTGGGACGGCAACTGGAGCTGGTGCGGCGTAGGACTGAGGAGCTGGGGCGGCGTAGGACTGAGGAGCGGGTGCAGCATAAGCCGGAGCAGCGGGTGCTGAGGCGGGCTGGCCATAACCACCGCCATAGGTGGAACCGACCATCTTGTCATCCTTATCGGCAAGAACGGATGCGGCCAACAGGCAAACGGCGACGAGCACAAACGACTTCATGATGATTCTTGAGCTGTAGTTGGTTTCAAGCAAACTGCAATGTTGGTTTCGACGCTTCGTGGTCTTTATATAGTACTCTCCAAGCGGGCCAACAAAACTGCCGCGTCAAACATTGGCCAAGTTTTGGGCCACACGAACTGACATATTTACCAACTCAGCGCCTTTTCTTCAGTCTTGCGAAACATAAACTATTTGCACTTTTTTTTTTTATATTTTTATTCGTTTAATATTGGTTATTTTATATTTATTTCCGCTACAAACGTATTAAGGTTAAGAAATTTATAGAAATACTAGGCGGCTCCGCCCCCTGCTCGTTTATAGAAATATAGCTATAATTATTATTATTATTATTGAAAAGTTAGAACAGTTTACAAAACTAAGACTATTTTATGAGGTATAGCACTGGCGGAGTGGCCTTCGGCTATATTGTTTGTTTTATAACTATAATTAATATTGTCATATACTATTATAATCTCACTTTATATAATTTGTATTAATTTTACTAATTTAATTATTTAATCATTCTATAATTTTAACAGTTTATTATATTTTCTTTAGTATACAAAGCTTATAAGCTTGTGCAAATTTAATAGACGAATGTGTAGGTAGATTACAATTATTTCCAACTTTTGATGCCTTTCCCGCATAGTAAATAAAAAAGAATTAAATTGCATGTTGAAGTTTAGACTTGTCCTGAATAAATTTAAAAGTTATTGAAGACAATATTGCTAATCAGTATTGCTCCCATTTTCTTCATAACTCAAAAAACACGATTGATGAGTTCATGATGCAGAAATATTCTATAAGTTCTGTTCTATTATTCTATTATTTTGTTTTATTATGTATATACATATTTCATAGTTATACTCTTCATTTGAGGGTCAAAACGATTTTTGTCTTTACTGCAAGGTGTACTAAATTTAAGTGCTTAAATTCGTTTTCTGCAAAATCATGTTTTTTGGGTTGAGTCTTGAAGTAAATGACCGATATGCATAAGAGTTTTAACTCGATTTGTATATATACAAAGGGTCAGAGCTTATTAAAATCACTACGCTTGCATATTGCAAATATTCAATGTATTTATCTTTTAGTATAAATATATTATTTAAAGACAGACTTGTTGAATGATACTAAAACTTAAAGAAAATATTTATATTTATTTATTTTATAAAACAGTTGAATTAAGCAATAAATACAAAGCCTAGGATATATCCTATATATTAAAACAAGCAATTTTTTATTCGTTATAGTAAGTAAGTGAATTAAGTAATTATTATGGAGACATCAAATTAAAGCACGGATTTAATAATTCACAAATATTCCAAATTAACATTAAAATATGTTGGTAATCATAAAATGTAATTCTTTCTATGTGTATTTAAGCTATTTAATATGATTTTAAACGTTTGATTATTATATAGCGTTCTTAATTGTTGCAATAACATTTTCAAAAAGTTTTTCATTGCTCAAACCAAACAAATGTTTAAATAACGTCAAAATCCAAATTCTCAGTAATTCAGAGTAAAATAGCTTAAATAGCTGGAAAATTCGTAAAAATAAAACGTCGCTATGATTTTCCTCGTGCAACATTGCCCCAAAATGTGGCAGCATTCAGCAGCATTGCAACGTAGCTGCCACTTTGGGCCCACACAAAGTGTAAAGAACACCGATGACGCCCAAGTGAAGGCCAAGTTAAGAGAGACCGAGGCGATTGTAAAGCAAGCGAGCAGCGTGTATAGGCCGCATGAGATGATGCTGTGCTTCAACGGGGGCAAGGACTGTACAGTGCTGCTGGACGTGCTCGCCACACATCTAAAGAACTCGTCGCCGTTGCGCGCGATCTGTGTCAAATCCCACGATCCGTTCGAGGAGGTGGAACAGTTTATTGACAACAGCCTTGAGCGTTATCCGCTGGAATTGCAACGCTACGACGGCGCCTTAAAGATGGCCATTGAACAGGTGCTGTCGGAGCATCCGCAGGTGCGTGCCATGTTCCTCGGCTGCCGACGCAGCGATCCCGGCTGTGAGAAGCTCTCGGCGATGCTGCCCTGCGACAATGGCTGGCCCTCGTTGATGCGGATCTTTCCGCTGCTGGAGTGGAGCTACCATGACATTTGGAACTATCTGCGCAGTCGGAAGCTGCCCTATTGCTCCCTCTATGACCAGGGCTTCACATCTCTGGGTGATCGCAGCAGCACTCGGGTGAATCCCCGCTTGCTGGTCTACGACGAACAGCTCGGCAAATTAATCTATCGCCCAGCGTACGAGCTGCAGGACGATAAACTGGAACGGGCCAATCGCGAGGATGCTCAACTCGTTCATCTCGCTCGCCAGCACCATCAGAATCCTTAAGCCCAATCCTTGCAAATACAAATCGTGTCAAGTGCAAGTACTTTATATATGTATATATATTTTTTATTTTTATTCTTGGTTTCATTCACTGTTGGGTTTGAGGTTTCAGCCAAATTGCCAATTTCTTGCAATTGGAGCAGCAAGTGTCAAAGAAGTGTGCCACGCACTCACACACTTACACAACACACACACACTAACACAACACACACACTAACACAACACACACCACACACACACACTCGCAGACACTCCCCACAGCTTATCAGCTCCAAATTTGCCCTTCACTAGTATGTAGTGTTGCCAGATTAGCTTATTTCAGGCTAGATCTAGCATATTTAAAAATGGAAAAGCTTATAAAATTTCGCAAATAGCTTATAGCCTAAAATCTAGCATATTTTAAAGTTCATATAGCATATTCTAGCTATAAATGTTTTCGTGACATCAACCAAATATTTCATAAGTTTAAAATGTTTCACGGTACAAAAATATCGAATCTTGTTCTTTGTTACGTGAACTTTATTCATATGATCGTGAATTTGTTATCTAATCGATGGTGTCATCGAGATGTAGGCTGATGCATGTGCGATGTGATAACTCCGATATCATCAATTTGTAATTGTAAAATCAAAAGAATGTGAAGCTTGCAAAAATGCCAAAAATAAAATACAAGCAATTATTCCGCGATGTTTGGCTGAAATGCAGCACTATTGTAGAAAAAGTTTTTAATATTAGCACTAGAGATGGGCATGGGCCGTGCCGTGCCGTGCCTATTTAAAAAAATCCCGTGTTGGGCCTCAGTTTTTACCAGCCGTGCTTGGGCCGTGCCGTGCCTCAAAAAGGAGGCCCATGCCCATCTCTAATTAGCACTAAGGCTGCAAACAGAGTGCGCGCTGAGACGAAGATGAAGACGAAGACGAAGCGGAAGACGAATTGCTTGCGTTGCGAGTAAGCTAATAGGTGTACATAGTGCAAGACGAATTAGTTGCGTTTTTGTTATATTAGTCGCAATGGATTTGTCATCAGTTTATGAGCTGATGTTACACGAAAGTTTGTTTTTCAAATCAATATGCTTAGTAAAATATAAAAAGAAAATTCATTCCATTAATTTAGAAAGATTTTTTATTTTTTTCATTTTAAATAGCCGCTGCAATCAGTTCCTCGTTGTTTTTAGACATTTTCACAATGTATGCGCCAAATGTCCACCAAAATACAAATTACAACTAAATTTTAATACATTCGGCGCCTTGACAAAACAAAAATACAAAAACAACGGCTAAACAGCAAGCGATTCATCTTCAAATTCGGTACTGCACCGTTTCACGCTTTTTGCTTGCGTTTCGTCTTCATCTTCGTCTTCGTCTTCGCGTGCACTCTGAACATATTCGAGCGAATTCATATAAATCCTTCTGCACAGTTTTTCGTCTTCAGCTTCGTCTTCGGCTTCATCTTCGTCTCAGCGCGCACTCTGTTTGCAGCCTAAGCAAATAACCTAGAGAGGACCATCCCATACAAATAAATGTCACAGCCAAAATGCGTCCACTGCACCTATTTAATTTTAACAAAATCCTAATGATTTTGTCTGGTTTCTTGCAATTTCTTAGAATTTTTATTTTTAGCTTATTTTTACTCAAAATCTAGCTTATGCGCTGATAACCTGGCAACACTGCTGGTATGTGAGTGAGCTAATAACTTTTGAAGAGAACGTGGTGAATATAAGAGTACGAGTTTGAATTGACTACAGTAATTTCACCATGCGTGCGTGTCTCTGCTATTGCAGTGTGTGGTGAGTTTGGCGTACGGTGAAGCGCATTTACCAAAATCAATTAAAAATTAAATAAAAACAATTTCAAAAAAACAACAAAATCCAAAATTTTGTAAATTAATTAAGTTCAATCTAAAATTGGTTTGGTGCCGTTAGCTCTTCGCGTGGCAAAGTTAGTAAAATATCCAAAAAGTAAGAAAATTTTAAATTCTAGAAAAGTCCAACAAAAATTCTGGTAAAAGTTTAAAAATTCTAGCTTCAAAATCGAAAAAGTTTTCATTTGTAGAATTAAACTAATAGCAAAAATAAATAATGTTACATAGAAAAAAACCATTAATCATGGTAGCAATTTAAATTGTAAAAGTTTATTTATTGTAAAATAATACAAATAATATACAAAAATTATGCTGCTTGATATTTTACATTTTATTTGGCTTAGTAATTCACTTCAAGCCCTTGATGAAATAAACAAAGTTATTGACCATAGAGGCATCAGTGCCATTTTGGCCATTTTGGTCAGTAGAAGGCGTGGCAGCTTCTGGCAGTTCGCCCACCAACAGCAGTGGTCGATTGCCATCAGTTTTCAATGGATTACTGTCCACATCCAGTTGGTTGTCCACATCCAGTTCGTTGTCCACATCACGTTTGGTCTTTGATTCCTGATCTTCACTGTCCAGCAGCTGACCATAGACCTTAAGCAGATTGTTCTCCTCGGATTTCTCCAAGAAACTGAGCAGATCCTGAATGGTCTTGTCATGCTTGTGGGCCAGCTGAGCGTCGAAGGGCGGGGATTTCCTAGTGGCGAATTGGGCGCGGTATCCGGATTTGTTGCTGGTGGGCGTCAGACTGACGCGATACCAGCGCTGATCCTCGGGATCTTGGCCCAGCAGGGCGTATTCAAACTGCGGTGTGGGCGTGGTCGATGTCACTCCCAATCGATCTGTTGTGGGCACCAATCCGTTGTTGTTGTAGCCACTGGAGTTGGTTTTTTGTGCTGGCTTGTGTCTGGAAGAGGAAGATGCACCATCACTCCATCGATTCAATGTAGCTAAAGTTGTTGATTTAATCCACTTACCCCAGTTGATTATAGCGCGGCACATCCATGGGCAAGGCATCAGCAAAGGCCACCAGGCAGCAGATGCTGATGATGGGGATGGTTGGATTTTGTCTCTTCCACATATTTGCAAGTTGACTGTTGACTCTTGCTGACTGTTGCCCATTTCTGACTTTGTCTTTGGTTTTATAGCTTCACAATTGACAACATAATCGCAGTCGACATTGGTATTGAATTGCATTAGCTGGCCTCGAATTTGCTGTGCAAATCAACAAATGTAAATGTAGCTTTGACGACAACACCAAATCATGAATCTACAGCGGAACTTCTCAGATAACTCGGTGCCCTTCCCTTCCCTTAGCCAAATATTAGACAGTCACGTCTGAAGCGTTAATGTTATAATTTTTTTTTTGTTTCAATAATTTGAAGCCCGACGATACAGAATTTAATTTACAAATTAGATAATGCTAAGTTCGGTTCAATTCAGTTACAAACATTAACACAAGTTTATCTTGGAATTTCTGAACGAAAGTGTTTTGTTATACTATATATTTTACAAAATAAAGCTAATTTTAAAATTGCTAAATAATAATTAAAGTTAATTTGATATTTAAACGCTACCGAAAATAACTTAATCTTTATTTTAACAAAAATTAAACCAACTCAATTTTGATTTTAAAATAAAAGTTTCAACATAACATTAATTATTTATTTTTTGTACCTTGTACCTAATGTCTGTTGTTTAAAAAAAACAAATTTTCCCTTAAATTCTTCAAGAACATATAATAAATATACCAAAATAAAGGTATTAAGCCTACAAAAAAAAAGTTTGTTTTTATTTATATTATTTATTTTTATTTTTACAAAATTAGCCATAATACACAAGAATACTAAAGCTAATAAGAGCGCTAGCGTCCAGGCCTTCGGCTCATTATATTATTATATTACTTATTTAATATTATTTAAAAAAAAAAAAAAAAAAAACAAACATTTTAAAATAAACATTGATATAAAGACAAACCTCAATTTGATCCAATAAAACTCGAACGATTTCTAGCACGGTACAAGTTGTTTTCTATTTCTCTCTATTGATTATGTTGAATTGCAACTTATCGAGTTGCTTGTGAAAGTCCGTTGGCGATTGTTTGATTTGGTTTGGTTAAGGAAATGCCACTTACCAATAGGCACTTCCGGTCAGCGAGTGGATTGTTGCTATCTCTCTCTACGGAGAGCATTGCCAACATCAATGACAAATTATTATCAGTGAAATTGGCGACCTTTCGAATGGAGCTGTGTGTTGGGGGGTATAAATGGGGCTGGGGATGCCTCTCAATGGGCTGTTAATCAACAAGAAAACTTTCACTTTAACTGTGAGTTCACTTTGCGCGTGCTCTCTCGCTCTCTCGCTCTCTCTCTCAGTTGTTGTGGCTCTCAATCAGCTCTCAGCAGCTGTCGCTGTCGCTCAGCTGTTGTAGGCGACATTGCCATTTGCCTGTTGTGTGCAAGCGTTGGCAGTTTGCGCGCGCATTGCCCAACACTGTTCAACACTGACACACGCACTCCGCACATTACACATACGCAACGTTGTCCGTGAAGTAGCAGCAGCAGCAGCAGCAGCAGGAGCAGCAAAGCTCTGACTCTGCCACTGTCTCGACTCAGTTCGGTTGGCTTTTGGTTCGGGGCAAGTTTTGCAAATTCAGTAGACAATCTTTCCTCATTTCGTTAACACACACAGACACGCAGCACAACAAAAAACTGGCTTCAATTTCAAGCAACAAACTGTAACACTACCAAATAATAATATATATAATAATATCAATAAACAAATAATCAAATTAATTGCAAATCGAATTAAATTAATTGAATATTTATAAATAATATTAACTAAATTGTAGTGTTTAATGAGCTTACTGTGCATCTGTTTATCGGTCGTGTAATAAATAAACAATAAAAGAAAATTATGAAACTAATTCAATTAGTTATTAACTAAATATCCGTTGTCCCTGCAAAATGTGTCCTGCCGTGCGCGTCCAGTGCGTATTGTTGTCGAGCTTCTACTTGCTCTCACTGTAGCTTCAAACGAAAGTACGTAAAAAAAAATGTATCTCTTATCAGCAAAAATAATGCGTAGCGAATGGTGTAAGCTGATAAAATGCTTTTAGTCGACTGGCAATTGAAGTTGGTCCCATTGCATGACTCCAAACAGTTATGCGTAACATCTTGGAATAGGCCAAGTTTAATACACATCTCTTGTTAATCTTGTTGAATAGTCTGATAACTAGAATTAATTATATTATAAGTGTAGTACTTCATGTTCGATAACATGGGGTGTCAGGTGAGAGGCTGGCTTCCATTTATGGGTTTTTAGAAAGTGCAAAGCTGCTTAAAAAAATTTCATAAAAATACTTCCATTCTTCTCAAATTTCAGTAAAAGTTTGTTGAACAAAAGTTACAAAACAAAATAGTATATATAGCAGCCTACTTTTGTGATTTCGAAAATTGTTAAAAAAAATGAAATCGCGGATATTTCGGTTGTTTTTATAAAAATCGGGTTTATTTGTTTTATGTTCCGCCAAAAAATATGCTACAAGTATTATTATTTTGTTTAATTGATTTGTAATTTGGTTTTTAATTATCAAAATTTCTTAATCTATTATCAGTTCAAATTGTGTATAAATCACATTACAATCATCGTGTGATATCAGTTGCAATTATAATATTACTTTTCACCAGCCAAATGTATTTAATGTAAAAAAACAAGTTTTTGCTTAAATCGTTTGTCTTTTTGTGGCTTGTGGTTCTTCAATGATTTTTGTTTTTGGTTTAATTCACATGCTATTTTTAATTAAATTAAATGTTCAGCTCATGTCAGGCCTGGCATTTAAGAATTTACGTTGCCTGCGTGTTCAAGTGGCGTGTAAACTAATTTAGCAGTCCAGCAAAAGTTTCGTGGTCGTTTAATTTTTAGCGCAAAATAAGTAAACAATCGCAGAAGGCAAGAGAAAAGGCCAAAGAGTCCTTCAAAATGAGCCAAGTTGATTTTTACTTGAGTTAGTTAAGCAAGAAAAGTACCAAAAGGAAGAAAAAGAAAATGGAAACTTTGACTATGGAATTACTTTCGCTTTTTGCTGCCTCAGACATTTGTTGTTGCTGTTGTTGTTGCCCAAGTTGAGGCATAGCGAATACACACCTACTCACATACATGTGTGTGTGTAAATAATGTGTGAATGCGTGTGTGTGTGTCTGAAACTCAGGTGTGTCTATTACACGTGTGCCTGGCTGTGTGGGTGTTTGTGAATCCGACCGTCCTTCAACAATATTGCAATTCTAAAACTGTAAAGTTGTGGATGGTAATCGAGTATCATTTGAAGTGAAGTATTTAATCAGTTCATATGCAGAAACTTTGAATTTTAGATTACAAAAATTTAACCTCGTGGCACTTGTACAGATAATAAACTTATCCACAAACTTACTTAAACACTATCTTTAATAATAGTGTTATTAGTTAGTTATTGCCCATTCACACACGTATTATTTATAAATCCTATTTGCTTTCTTATACAAACATAATAATCTAATTACATAGTAAGTTGTACAATTTTAATTTTAATTTTAATTTGTATTGTTATTATCTTTGTTTGTTTGTCTTACACAGAAACAATTCCTTAAAAAATTGATTAAATAGTTGAGTTATTATTGTATATTCTTGATACCGTACCGCACAGCACCTTTTATCTCCAAGCAGAAGACCTTGGTCCAGTCACCAAATTTATTTAAAGATAAACAAATAACAAACATAAACAAACGTATATAAAATATGAAAGAGCGTATTTTCTGTTTTTGTATAATTTGTTTTGGGTGAAAGAGCCTTGTCGGCTCTTATTTTAACTTAATTAACAACAAAAAATTAATTAATTAGTAATTAATCAATTTCAAACATACCCCTGAATACCGCTGAAGTGTTATTCTAAGTTGTTAATGTTCAGTCACTTTTGTGTTGCTTACAATATTATCGTCGGCTGCGAAGATTCTCTTTAAATTGAAAAGCCACTTTATCATCTACTAATATTCTATAAATTTTTCGCGTTTTTGCGCGCATTAACACGATGATTAACCCCTTCAATGTGCCTAACATTATCTAACTAAATTTTTCGTTTTTTGCTATTTAAATTTCTCTTTTTTTTCCCCGTTTGTTTCACTTGCGGCCATTGCGAAAGAATGTGTGGGCTCTTTTGTGTATGTGTGTGTGTTGGCGTGCGTGTTTGTGTTGGTGTGCGTGAGAGCGCTTTTCCTATAAGGTGAGCACACTGGGCCATAATAAAAACTGGACCTGCTTGCTATGAAGTCGTAAATTGTTGTTGTCCTTCTTGTTGTTGGTGTTGCTCGACTTGTTGTAATGAATATAAAACTGGCTTTTAACTGCCTGTATTTTTTTATGCACACACAGATACACAAACAATATACAGATACAATATATATTTTGTGCATTTCCTTAACACATTTCGGACTTGGCCTGGACTTGAGCTTCAAATGTTAGCCAAGCTTTTTTGCCACATTTATTGTACTTATTACAGCAAGGAACTTGTTGAGGCACGACAAATACAAATAGTACGAGTATAAAAGAAATAAAGAAAGTATAGAAATATTTGAGTTTTTGGCACGCCATAAACAAGTGTACAATTTTTAAGCACTTTCTTTGGGATCTGCAATGCTCAAAAAAGCATTTCGACATTTCACTTGCAATTTCTTGCTCCAATTCCATTTGGCAACTTTTCGTTTTTCCCTCACTTTTCTTAACTTTCCTTTCCATTCATTTTTTTTCAAAATTTACCATAGACTGTCACGAGCAACCAGTGTTTCCTGTGAGATAAGCAGCTTGCTGAGTCCAACAGCCAAGAGGTACTGGAGCAGGGGGATGGGCAGGGGGATGGGGCATGCCACGCAGCAGCACGAGCTTACCAAGGCCAGTCAGTGAGGCAGTCAGTCAGTGAGGCAGCGAGGCAGCTTGGCAGCACGTATGAACCTAGATAATAATTTCGTTGAATGTATACAAAGCAGACTCGAATATATAACATAGTTGGGGGCAGAGCCTTGGTAGTGCCAAGTGTTGAGCCGCTATGCAAAATAGATTATTGCTTCGACATTTGCAAGCCAAACAGGATTGCATTTCGTATAAGCAGAAATGCAGAATAAAGACTGCAAATTTTACCAACAAAGCTTAGACATTTCTTTAGCTTTCTAAGAATTTCCCAATCTTATTATAAGGTTTTGCAAGAAATTGTCAAAATTCATTGTTAAACTGTTCGTGGAAAGTCATTATTCTATAAATTCATAGTAATTGTTCAATCAAGACTTTCTACAATACAATTAAAGCTTATACAATTTCGATATAATTTCAAGATTCGCAATTCCACTGAAGTTTAAAAAAGGCATTAATTTACTTAACTTTCTGCCGTAAATTTAAAGTAGATATAAAACCAATAGTTAAATTGAATCTACCGAGCAAAATAATTAAAGTCAAATGAAAATGTATAGTTTATATCCTTCAGTTACTTGGATGTTAATTATATTTATTTAGACAAGTTGTTGGTCTTTGTGGTGCCAATCAGCTGTCAATCAGTCAATTGAATTGATTGATGGACGCTAAGCTGAAGGAGTGCTACAAGTTTTGTCTTTTCCGATTGGCCCAATTGTGCTTAACTTGCCGCTTTAATATGACCTGGTCAATGCCAAACTCGAATGCTTATTTATTTCAATGTCGTGATCGCATCAGTATGGGTGTGTGGGTGTGTGGGTGTGTGTGTGTGTGGGTGTGTATGTGAAATGGAGCATGTGCCAGTGCCAAGCTCATACATATTGTGGCCTGGCCAACGCCTGACTGTCTTAGCAGAAACAGAAAACAAGAATTTTAAGTAAATTCCTTGAAATAAGTTAAAGAAAGGCGCCGCGTACATCTTGCCAACTTTTCAAAAGTTCAAGTTAAGTGCAGCAGCAGCAGCAGCAACAGCAACAACAAATTCGAGTACGACATGACTATACACTTTACTGCTGAGAGAGTTTTGTTGTTATAAACAATTCAGGAGCAAAGTCAGCTCTCCCATTGGTGCTCTTTTTGAATTCATTGCGCGCGCATTTCCACAGAGAGTCAAGTACAGCAGGATACACGACACTCGACACACTCTTCCCACAGGAGCTGAGACGCAGCTGCTTCACATCTGTCCTTAGTATAGAAAACGCCAGCGAACGCGTCGCATGCCACAGGCAACAGCAACATTAAAAGTAGTGGAAGCGGCAGTGGCAACAACAACAACAACAACAACAGCAGCAGCAGCTGAAGCTGAAGCGGCAACTCGCAGCGTCTAAAATACAAATGCGCCGATTGTAGTGAAAAGTGAAAGTTTTCAAGGTAGCCGACACATGTGGCGTATGTGTAATATCTTTCATTTCGATATGAAACGTTGTCAACTACAACTTATATTTAGATTTCGGATTTCGGATACCGTCCTTATGTTTTTTTTGAGCTATTACATCTTTAAATGCTTCTTTTTAAATAACAAATGTCTGTGAAATCGAGATGGGTGCGTGATAAATTGTGAAAAGTAACAAATATTGTAACTATTTTGAAATTGTCATTTAAACTATTTCGAAAGCTACATTACATGTTTGTTAGACCAAAAATTGTGCCAAAAATCTAAAAGTTAATTAGTATTTGTTGATTTGGATTTATCACTTAATTGTGTATTTCAAATCATTTTTTTTTATTTGTTATGATTGTACTTAAATTAAGTGTTAAAGATCCAATTGTTGATATGTCTTTCTTTATAAGTTCTCATTTATTTTTGTAAGGCATATAAAACAATGTCTCATGTTTTGATACCTGCAATAAACATGCAAAAACTTCTATAGTAGTCTGATAAATATGTTCATTTGTGAGTGCTAAAGATGTTGACATTTTTAAGAGATTAATGTAGTGCATTTCATAGTTTGTTTCTTCTGCATTTTTGAATTAGTGTTTAGCTTCAAGGTTTATCTGCAATTTGTTGAAATTTACCCTCATTGAGTTCTAAGTATTAACTTATCTTTTGTAGCATTTAAAATTTAATGATATTTATTAAGATCTTAGAAAATGGAATTTTCACAGAGCTTTTTATGTTGCAGAGCGTCGTTTTACGTGAATTTTATGCAAATTATGCGAATTGCAAGGTCAAACAAGAAACTAAAAGCTGAAAACTAAAACTTTAACTTTGGCAGCCATTAAACCAACGACTTTGATAACAAACTAAAATATCTGCAAACGGCCATTGTGAAATTGTGGAAAGTGTAATCAAATAAATTTCAGCTGACACACACAGTAAACGTAGTGTCAAAGGTCAGTGGAGGAAAATGTGCATTACAAATTGTGCCGACATTCAATTCGGGGGCAGCAACAACATCGAAGGCAACAACAATAATAACAACAACAACAATAACGAGGAGAATAAAGAGTCAGAGGAGAACATTAGCCAGATCCAGTTCCAGTTCCAGTTGCAATTACCACGAAAATCAGCCAAAAGCGGCAAGTTATCGAGCTTAAAAATATTCATGTGTTGTTGTTATTTTATCATCATTATCATGTTGATCTAAGCAAACAAATAAAATAGTAATATAAACGAATTAAATCGATTAACTAAATAATATAGTATGTAATAATTCAACAAACAATACTCGTAGACAACGGCAAAACGCATTAGCAGGTAAATTGTTATTACCTACCTTTTTGGGGGATTAATTAGTTGCCTAACATTCAAATGTAATTCCTTATAATCAATATAAATATTAATGTGAAATTTAGTTGATTAAAGTCAGTAAATTACTTTTAAATACTTCTTTATTTGAAAATAATAAAATAAATAATACAAACTTATTTAAGTACTTATTTTCTTGACCATCAAACTAACCGATTCATGTGTTATCTCAATACAGGGTATGCAATTAGGCATCCACTTGGGCTTATGTGTAGTCATTATCCTGCAGAGTATGTGTTAGTTGCCATTTTTGCTTGCTTTAATTAGCGTGCAATTACATACATTTAGTTGTTATGGAACGCGGCATTTTGTTTTATTGAAATTAGTGTTAAATTGATTTATGCCACAATATGGTAAAGCACAAACAACAACAATACGCAGAGACAGAGCCAAAGCCACACATATTACGCATACGCCACATTGTTCGTTGCGTCTTGTTTATTTACTCGCTGATTACTCATACGATGCGTGGCACAGTTTAATGAAAATTGATTTTACAGTGTGGCAAACAAAGCACAAAACACCACACATTACACTAACACCACATACACACACCCACATCACCTATGTGTAGTAATTCATTGCTGTCGTTGTTGTTGTTGTTGTCGTTTTCAATTCATATCGCTGACCTACATATCAAATTTTTTGTTGTTGCTGTAGTTGTTGCCGGCTGAGAGGGTGAACTGTGTTTTCTTCTTTGTCCAGTCGGATTGTTAAAAATATGACACTTGGCCATAAATATTGTTGGCTTATAAACGAGCTCTTTGCCAGCAAATTAATGAATACAAAAGGTAGCTTAAAACTTGAGTTCATGTTCATTTCTCATAAATGCTTAAATATGTTCTTCTTTTAATTTATGATAAAAGTTCAGTTAGGAGAATTACAAAAAAAAATCAATTTTTTTTGTTTTTTAGCCTTAGAAATTGTTTTGAAAGATTGAAATAGTTATTATTATTATTAAATATATATTAAAGCACATATAGCCAGCGAAAAAAGTCACCTTTCAACATGTGGCTCTTGATAAAAAAAAAAAGATTTTATTTAAAAATTTATTTTTATTTGGAAAGGTCGTTTAAGTTCCGTTTGAATGATGCACAAATTTTCTTAACCCATTAAGTACCCATTGAAAAATACAAATTTTTGTGAACATCTACTTTTTCAACTTTTTATCCTCGATTTTTTGAAAAAAATATTTTGATATAGAAAAAATTCTTCAAAAAATTCTAAGAGTGACTGCAAAAAAAAATTTTTAGAAATATTTTTCGTTTCATATTTATTTTGAATTTTTATATCCGCAAACTGTTTTTTAATAAATATTGATTATTTTCTTTGATAGATATTGCAATGATCCAAATCGGTCAATTTTAAAATTTGTAAAAATTTAATTTTTCTGCTATATTTTCTTTAGTGGCCCTTGAACGCCAGATGGGCTAATCCGAAAATTTTTAAACCAAGGGCAAAAATCGAAAGTTGTGAGAAAACTGCATGTTTTTTAATAATAGTTGTGTTTTGTTGAAATAGAATAAATTTTTAGGCTTTAAATTACAAAATCAAAAAGGTTTTACGGTGGTTTGGTTGTTCATGGCCGAGTCTTATCAATTAATTCCTCTTTTTGCCTCTTAATTTCAATATTTCTTGTAAAAAAAAGGGTATTTTCAATGGCCAAAAAAGTGGGCGAAACGATCGTCTGAGTGTTTAGCGCTTAGCTCATCTTAAAGTTTGTTTCATTTTCTTTTATTTAAGATAAAAAATATATCGGAAAGATATTTAATATATATTCATAATTTGATCAAAAGTGTGTGTGTAAAAAGTGTAACGTCCGCAACGTAACGTCCGCAACAGACAAAAACTAAGATTTTTAATTAACAAGACTACTTATCTTTTTTTTTGATGCTGGATTAATATGGTCATATATTCCACTTAATTTTTTGTATCTTAATATTTTTTGATAATTATCCAAAAATTGATAATATATGTGAAAATACACGTTAACCTCAAATCGACTTCCATTCTTTGTAACGGCCGCAACGGAACTTTCAGCAAGCATAATTTTTTTTCAAAAACAGTAAGGCTTTTATCTTAAAATAGGCTTAAGAGTACTCCCAATGAAATGCATTTTTCAGAAAATTTCATTAAAATTCACTAGTCTGAACGGGAGCTGTATCAGTTTAAAGATGAAAATATGCGTGCAAATGTAACGTCCCCAACTCAGGATTAGCCCATATGCATCTGTGTGAGTGTGTATGTGTGTATCCGTGGGCTGTCATAAAAGCCGAACTCGCATCTCCATTGATTCCAACTCAAATATATATTTTTATATTATCACATTTTATGACTGCAGAAAATATGCATTTTGTGAAAGGTCTCGTTATGGTTTTATCTTGAGTTTTAAAGCCCTTGCACATGCTTAAT
The DNA here is from genome assembly GCA_037043435.1 of Drosophila suboccidentalis. Taxonomy (NCBI): domain Eukaryota; kingdom Metazoa; phylum Arthropoda; class Insecta; order Diptera; family Drosophilidae; genus Drosophila; species Drosophila suboccidentalis. The sequence continues at coordinate 302,365 of JBAMBK010000234.1, forward strand.
CTACATATAAGATTTTTATGCATATTTATATGGCGTGCAGATGGGGCTATTTATGCAAATCCAATTCAATCTATCGTAATATGCTCGTCATATATGCATATATTTATAAAATATGTGAAAATAAAAACCCGATGGTCAAAGGGCGTGTGCAAGCAGACCAAAAACTAATAGAACACAACCTGACTAGTAGATATCCTGTATTTGATTCCGAAGATAGCTTTTATTTTATTTATGAACGTTTGGGATAGATCATTGAACTAAATTTTGATGATTTCAAATGTCATTTGTTAAAAATTTAATGTGTATTAATTTAAATTTAATTTATTTTGAAACTGAAAAAAAAGGCATATAGTAACTAGCATTAGCCTTGAGAGATTTTGTAAAAAACCTGATTGGAAGCAATAGTTCTAGTTATGATTTGGATATGTTTCATTCATTATTGTATTTAAATTTCATTGCTTAAATATTGAAAAAAAAAAATAATATTTTTAAGAACTCATTCTTGAAGAAATCTTTAAAACTAGAACCTTGAGTCATTTGCCAAATGGGTTTGGTTTAAAAAATATTAAGCGTTCAGCTCTTAAATATTTTTAAATAATTTTACCTAATTTAAGAGAATTTCTAAGCGATTATTCAAGCTCAAACCCAATAATCATGATCCACTGTGCACGCGACTGTTGGGCTACACACAAACACAAACACGTCATTTATAAGTATGAATATCATTTCAGCTTTGCATGTATAGATAAATCCTTTATTACCTTTTCAATGGCCACACAAAACACTAGGCTAAACATATTTGATTGTTGTTTCTACTGTTATTGTTGTTGTTGTTGTTGAACAAATCGGGTTGCTGTTGATTTTGGGTTAGCGGCACTTACGCATGCATTTACAATAAATTATATGGAATTGTCAGTAATGTTGTGGCAAGGTCATAGAGTCCTAAATGTATTGTATTACAAACGGGATATAAAAATATGTATTTTAGATTATATTTCGAGTATATTATATAGATATTTCTCTTTTACTTTTAGCTACAGAGAAGTCGGCAAAACAATATAATTTTATGTAATTCAACTATAGTTATAACTAATTCTCCAATTTCGTCGGTGTCTATAAAAATATCGTGTTAAAAATATATTGATGTCTATGTACGTGTTTAAAAATCGGATTTAAACACTTTTCCAAATATGCTAAAAAGCTTAATTAAGTTTCGTGAGTGTGTGCAGTGTGTTTAAAGTACAAACCAGATAATATAACGATAACATATTAATTATTATCGACATGTTCTGCAATTGAAATGATAATTGAATCAATAACAACTCTAACAAACGGAAATCACTCCCAATGTAAGTACAGTAAATAATATTTGTTTTTTTTTTTAATATTTTAAGCAACTATAAGTTGATGTAGAAAACAATAACTGAAAAAAGTTTATGCCATTTTTTTTATAAAAATATTCCATATTTATGTACTTTAAAAAAAATGTATAAATTACTTTTAGATTTATTTATGCCTTTTAGAGGACATTTATCACGTATGCTCCATTGTTCAGCTAGAAAATCTAGTCATAAAAAGCCTCGTAATATTTGCCATAAATTCCATTAGCTTAGCTACTTATATTTAGCATTCGATTTAAATTGAACCACATAGAAGATTCCTCTACGCAGTCGTATGCGTAATATTTATTATGCTACACTGCAAAAATATTTACCAAATATCAATATTTAATGTCACGCAAATTGTCAAAATGTTGACATGAATACAACGAAAGCAAACAAAAAGTTGCCATTGGAAATCATAGACAGTCAACAGTTCTTTGTGTGTATGTGTCTGTGCGTGTGTGTGTGTGTGAGTGTTGTTGTGTGTCCTTTCTGGCTGTGGTCCTTGTCAATAGCACAGACAATTTTAAACATGTCGAGTAATTGTTTTATGGCACTCGCAGGACACACAAAACAAATCAAAGCCAAGGCCCAGGACAAAAACCAAGCTGATATAAACATTATTTTTAAGATTTACGAGCATTTTGCTGCATCTGTAGCGACACAATGCTTAAAATATTATAAAGACATGAAAAACACACCCTGGATAATTGAGTTAAACGGATGAACATTTTGGACCCTTACCAAATACACACTACTATGTGTTTCTAAACACATTGGACGCCTCTTTTAGCAAAAAACTTAATTTTAAAAATATGTGAGTTATACATAGGTGTACTTTTTGGGTGTTACATGAAGTGTTGCATATTGCATTGGAATTAGAATATTTACCTAAATAATTCGATGACTGAAAGTCGTTGAACTTGGTGGAATCAATATTTAAAACACTTTTAATATTCGAATGAATTGAATCCAACACTCTCCTTAACCTTTGCAAATACCTTCAAGTAATCGTAAACAGACTAATAAATAATGGCCTCTCGAAAAAAAATATTCATAAAAATAAATAAGTATGTGTAACGACAAAGAGGCGACCAATGGGATGATAAAAGAAATGTCATACAAGCCGCAGACATGTTGACACTTTTTATGGCTTACTCCTTGTTAGATGTGTATGTGTATGTATAAAAAATGGGACATCTAATTGGCGAGTCTGCATATTTTACGATGCTAATAGCATGTCGCCCTATCTCTTTGTCTGTCAGGACGATTGGCCTCCAAGGACAGTCTGACGTTGACAGGATGTGATTAAAATCGCTTGACTCTATCGATTGCCGTTTGCTAAACCAACTGGCTCTACTCCTGGATGTACTTGAATAGAAACAGTGAGAAAATTTTAGTCCAGAAGATACCCTGTTCAACTTATTAGCATAAAAAGAATTATTTTAAATTATTGTAGAGACCAAAAAAAATATAGGATAAATGTTCTTATCGAGGTCAAAAGCACGATTAAATGTCAGGGCCAATTGGATTTACAGTCGCTCTCATCCGTTATACGAATTCAGAGATAGATACCAAAAAGTCGCGAGTCGGACTCGCGTTTCGAGTCGCAATGCGTTAATTAAGTAATTTTGGCCAGCCCACCTGGGCTGGTCACGCTCACCTTAAACACACACACACACTCGCAGCTTAAATGCTCCAAATCCTATGACAAAAATCGATTTGTGGCCCGTTTCTTGACGCCTTTGAACGAGTCATTAAAAAGGTGGGAGTTATCGCGCAAAAATCGATGCCAGTCCGAAGGTCATTTCATTGAATGAAGTACATCTTTTAATTTAATCAAACAGTTATTAGCAAACAGTTATTCATCCATAAAATGAAGAATTTAAAAAACATAGTCAATTTAATTTATCCTTTCTTTTTCTCGCCTGTATAAGCCGGATCGTAGGGTTGAACTTCTGCTGTGCCCCAGACCACAAAAACAAGAGCCGATATCACCAAAATCAAAAAAGCCAACCAGAATACAATTCGCCACTCTTGCATAGTTGCCTGAAATGGAAAAATTTGTTTAGGATTAGCAAAGATTTGTGTCTTTAGCACTCTCAACTGGCTTGAAAGGAAGTAAATAATATTATACTTCTAAATATTGTGAAGTGAACAAAATGTTTTGCTGCTTTACACTTAAAAATTTGATATGAAAGCATATTCGATCTGTCGCATCGTTACAGTGTGTGTATTTGTTGCAGTGTATGATAAGTCCTCATTGAACGCAGATCAGATGCTTTGTGAGAGAATAAAAAGCCGAACACACGCGTCGTGAGAGCACAAGCTGCAGAATGTGCTATTTATAGAACACACATACTGTCTCTTTCTGTAAGTGTGTCGGCTGCGACGCCAGCACTGTTCTAAACAAATATATTTCACTTACATTTGGAGTCAAGGCACCGACAATAGTAGGTGAGAGCAGGCCCGATAAGGATCCAAGTCCATTAGTGATGGCCATAATTGTACCCGAATAGGCGGGCGACATATCTAGTGGTGTCAATTTCTGACCAGAATAATAAAAGCCCATGGTCAACATCGAAATGGTAAATAGCGCTATGACTAGGGCCTTATTGCAGCCAGCATACGAGGCAGCAACCATGAAAGCTCCCGGAAGAAAAGCCGCTGTAAAAAAAAAATTAGAAAGCCCAATCAGATATTTGTTGAGACTTGATAAATATCAGCTTACCCATTTTTTGGGTGCATTAAAGGAATTAGGTTATATACTTACAGATAAATGTGAACAATTTGCGCTCACGATTCATCGACATTTTATCGGTACGGATTAGCCAATCGGCCAACCAACCAGCTAAAATCGTACAAACCCACATAGCGATGAATGGTAGGGACGTTACAAAGCCATTGGATCGAATAGAAAACTGCAGAACATCGGAAACATATTTGGGCAGACACGTGATCATAACGAAGTAGCCCCAGTCGTGGCCAATCTGACTAACGATCACCGCCATCATTGCCTTGCTGAGCATCATATCCTTCCAAGGTATTGGCAATTTACCCTTGTTACGTTGTCCTAGTTGTTCATTGAGATATGCCATTTCTTTGGGCTTAATACACGGATGTTGATCGGGAGTACTAAAGCAAAGCAATGCCTAAAGAAAGGGAGCATCATCATATTATATAGTTAAGTTCGATTCGTGAAAATGGATGAATGGATTAAAAGCACGTACAAAGGATATGAACCAAAGAACAGTAAAACCACCAAATGCAAAGAGCGTTATCCGCCAGTGAAAGGAGTGCAGCAATACTCCAGAGCAACTGTTGCTTAGGACTGTACCGGCGGTAACTCCGCTGTAGGTAAAGGCGCCCAGCGTTGCCCGTTCCTTGGACGGCACCCAAGCGGAGAGAAGGGAGGTGAGTGCTGGAAATAATGGACCTTGTGCAGCGCCCATGATGATGCGGACGACCATTAGGCCCCACTGTTTGCCCCACATAACCCCCAATGTTGTACATATTGTACTTATTCCAGAGAGTAACATGCAGCCAGCCAGGACCCATTTAGCGCCATATTTGTCAGCCAATATTCCGCCCGGTAGATGAGTAATTAGATATCCTGCATAAAAGCTGCCTAGAATGATGCCTTGCAGCTGTTCTGACCATTCGTATTCGCCCTTATTCTGAAAGTGAAGATACATACGAGTATATCCAATTAGCATATATCTTTCGAGATATGAGGTTTTAGGTACTAACCCCACCGGATTCTGTGCCAGCGTCATCATCTTTTGGACACACTTCTTCTTTGTTGGTATTTGTCCGATTTATGGGCACTACTAGTTTTGTGATAATATGAGACATTGAGACACGATTTGTATAGGCACAAACCAGAGCCAAAAATCCGAAAATCGCAACAACTACGCGTTGTGGTAGAAGGCATCCTATAAATGGATATAAACTGAACTTAATAAATGGGCTTCTTTAATGAATCGAGCTGATTTGCCACATACCGCGACTACATCCTTTGCCCCATTCTGGCCTATTGTCCTCCATTTAGTAAAATAAACTTGGAATTTGTGCAATTTTCAATTTGAACATTTAAAATTTATATTGTTTTTGTGACAATTTTTGCTCCTTATTATTCTCATTACTAAACAAATGCTAAATTCTACCGAAAGTAGAATCGAACCTGACACTGTTTAAATAGAGTTCTTTGATTGCCAAAAAAAAGATAAGATATATATATAAAATTTATATTAAAAACACTTGATATCGTAAATTATAATTTCAGTAAAATTTGGAAATAAAAAAAAATGATCAAATATGAACAATTTTAAAAAAGCCAGACTATAATTATTTTAGTGGAACCAAATGAATAAAACTCACAAATTTTCATCATTTATGACTTTTATTTTTTACTTTAATTAAAACCCCCTTGCATTGTTTCATGTTCTAACCAAAGAAACCAGCCATTTGCAATAAATTATTTATTGAAAATTATTGCTCAAGAATATTTTTTATTCTTTGGCGTTGAATCGAGTAAAATAAATCAATGATACTTCATAATTTTGAATACAGTTTTGAATAGTCTTTAAAACAAACTGAAAGCTGAACAAATCGAACGATGGGTGGTCGCTAAAAGAAGTTAGCATCTAAATATTATGTAAAAATTTCAAAACATTTTATTTAACCTTACTAATATCTTTCATTAAAATACATTTTTAATATATTATTTGTATTGCATAAAGCTGTCAAAGGTATTTTTCATCTAAGGTTAAACAAAAGTAAACTATTTATTCTTGCTTTTTTGTATGCAAAACTAAGCTGAATTTTATCGTTGCTCATTTTACTGAGGCAGAAAAACAATTTGAAAGGCAATTTCAAGGCAGTTTTACCAATTTGAATTGCTGAGTGGAATGTTGAGACACAACTTGACAGGGCATATGAATGAGTGATTTTAGAATGTGACTGCAAATACTATTGTACTTTTTACTTTTAATGCATTTATTTAGAAATAGAGAACATGGCTAAAAATCACAGTTATCATCTTGATGCAAAGTTCGACTTGCTTTGTTTTCGATTGTAGCTTGAATATTTGTTTGGCTTAACTAAAATTGGATTGGTTTCTTGGGTAGAGCATTTGAGAAGGAACGTGTGGCCTTTACTACTCGTAGCAAACTATTCGCAACTGCCGCTTGTCATCATAAATCAGTCAAGTGGAATGCTTGCATAATTTTCTTAGGCCCAACTCAGGAGCTGCTGTTGAAAGCAATTTTCTGTAAAATAAATACAAAATCGTATTTCATGAGCCACATGACAGCCGGCAGGTAGAATACGATATACGTACATATATACGAATACATAAACATATGTATATTATAAGTATGAATTATATGCATTGCATATCTTAATCAAACTGCGCTGATGTGGGATTGGAATTGCTCGTCGGTCTCGTCAAATTCTGAACAACTTCCTATGCTACAGACTGCAATACCCTGTAGTACTCATTCTGAAGATTTACACTTATTTTGTTTCATATTATTTTTACATGGTACCAGCTAGAGTCTTCAAATTGAATTCTCAAATGAAATTCCTTTTTGTATGAGCCAGTTGTAGTGCTAGTTTCAGTCAAGGAATGCCGTAGATAACCATGTGGTGGTAACAGTTGCTCGCCTCGACTTGCGGCCGGAAACGGAAGTGTGCACATTGAGAAATGGCGCAAGTCAAAGTCGCCAAGAAGTTGGTTAGTGTCTTGGCTCGGCTTGAATAGCTCGCACACAGTTGTAGGAGATATAGACGACGCGTCGGCCTCTTAAATACCTGCATAAGTTCTTCGCGCTTCCGACGGAAATTGCTGCACATGTAGCAAACATGCCAGAGAATGAGAATGGCGGCTTCAAATCTTCTGAAATGCACAGCTAGACGAGGAAATGCCAAAGGAAATTCATTTTCTTTTGAGACACGCAAAAAGAAAAGTTACAAGCTGCGAATTCGAAAAGAAAATGTCAGTTACTGAGGCCTTTCGGTCGTACACTAAAATGTTGCCCAAGTGCTCGACACTCATTGGGCTGTGCAAACAGTAAGCAAAACAGCAGAACAGCAACAACACCAGCAACGTCAACGTCAGCGTCAACAGCAGCAACATCAGCAACAGCAACAACATCAGCAACAACAGCAACAGCAGCAACAACAGCTCGTTAAAATTACAAATAGAAGGCAAGTGGCAGAAAAGTGCGCTCAAGGACGCGCTTGGGGCGCTTTAGGGTCGAATGGGCAGTTGAGCACTGCAATCTGCCACGAGTAGCATTGCATGTGTGTGTGTGTGTGTGTGTCTTGAGCTTATCACGACCTCAGAACTCGCTTGCGCCATCTTCAATTACAATATATTGTCCTTCTTGCCATATGTTAGCCAACTATCTAAATACTTGAACGAGTACAACCACAGCAAAGAAACCTATGAAAAATATGCCAAAAAATGCCAAAATCCCATAAAATAGCCGATTCGATACATAGGGGGAAACTGTGATAAGAATGTTTTAAACTGAGTCGTAAAATCAATTTTCCACCTACCGCGTCTACTGTTTCGACGTTCTCTGAGTTGTCTATTGTCATTTTCCTCCATTAATATGGTAAAACTTTAAATTTTGGGAACTTTGATATTTCAATTGTCGTTATTGGGTAAATAAAATAAAAATTATGGGCTTCTGAGATCAGAAAATTGTAGAATCTTTAAAATACTAAAAGTCTACAGTGGAGTGTGCTCGACTGTTATATGCTCAGTACCTAACTCTTGTTACAATACACGAAAAATTTAAGAAGAATTGACGGGGAAATAAATTGAACTATTTCAACATGATGTTGGTGATTGATAAAATCTTTTCGGTGCTCGTTTTGCAATTTTACTTTGTTTTAATGATACCTCGTTCATTCTTAGATTAGAGATGTAATAGCAAGTAGACATATTTATGTGTACATGTCTGTTTATTTCATTCAGTTTACACACTTAAGGAATATTTAATGAATCGGTATGGAATGCGTCCTAATGCTTAAGGAAACTTTAAGAAACTTGTATAAAAAACCTTGAGGAAATTAATTACGTTAGAACCTAGGAGTAAGGAAGCTTCCTAAGGCATTCTCTCGGGTCTCCCCCATAAACTGCATTAGGGAATCCTCTTTGAACTCTGCTAAATATTTCCCAGTGGGTTTCCTAATTTTTTTTAGTACAAAACTAATAGCAAAGCGTCAACAAATGACAACAACATCAAGGAAACCTTAGGGAATTGTAAAGCAATGGAATTTTGGGACTACAGGGTTATGTCTATACAACTTTGGAGACTATTAAAAGATAGAGCAACCCAATTTGTTGACAATTCTGTGTGTGTGCAAGCTCCTAAAAGTACGGGTATTTTATAGCCTCTCGCGTCTGTTTATTTTTTTTATACTATCGCAAGAGGAGTTTAACAAAGTTGACTGCCAAATGGGATTCCCTTCGTGATAATTTAAAAACAATCAAGATCATATAATAATTGTGCTCAATTGTTAAGCAAATTAACAACGTACTCTCCTTGATCTGCTGCACTTCCCGACACATGGCTCTGTTGTGACTAGGGGAGGGAGGGAATTCGCTAGTGATTTGTGCTGACAAATTATGGACATTAATTTCCATATACTCGTAAAAGCGAAGCATCCAGGGCCGGAGACTCCAGACCTATTGAAGCGGAGTTCAAGTGCAGTGACGCCAAAAAGGCAAATAATAAACTTATAATGCGTGACAGGATGGGCGAGTGTAATGTGAGTGTGACCACAACGAACTGAACCAGAACCCATGAGTGGATGTGCCTCATTTAGCAGGCGATGCATTTTTTATTTCGCAGTATTTGGCTTGTCTTTTTGGACTGGCTTAAATCCACAATAAGGAAAATTTATGTGATTGCATTTTTATTTAAATTTAATTGATATTGTTCTGTTTTATATGCCATAATTAATGTATCAATTCATTTGGGCTATTTGCTTATATTTATGACTTGGCAGCTTTATTCGTACTGCTTTTCCATGTAATTTCTCATATGTCAATTACTTGGCAAACAGCTTCACAGATTGCGGATATTCAACAAAAAATTATAAACCGAAATCGCAAATGATTAGGAGTCGCACAAGGAAATGTCACTTTCAATCCTGTTTTTTGGTGTCATCGCTGAAGCAAGACACTTTTCTTATGACGATGAGTTTTCTTTCAAATTGTTTCCTTATGTTCCTTTAATACATTTTTCCGATTGAAAAATTCTTTTTGCATTATGTGTGCTAAATTTGGTAGCTCTAGTCTAGAAAGTGATCAAAAATAAATATTAGTTTATCTATCTATCACTAAATTGAAGTGATCAAAATTGGGCATTGGAATATTTGTACATAAATACATACTACCAGAAGTTGTGGGATCTAAAAGGTTTTTAGATGATAGTTGTTTTTCATGTTGTCACAAAAGCTTAAGCCCAATGTTTGTAAGTCTTGGAACATTTATATACCTAATAGATACTATTAAATGAATCCTAAAATAATATGTTGATTAAAAGCAGATTTCTTTTAAGTAGCAAGGTTGTTACGAAGTCTGTAAGTTTATGAAGTTCTCATGAAGACATTAACATTACATTAAGTGAATATCTTTTCTGTTTTGTGGAGCATCCCACTTTTGTAAATTATGCTTGTGCTTGAAATCATTGAAGAGTTGACTCTTTTAAAAACACAACACCAACTAGCCTGGCTTCGTGTAATCAAAATTATAACATGGCTCATAAGCAAACACACGCACCAAGTTGTTGCACGCTGTTGTTGTTGCCGTTGATGTGGCAGATATGACATGCATTATGGCGATATAACAAATATGACTGAACTGAAGGAGTAGCGGTGGGCAGGGCGGGGCAGGGCAGGGCAGGACAGGGCAGGGCAGGAGATTGCTTTAGGGGCGCCACTTGAATGACATAATCGAGCGATGCAGTTTCCGCCTGCTTCACACTGAGAGTTGGATGCTGTGGCAGCTTCCTGCTGCTTCCTGTAATGAGATGACGATGTCATGACACTGTGCCCAGCTGCTCTTATATAACCCAGTCTACAGATACATATGTGGGTACTCACAAATATTCATTAGAGTATATGTAGTATATACTATACATATATGTAAATATAAATTTTCTCTTCTCTCTGCCCATCTGAAACATTCGCAACTCTCTGAAAAGTCCTTAATTAGACTGGCGAGCGTGTGAATGGGTGTTAAAAAAAAAGCATTGCAGAAAATGAGAAAAAACTTTGCAGCTACAATATATCCTACAATATATGTTTTTTTTTTTTTTTTGGTACTTGTTGACTTATCAAGATTGAAGTATTACCTTTCTCATTTTGTTCCTAGTTTTGCTGAGATTGAATGATTTATACAGAAAGACGATATATTGGCAATGTCCGTTGATGCTGTTCAAGAATGTACTCTGTGTTTTCTGAGTTAAATATTGAACACATATTTACTATACCCTTTTATTTTATTTTCAATGGGTAGAGTATGTAAAAAAATCCGCAAGTTTTTCTTTGTCGTAGCTAATTGCTGTTGAAGTTACTGCTAATGCGGGCTGCTGTTGCTGCTGCTCTTGTTGCTTTTGCTTTAAACGCTAATGCTGTTGATATAATGATAATTATGATGATTAATCAGACGATGATTTGCTCGAGGTCACCGGCTTTTCCTACGGATGCGCATAAGTTATGCCAACAATGATGGAAATCTTTTTCATATATCGATTATTTTTGCTTGCCTATTTATCTAATTTATTAGCCAAAAGTTTGTTCAAGTACTTAGTAGTCTTAATAAAGAAGCCGATGCACTAATTTGATTATAATGTGTGCGTATTGGTCAAACTTTTTTTGGTTGTGTTCTAGATAGATAAAATCGAAAATTCTTGGACTTTTAGAACGGGAAAATCAATTTGAACATTTTTTGATGTTTACAAGTAAGTTAAGTAAAACATTTCTAATAGTCTATCTTCAAGATGTCCCACCTATAATTTTAATCAGTTTCTGTTATTTATTATCTAATACCTCATTAGTTGTGCAATGGAGATGGAAAAGTATTAACTTGAAATTCGCTTGGCTCATTAGTTTTCCTCGATAAGTTTCCTGCAATCATGACTTCCTTAGAGCCTTCTTTTCATCTGTCAGTTGTCTGGAAAAGTTCTTCAAATGAAAATTTTGCAGTTCGCTGAATCGAATGATGCCGCTGACGCCAAACTAAACTGTGAACTTGCATCATTCCCATTTGCAGCACCTTTTTCCGTCTCATTAATTTCCACCAGCATAAAGTGCAACAACAATTACAACTACAACAACCACAACATGGCTGTGTCTCATGTGTGTGGGGGTGGACTTTTATAATTTATTATATGTTTGCTTAACACTCGAGCGCATGCGAAACGGTGAGTCGGGAATTTGGCGAGTTGCTTTTGTTGCACTTATGCGGCATTTGCATATTTCGCGCCCCCGAACTCCACTTGCCACTCCAAGTTGCCACACGATAAATGCAGCCAGCGAATGCAACAATTTCTCCTTTGCAACTTTGCAGCTTATGCAAGTAAAACTCGGCATAAGATGACTGAAAAGTACACAAATATACTTACGTCCATGTATCTCTGCGTTTATGTGTGTTGCATATATCTCGCAGTGTGTGTGTGTGTGTGTGAGTGTGTGTGTGGATGTGTGTGTCTGCATTTTTACGTTTTGGTCTTGGCTTGCATAATTTGTTCGCTGCTGTTGCTTGGGAAGACAGGCAAATTATTCTGGCTTCTAGGAGGCCGCACAGTGGTAAACATAATTCAATTTAGGCGTAAAATTTAAAAAAAAAGACCAGACAACATCAAACAGTTGTAAATAATTATAGTTGACAGATTCGTAAACTTTTAGTTTAAGCGAAAATATTTGTATCATCTCGTTCTGTTTTTGAAAAGTGTTGTTATCCGGGATAAAACTAAAAAAAATCCATTAACATTGTATTCAAATAAAATTAAATTTTACTAAGTACGAGTAGTTGCTTTAATAATAATTATTTAATTCTTTTTTATTATTCTTTAAGAGTTTTGTTTTATTTTTCCTATTTTATATCCATTTATTACATTTGTGCAATTTTTTAAGTTAGGAAAAGGTAACATTTATCTGGCCCATTGTGTTTTGATATACTTGATGGACTTGCTTTGTCTGAGTTGCTGGCTTTTTATGAATAATATTATTTTTATTTGCTTGCTGCTTACCGAATTTCAAGGCTTACGTTTATCTTTTATATCCGATGCAATGGATGCGTATTTGTTGTTCGTAGTTATTTAAACTTGGCCCCTGGAAAAGTTGTAGTGCTTCAGCTTGTCAGTTTTTCATTCAGGCCAACAGCCCGAGCATTCGCATTCACTCAATGCTCCACAGGTAGGGCACATACATACATACATAAGTACTTACAATGTAGATATATTCTATATAGAGAGAATTCATCCTATATATACTATATAAGGATGCAAGCTGTGCCCGAGTTTGACGTGAAACTTTGCTGCAGGGCAACTCGTTTATTTTTTTTTGCATTTTTGGGCACGAGCACATACCCTGCAAGACAGCATTTATAGGTATGATGGACCTTGGTTATTTCACTGCAAGATCGTTGAATATTCTTATAAGTAACCCTCAAAAGGGACAAACTTCAGACCCAATATATAAAAGTGCTCTAGAGAAGAAAACTTTTTATCTGACTGCATTACACCCAATGTATTTGCTGGGTATCTATAAGATACTACATATTGTGCATTAAACTTTCGTAATTGCATGATAACTTTTCCCTTTTTTATTTTTTGCGCTCTTTGCTGTCGAATTTTGTGTTGCTGGTTCTTTATTTCGAAGTTGTCGCAGTTGCTTCATGCTCCGTTGCATCTGAACACTTACGATGTTGACTATATCTGCATCTAACGTCGACACGGAGTATGGGAATGCCCTGGCAACAGCAGAGGCTGCAGCTGTTTAATTTCTTTGCTGGGATGGACTCGTTTTCATCAAATTTACTCTGTAGAAAAAAATTATTTATTGGTTTATGTCAAAAAATGTTTTAATAATGTAAATATATTTTATCACATTACATACCCCTGAATATATAAATTTAGAGTTTTTCAAAAACTAAATTGTTGCAAGCTTAGGTCTGAGCAGAAAGGATAAAAATTTAAGGTTTTGGGCTTGGGCTTCAAATTATTTAGAGTGAGGGGGGATGTAAGTAGGCACAGCCTAGGGTATTTGTCAAACCTGAGCACTCGACTTGCGTATACTTACTGGGCTTTTCATACGTGAAGCAAGTGAATGCGAATTTCAGTCTATGTGCGTGTGTGTGTGTGTGTGTGTGTGTGTGTGTGCGTGTCCTTGGCGTGTGCACTGGCAACTGCGAGTCACGCCCACACGTCTCCGCTCAGCGTTTTTCGTTTCTTTTGCGGTCTGTGCACAACATAACAACAACAACAGCAACACCAACAACAACAACAACAAACAGCAACAAGAACAAACAACAGCCACAACAAAAATATAAAAAATCGTCTACTTAGCTTGCTTTGAACTGCAGTTGAGCGTTAAATTTAATGGCGTCGGTTGGGTCCAAATTAAAAATAAACTACGCAGGTTAAAAATATTTGTTTGTTGTGGTTGTTCTTATTGTTTCCAGACTCCAAGAAAAGTATTAAGTAACGCGTAACCATTCACAGAATTAATCATTAAAATTTGCACTTCTAAAAGCTTAGATTTTGGGACTGTTGAAGTGTGTGATTATATTTCATCGCAGTATATATCTTTAGAAAATATTTAAAGAAAAAAAAATTTTAAATGTAATCGAACTTTAAAATTAAAATGCTATTTACTCTAAAGCTAAAACTAAAATTATTAAGAACGCCATAGTCGATTCTATTTGCACCTATATGTTTTAAGCTCTATCAGTATGAAAGTTATTGCATACTTTCAGGCGCTTGTTGCGTTCTAAGTACGTTTTCGTTGCTAAGATAATAGAATTAATGCTAACTTTTCATTTAATTGCTCTAAAGTATCTTAAATATTAGATTAGATATGTGTAAGCCAGAGAATAAATTATAAGCCATAACACTTCGGAAACGTTCAGTAGAAAATAATTGAAAATTCCTATAAATTGTAATGTGCCCATAATCTCTTTTCCCAGACTTACAGACATCATTTACAATCGTCTGGCTAACTTCCACCTTAACATCTAAAAGCTCATTTATTTTAAACTTTCTATTTCAACGTTAACTTTCTTAGCTTTCTTTAACTTTCAATCCCAAGCAATTACAATATTTCCTTAGCTAGCATTTGATACAAAAGTCATGATAAATACAGCGCACAAATTACCAACTGTAATATCTCTTGCAAAACATATAGAATATGGCTTGAGGATGCCGAGCTGGTACATGGAGAAGCGGAAAAAGCGAAGGGGGTAAAGTTTCATATGTGACTGGCCGCAAGAAATGTTGACAACATTTTCTGCTGTTGCACATAATGGAAACATCAACAAACTGGGTCGGCAATCGGACGCTGACAATGATAAAAATGTGAGATCAAAAAAGTAAATATATATGTATATGTATATGTTCTAGCAAACTTATCCGTAGCTTCACTTGCGGTACAATAAAGTGTAAAATTGTATGCCCCAAAATCAAAAGCTTTTCACGAATTTATAGAACCATTTAAAAGTTTACAAATTCGTACATTGAGTACTATTTTTTTGATTTTCGTAATCTAAATACTGAAGATTCAATTAAAGCTTTTGCCCCTTTTCTTAAAAAAACATGAGTTGCAGTTGTGAATTCATGCTAAGAAGTGGAATTTTTTCAAGGGTCAGATGGAGAAGTGGTGAAAACAAAAGTTAAATTAATATAGAAAAAACATTTAATTAAATTATTATAATTATATATTCCACTTCAGTTTAACTAATAAACATTTAAATTGGAAGTCTCGAACTAAACATTTAGACTCTATCAATTTTTTCCATAGTCGGATTAAAATAAAAGTTGTTGCTCTACATTAGCTAAGGCTCGAAAGATATTTCAAGTTTTTATATACATATAGTTTATATTTATATTATGAGTATATGTATGCGCTGTAAAAATTCGGCTTAAATCAAATTCTGCTCAATACATATCAGTTTATTTCAACCCGAGATGGGCGATTAGATTGATATTTGATGGATTCAGTCTCTGATTTAGTTATAACACGTGTCGTATAGTAGTATTATCTGCCGCGGGTCGCGATTGGGGTCTCGGAACGGCGCGTCTAATCTTTGCTCGTTGATAACTAAAAATATATTAAATCGAATCGAATCAGATGTTACGATGAAAGTAAGGAGGCATTCTCCTGATCAAATATTTGATTATTTATTCGTATTTAAATTAATTATTTAATTAGCACACTCTTGCTTATCAACCGCTTTTGACGTCACTTTACCAGATGCGGCATTTGCTCGAATTCGGATTCATGGGACTGCCAGGCGGGCAGTTGAACGACTTGGCGAAAACCTCGTCATTAGTGACAGCGCCAAGGACACGGTATTTGTCCATCGTATGCTGATCCGACCACTCCTTCCAATAGTCCTTCTCCTCGTAGTCGGCACAGAAGAGCTGGGCGAAGCCCACGTAAAACAATTGCTCTGGTGATAGATCCAAGCCGGGCATCTGTTCGCTTTTCAGCCCAGACTCGAATGAGGAATTGTTGTCGTCGCCTTGTTGCAGCTGCTTCATGTGGCTTCGATATGCATTCATTGCCTCGCGTAATCCACCGCTATCCGCAATATTCTCATCCTTGGTCTGATCCCCATCGATCTTGCGATTGATCTCCGGTATTAGATAGTTATTGAAATGTTTCACGTAGCAATTGGCGCGATTGGAAAAACGTGTGCCGGATTTCTCCGACCACCAATTTCGATCTTTGCCGGTGCTGTCGAATAAGGCGCCAATGCTGTCAAATCCGTGCGTCAACTCATGACCCACCAGGTAACCGATGGTGCCGAACTTGAGTGAGTTGGGCCAGGCCTGATGGTAGACTGGTGGATGCAGTACACCAGCCATGACATTGATCGAATTCTCTTGCCTACTATACAAAGCGTTCACCGAAGTTCCGATCAAAAGCCGCAGAGGTTTCGTTTCCTCGGACAACTCCTTGTGATGGAATCCATTGTAACGCATCATGTATATAAGGAACTTTCTTAAGTTGATCTGGTTTGTGGCCCAGCTCTCTGGGACGAAGGTTAGATTGTTCATCTCGCTTATTAGGATATCAGTGAGATTGTCATCTTTTAGTGCACCTACCCGCGACACGATCACTGATTCTTTGAGCAACGCCTCCTTGCGGGTTTCCTCGTCTAGCCAACTGGCATTTTCCAAGAGCTGCACAAAACTCTTTCGCAACTCGGTGATAATGTTCGTAATCTCCGTATTGGTTTCATCCGTAAAGTGTTTCTGAACTCAAAAATATTATTGTTAAGTACAATTTATAAATAAAGATTAGTGTGCATCAAAACTCACCATTAGGTAAAGCTTGCTAAAGATATAAGGCATTGAGCCTTGTGTATTCATCATACAAAGATCGCGCTGGAACTTGGAGGACTTCAGCTTAAAGTCTAAGCTGTAAATGAGCTTCAGGGCCAGATAATTGGCAACTGCCTCCTTGTGCTTGGAACACACCTTATCCAGTTCATGGTAGTAGAAATCGCAGAAGCGATCCGATTCTTCTCCAAAATCGAGACCACCCCACGCAATGTCATAGTAGTTTTTCCATAAGGGAAAAGGCTCCAATTTCTCAATCCTCGACAGGACATTACATTTATCTGTATTCTCATCAAATCGATCGGCGATCTGCAGCACCTCACGCCAGAAGGCAAAGACTCCAGCAATCACATCGTTCACCTGTTCATCGGGAAGTCCATAAGTCCTAAGATATTCCCGCATTCGTTTCTCATTTAGTTTGTATCCGTCGGTGTCGTTGGTGGGAATGTTGTCGCTATGGACGATATAATCAAAGCCGAGCCCTGGCAGCCTGAAATATGGCATAAATGGATATGTTGACAAGACATTTTCCTTGATTAGTCCTTCTACCCCGTAGTTAGTGAGGTGGGAGCTCATGTTGAACCAACTAAAATTCGAGGGCTGCCACGCATCGCCGTCCACAGCGGGAAATCCGCCAATCGACCTGATAAGCGCGAGATAAGCGGGATCTGAGACACTGAGACACGCGTTGTAGAACTGTCGGGCAATGTTCAGTTCCTTTTCATAGCCCAGATCCCTGGCCAGCGTGGAGTTCGACAGGAGCAGTTCCTCCGTCTTATCGATCACCGCATACACAATGTCCAGGTGATTGCTACGTTTGTTTATCTTTTGCCTCTCCGGTTTTACCAGCTTCCAGTTGCCACAGGCATATTCGTAGAAATCGTCGCATGGCGCCACAGTGAGATTCATATAGCTGGACATCAGTGCAGCATAGGATTTGAGGTATTCGGCATTATCATCAGTTATAAGGTTATCGTTGCTGTCAATTTTACTTGGCTTCACTTCCGGCTCAATTGCTGGTTTGGCCACACACGTTGAATAAATTAAAGCACCACATATTACAAACAAGATTCTCTTTATCTCAAACATTTTTACTATAGATTTACATTGATTGATTGATTGATTGGTGCATTTGATTTTGATAGAAGTTAGTTAGTTTTAAAATATTCGATTATGTTTCAGACGCTTCGCACAACTGATTTATTCAGAGCCTAGAATTAATCTGCGGAAACACAAAATTTTTAGCACTTAACACTCGCATCGCTCTCACTGAGAAACTGAAAATACTTGACTTACTGATAAAGATTTTAGTATATTCAAATTGAATTCATGACCTATTCTAAGTTTAGATTATGTAAAGAAGAAAGAAATTACCTACTTGTCGTTGTTAAAGTATTAATATTTTGTTCCCAGAATTTAATTTAATTTTTAATTGAATTCATTCAAAAATGTCAAATGCAAGTTGCAGCGCAGCTAACAAAACATAAAAGTTTATTGATTTGTTACCAAATGCTGATCTCGCATTCAATGCTGACAGATTTAATTTAATTTTTCAAATGCCATACACACACATACGAGCACATATAGATGCATTTGCACACACACACACACACACACACATAGATAGGAACTGCACTCAGCCAAAAATGTTTGGCACGGAAAGGATGAAAATGCATTTCATTTGTGGTTTCAACAACAGCATCAACAAGAGAGTTTTAGACCCTGTACTTAGCAAGAACACAGGGCTTATTAATTTGCTAAAAACAATGTCCAAAATTGTTTCTTGAACAGAAGGACTTTAATAGCTAGAATCACTAAAATCGGAATGCATATTTCCCATCATCATACTCATGTTTTAGAATTTATTAATATTATTTGAATATTTCCATAAATGCAGAGTCTCTCGGAGTCGAGTTTGCCGGACTGCAGTTCTTCTTACTAGTTGTTGCTGCTTATTTATCCAAAGAGTGGCTTAGTGTGTATTTTGATTTAATTTGAAAACTGCACTTCAAATGCTCAGAATGCATTTCCTTTTGCATCCGTCTGCACACAATTTGCCAAATGTCAGAGGGGCGGAAATGGAAGGGTAGTATTTGTGTAGGGTGCAGGGCTTGGTTGGTTGATTTTGATCCGTTGGCTTAAGCTGCCATAACAATTGCGTTGGCTGACAGTTGCCAGCTGCCGGTTGCCAACATAGCTTGCCACGTGCCGCAGGACCAAGGGACTGACATAAATTAGCCAAGCGGTTGAGCTAAATATGTATACGTGTCTATGTGTGAGTGTCTGTGTGTGTGTGTGTGCCTGGGTGTCAGTTAGTATGTGTGCTTGACAATTTAGTGTTGACATTTATGTGAAATGCCCTTTTAAGTGGTCCAAGTCCAAGTCCGAGCTGATTGATGTGGCTTTCAAGCGTCTCTCATTGCCAACCCGCCAGCCTCTTGGCCATTTGCATAACGAGATCTGTGTGGGAAACTCAACCAAATAGCCAAGTTAGCCAAAAGCTCATTATTATTTAAGAGGGCTATTCATTAAGTACTCTTAATCATTTACTGTGACGTTAATATTCGCCACAATCAGACAGAGCGATGTCAGATGCGATTTCAACATACTTTTATTTATAATAAAGTCCATGACAAGCCTCTGAGTGACCGCAAGGATGCACGGTGATTGTGATACGCACTCACCCACAAACGTTGATAATTGCAACGTGCACCACGCTGCGTATACGTAATGAATTCCCGTGCAAAATTGTGTTTGATTCGTGAAAAGGCCAGGCTTATATAGGGTAATCCATTTAGATTTATTTTTATTATAAGCAAAACCCTAACAATAGAATTGGAATTTAGAATCTCTACTATAACCAAAAAGAACAAACTTGTACATTTAGTTTTTAAAGAGACTTTCATTTAAATATTGGCTACTGGTTGCTTTATTGAAAGAAATTCGATCACTAATCACTGAACTTTCATTGAATTTCGTTTATTGCCTGAAATGGATACATAAAATTTTGTTTTTAGTGTGGATCAATTAAACAGCCTACAGGATTTCAATAAAATTATGTTTGAAGAGTAAATATCCGAGATTGTTCGCCTTAATACAAATTTCGATACCTAATTATTTTTTTGTACTTTTTTTTTAATGCAAAATTTTTATTTATATATATGTTAACTTATACAAGTGGGTTTTCAGTTGGCGCTTTATATAGGGCCATTTAATCTGTCGTTGAAAAGTTTTCGACATTTTAAATATTTTTTCAGGTTGTAAGAGGCGCTTGTCCAAAACTGTTAATTGAGTTGGAGTCCCGTCATAACAAAACTCAATTATGAAAAAGTTGTTAAAGTCAGGGGCTCAACTTTTACGTGGCTGGTACCACAATTTGCCAAAGTTCGCAAGGTCTGCTCTGAGCCCTGGTCCCTGGTCTTTTTGGGAATTGGCCCGGTAGCTCTGACGACCTTGGCAAGTTCATGGCGTCCGCACGCAGGCAATACTTTCAGCTCTATTATTGACATGATTGACTTGGTATTTTTTCTTGACCATGTAGCCATGTGGGACAGAACTCTGTGCCGATTGGAGTTCTATAAATATGCTCTTTTCGGGGGCGTGGGTCTCTACGCAGCTGTCAAAGTTTAACGGCCAGACATTTTGACGGTTCGTGTGTTGATGGGGGTGTGGCTTTAAGTTAAATATTGTACTCGCCTCATTGATTCCATACCTAGGTCATACATTTAGTCAAAGTTCCCACAAGTCTATTAAATATTGATATACCTGAAAAATTCTTAAAGCTGCATTCCAACCCCTTAATTGTGGATAAATATTAAATCTGTCAACAAAATTATAAAGAAAAAAATATATATATCTAACTTAAGATCGAATCTAAAAAACTCCTGCATATTTTATGTCATGAAAAGTACCAGCAACATTTGTTAGATAATTTAAAAAAAAACCAATAAATTATTTTCATATTGAAAGGCAACAACTTTTAGTTCCTCTATCAATCCTAGATAGCAATCAATGCTTGAAATGTACTCTGATTTCTCATTTCATATTTTAAATGACAAGCATTCTTATCACATTCTCGTATGTTATAAAAAAAACTATGCTTATCAGCTTTTTGCGGTTCCTTAAAGAAGGTAACAATTTTATTGTATTTTAGACTACTTTTTTCTGTTTTTAACTTCTGACTCATGTATTGTCAGCCCGCTCAAATATAACGAATATGGGAAAATGAATACTGAAAAGTGAGTAAAATGTGAGTGCTCGTATTTCTCTTTCACTAATAGCTTTTAATTAAATCAGACAGTCAGCTGTGTACCTCTTATATACATTTAATATGCCGCAAAATTTTATGGATATTTTGTCAAGTCATTAAGAAACTAAAAATAATTAAAATCCAAAACTTTAGAAATGAGTGCGTGACACGAATAACTATGAATATTTACATATATTATAATATAAAAATATAATACTTAGCTAAATTTATAATACCAACAAAATTTATTTGCCATTGTAAAAATTGTCTTAAAGTTTAATAGTGTTTTCAAAACCACCACGAGATGACAGATACGAGTATTTGATACTTTTTATAATTTTCTTGAACTTTAGAAATAAATGTAAAGTGCCAGAAAATCACATACTAAATAATTTCATTCGATTCTTATTTCGAAAATCGTTTTTAATTTTAACAATATACATTTGCATGTGTGATCTAAGTACATTTAGTTATATATGGGTACTTCCAGGATCGCGAACGCGACATTTGTACGACTTTAAATGAAAAAAAAAATGCCAAAAATTGACATTTTCAAAAATGTTTTCTCACGTGTTTAATGCATTTTATCAACTCTATTTTTATGATAAAAGACAATCTTTGAAGACTTGTCGTTTTTTAATTATTTATAGAAAACAATGCATCGCGAACGCGACGAAAAATGGAAGTCATTTTTGACTTCATCTTGACAAATGCGAAACTCTGCGAAATGTGGCGAGTAATTTGGATGAAAATACTCTTAAACCATAATAAAATAATGTAGTTTTCCATTTTAGAAATAATTTTGATATGTAACAACCGATTTATATATTTTACAAGTTTTCTTAGTAATTTGTAACGTGACATCGCGAACGTGACAAGATTTCCACCTAGTTTTTCCAAGAGTTTGTTCATCAAATTTTATTCTATATTCCGATATATAGCTCTTAGAACTTGTTTTAAATTAAACTTTCAATATATTTTTATATATTAAAATGGTTTATGTTACAATCTTACTGCCTGACTTTGTGTAATCGTTAAAATACAAACGGTCCATTTTGAAAATCAATTTTTAAGAAAATAGGCAAAAATATGGAAAAAGTGATTTTATTCCAATATAGAATCTATATTTTCATCCTATTGAATTTCTTCTATCGTATATTGATAAAATAAATAACTTGAATACATTTTTGGAAGAAAATTTCACAAGATGTAAGTTTTTAATCAATTTTATGTTTTTTGGCAAGGTGGACCTTTTTCTGGAAATGCCCATATATGATTATTTAAATCAATTTGATGTAAATTATGAATTGACTATTCATATAGCCCTTAAATGCAGTACATTTTCCACTTTGGGAAAACCTTTTTCCGAAATTGATGAGACATGTTTTTATTAATTGCTGGCATATATTTTTTTATTTGGATTCAATTGTTACTATATTATTATATGTATATTGAAAATATATCGTTACTATATTATTATATGTATATTGAAAATATATCGTTCATTTACTAGAAGAGTGAAATATCTCAAAAAATGGCATTTCGAGATAAACGCATTTAAAGTTTTCAAGTGTCGCCTTTGAGTTAATAAAGCCGAATCTTTGGAAATGAAAAAACGACACATATAGTACTCTTCTCACACTCTCAGTTTTAAAGATAGGATGATGAAATTTTTACACAACATAGATTGTTACATTGCGAACATTTCTGCATCATTAACTCAAAATCGTGTTTTTCGACTTACTAGTATGTCACTCTTCTAGTAAATGAGCGATATATGCATTAAAAAAAACAATGTTTCTTTTCGATTTCATATAATCCCGCGATACCCGCAATTTTTATTTGAATCTGTTTTTTGTTCAATATTTGCTCAACACTGCGAGTCTCTGAACGAGTGTTGTTGATTGTTTTGACTTTAATTTAGAACTTTTTTGTTATTGTTGTTTGTTTTCATTTTTATCAGTGTCTTGGTCGTGGTTTATGTACATACAATACATACTCCCAGGCATGTGTCGATATCGGTATCAATAAAGAGCAGAATCTTTCTGATATGGCGACTGAAATAGCAATAGAAATTCGAGTAGAATGCCTGAAATCCAGTCACATTTGAGACGTTGCCGTTGTAAGGTGTCGGAGTGAATAACTGGTGAATTAAATGTGTATGAATAGTGAGTGTGAGTGAGAGTTATGCAGAACATGTTTTGTTATCGATATCGGTACTCGTATCTGCTCGTAGTTATGGCAATTGTGGGCACATACAATGCCCAGATCATACCACTGTCGAGCTATTGCCACCAGGTGAATGATTCATGCACCTGCGATACACAATCGAATCTAGTGCGCGTCCACTGTCCCAAGGAATACGCGATGATCATGCAGATCACGGACAATGTCACAAACATTGCCATGAGCTATTATTCCAGCTCTGGTGTTCGGTGGCTGCCGCGCTTCGATATCAGCCAGGTGGCCATGTTTGAGTTTGACGCCTATAACTATTGGTCGGAGACGTTCTTCGGGGATCTGCTGAGTGCTCTGGGTGTGCAGGAGGTGCTCAAGGTTCAGTTTCGTGATCGCAGCCTCGAGACGGAAGTTAGCGTCCAGGGGGAGTTGGATAATCTGGACGCTGAACTGGCTGTGGCGAATAACATCAGCACCTGGTTCTTTAGTCCCGTGCCTGCATTGGAGTACTTCAAATACGAGAGCTCACAGCAGGTGCTGTCCGAGACCATATTCCAGGCCTTTGATAGCCTGAAAGCTCTGGAACTTAAATTGGCAGTACGCAAGTTGCCCACTAAGCTTTTCTCCTCCGTTTCGAGCAGTCTCCAAACGTTGTCCATTTCGAATCCGTACATGTTTCACTTTCGACCGGAGCTGCTCCAGGAGCTGCAGCAGCTGCGCAATCTCAGCCTGAAGCTATCACAGCCAGCCGGAGAGAAGCCCGATACGCTGAGGAATCATGTGTTCACCTCCATGCCGCAGCTGGAGGAGCTGCGTCTGACGCGTGCCACCAACCATGTGGATGCCAAAATGTTCAAGGGCAGCTACAAACTGCGATTCATTCGACTCAATAAAAATCCACTATTAAGTGAACTCCCCAGTGAGCTGTTCCTCGATCAGGGCAATCTCACGCTATTGGATCTATCCTGCAATGCCTTGACCAAGCTTCCTGTGGATCTCTTCAACAGTCTCAGCAATCTGCGACTTCTCGATCTGTCCAGCAACAGGTTAACCAACTTGTCAAGGTGGGTTCCACTCTCTGTGCTCTGCACTCTGCTCTCTGCTCTCTGCTGATTAGAAGAAGGCACAAATCAATGGCCGATAGACGCAAATCAACAACCACAACTCAAATAATAAATCACACTACCTCAAACTGTTTCTAAGTTTTCACTTATTTTTATTACTTATCACTTATTTCTTATCGCTTATCAGCGGCGGCGATTATCAAATGACAGCTGAAAAGTTATTGATTTCTTGTTGATAAATTAGATGCTTTGAAAACAGAAATTGAGGATAAGGAAATTCAATGTTGTTGTTTTGAGATGGTTTTCTCTTAAGATTATTTCCACATCCTGTATATACTGTAGAATCATTGTAGTGCTGGGTATATGTACATTATATAGACTCTTTACCTTTATATAAATTATTTATCCAAATCTATTGCCAATTTAAAAAATATACCTAAGCATTCATTTCATTTGTAGTTCACATTTATTCTGGTAAAAGAAACTAATTAATTAATCATGAATAAAATTTAGAAAAATTGCGTAAAATTAAGGACATCACAGTTAAGTCAGCAACTAAACTTATTTGTAAATTAATTTCACAAATGCTTCATTAATTTATTTATATAGGTTCACACATTCGAAACTTTATAAATAATTTTAGTACTCAACTTAATACGTTAACAAAAATCAGTAAATAGGTTTGGGTTACTTAAAGGTTAACCAAAGTGAATATCATATATAGTATGTAACTACTAGCAGCTGCTGAAAATAGAAAATTAATTAACAATTAACAATTATAGTTGAATAACTATTTCTTTAACTTTTTTATTCATAATGAAATACTTAAATAGAACATTTTTTATAACTTATGTAAATCAATTTTAATTAGAGTCTAATTACAAATGAATTCCAGAGGTGAAAATAATTTATCGAGCCTCTTTTCTTTGGATTTTGATTGTTGTTAGTTGATTAATTGTAATTAGAACAACAAATTCTACTTGTTTCAATTCGTAACCAACTATTGTAGTTTCAGGCTGACACAAATTTCTTTGTATTATAATATTTCAAGTAATCTGCATCGATTTTATAGGTTTTTCGTATGTAATAGATTTGCCAATAGAGACAGTTTTCTCCAATCTGAACATCTTAGAAATTGTGAGCTTAATTCCTTAATAACTTTTCATCGTTCCGCAGTGAACTGTTTAGGCCGCTGACGTCGCTCGGAAAACTGGTGCTTAACCAAAACTCGCTGACTTCTCTGAATCCCACGACGTTTGAGGATGTGCGAAGTCTCAACTTTATCGATATGCGTGGGACGCAGTTTTACGGGACCAAGCTGACGATGCCCTTCGAGGCACTGGTGTGCACCAACGAGGAGACCTGTCAGTACAAGTCGGAGCACTGGGAGTGCGATCCCCACTGCATCTGCTGGGTGCAACGACAGACGTGGCAACTCTTTGTGGATTGCCGTGGAGCTGCCCTGGAAAGTCTGCCTCCATTGCCACGGAACAATCTAATTCAGACGGTGCTGAAGATGAAGAACAACAGCATTAGTGAGCTGCCAGAAGACGCCAGCCAGGTTATTGGATTTGCCAACGTCAGTGTCCTGAATCTGGCGGACAATCAGCTGACCAGTTTGGATGCCGCTCGACAGCTGCCTGAAAGTCTCAGCCTGTTGGATGTGCGTCGCAATCAGATCAGCGTCTTTGATCAGAGCTTTATCAATTACCTGCAACAGGAGAACAACACGATGAACGTGATGTTGGCCGGCAATCCAATGTCCTGCGACTGCAATGCGTTGCCTCTGCTGGGATTTGTGAGAGTTCAGCCCCAGCGGGTGCCGGACATTGGGGACATTTACTGTCCCAGCTGGCCGACAAAGCCCTTCCAGCAACTGGAGGTCTGGGAGCTGTGTCCGTCCTATGTCCTGCTCATCGGCTGCATTCTGGGCTGTCTGATCATCGTGGCGTGTCTGATAAGTGTCGTGTATCTGATCTATCAGCAGGAGCTGAAGATTTGGCTCTACAATCACAATCTGTGTCTGTGGTGGGTGTCCGAGGAGGAGCTGGACAAGGACAAGACCTATGATGCCTTCATATCCTATTCCCACAAGGACGAACAGCTGATAGCCGAACTGCTGCCCAAACTGGAGAACGGCCTCCACGCATTCCGGGTCTGTCTCCACGGACGCGATTGGCTCGTCGGCGATTGCATTCCCGAGCAGATTGTGCGCACCGTGAATGACTCGAAGCGGGTCATCATTGTCCTGTCGCAGCACTTCATCGACTCGGTCTGGGCACGCATGGAGTTCCGGATTGCCTACCAGGCGACGCTGCAGGACAAACGCAAGCGCATCATCATCATCCTCTACAAAGAACTGGAGCACTTCGAGGGCATCGACAGCGAGCTGCGCGCCTATCTCAAGCTCAACACATATCTCAAGTGGGGCGATCCGCTCTTCTGGAGCAAGTTGCACTACGCCATGCCCCACAATCGTCGCGTGCTCAAGGGGCAGAAGAAGCATGCGGGTCCACTCATCTGATTCATAGCCACACTTTGATTGCACTCATAGTTTCTAGGATATCGTAGTTGAGAAAGAGGGAAGAAAAAACTAATGTTTAACTTACAAATATAATTAACTAAATTTGGCTACTTAACTTAAGTTTAATTTACGATTCAGAATACGAATAAATACAATTTCTCATCTATATTTATAATCTGTATTGTCGCATATTATTAATCGTGTATTATTCATAAGTTCCGACATATTTGGAATCAGCTTGGTTTCTTACTACCTTATTTCTTTATAAATGTTAAGATAAAGTAAGTTAATCGGAAACATTATTAAAATATTATACTTATAAGAAATAAAATTGAATATTGGATTTGATTTGGGCACTGGGTATCTCTTAGTCGCGCTCTCTCAAATAGAGTTACTCACGTAAGGTAATTTAAGTATTGAATATTTTTTAGATAAGACCTTAGTCTCTAAGGCCCCATTCAGACGAGCACTTTTTCACCGACACTTTTTGTCATATTTTGTCAAAAAGCTGTCCGTGTCGCGTAACCATACAAAATTTCAAAGCGTCGGTAAAAAACCGACGCTCACCGATGGAAATAGAACACGTTCTATTCCATCGGTGATCGATGGTGAGCGACACGGACGGTTTTGTGACAAAAAGTGTCGGTGAAAAAGTGCTCGTCTGAATGGGGCTTAAATAATAAATTATTTCTTGATGGCAACTTACATTTTTTTTTTGAAGACTTTTTGATATTAGAAAAAACTCTGCAAATCAAGCATTTTAATTCAAATAATGCAAAAGCATTTTTATTACTCGCTTTGATGTTTCCCTTTTTGAAACTCTGAGTTTTGGAACATACTTTTTCTATGTAATTACATTTTTCATAATCTTTAAAAAAATGTAAACATTTTGACTAATAAACGGCCGCTAAAAAGGGTTTTAAAAATTGATATGGAATTTACTTATTATATAAATGTAGTTTTAACCTATTTAATTTTTTCCCTTTACCATAAAGCTTTAACTTGGTAGATCTAACCGATGTTTTTTAGATATTCTGTGAGAAATTACTTACTTAATTCATTTTAAAATAGAAACAATTTAAAATTCTCCTTTCAAACCAACAGCTTAAATATTTACAATCGTCGCACAGTGTAAGATTTTGCCAATCTAGGGGGACTTAATTCAATAGCAGTCGTTGTTTTGAAGCTATCGACTTGAAATTTGGAGTGAATGTTCGAATATCCCCAAATAAATGTTTGGACTAAAATTTAAAGTGGGCGTGGCAGTTTAAAGGGCGTAAAATTTGGAAAGACCAGGAAATTTTCATTTCTTTAGCACACAAACCGCATTAAAAAAAAAACTAATTTTTTTATCAAAAAAGTATCAGGTTAGTATTTTTTTTTTTAATTTAAGACAACCAAAAAATATTTTTTTTTCACAAATTGAATATTTTTGTTATATACTCATGCTTTTGCTTTTAACTTCAAAATTATTGGCCGAAAAAATTAAAAAATGGTTTTGTTGCAAAGATAAATAGTTTATTGAACGAAAAAATAAATTTATATATTTTCACAATTTTTTAAATTAAAAAAAAAACAGCATGAAGTTGATAAAGGGCTGGGTAGAAGCTATTTTTTGCAAATTTTTTCAAAATCTGAACTGGAATCTTAACTTTCGTCACTAGGATAGACCATAAGATTAGAATTTGACGGTTTGAGGCTTAAGGCAAGACTTCAATCTTATAATCAACGTCTTTTATTGTGCCCTAAAGCCAACTTGCATTATTGGTCATAAATCTGGATATATCTCTCCTAGATTTAATCTACCTCGACTCAAATTCATGGCTCATGTTTGATAAGTGCATCTTTAACTTTATATAATCCATACCATTGCCAAAAATCATCGCTGCGTGCTCTAGGAGTGAGTTAAGCTTAACGGCTCTTAAGGTGCTTGACAAAACCTGGAAAAACTGTGCGCGTGTTATTGCACTCATTGCTAAATTGAAGTCCTCTGGGCAAAATATGGGCAAAATTTTATTTCTGATCCTGATTCAGAATGATATTCCCCAAACGATGTATGTTTTAGTTGATTTGAATACGATAGAGCCCAGCTAGTTTTTTTCCATCAAAAATAGAATATTGTTAAAAATTTACTTACTTTTTGGCACTTATTTCCAACAAATAATAAAAATTTTTAAGGCCACTTTAAAAATACCTTTATGTTGCTAAAAACCAATAATGATCCAAAAACGATAGGAAAAATAAATTTGACTGCTCACAGTGACCATACGATCTTATTGAAAAGACTAAACTTTGTCCACTGTTGCTCGTTGTGCGATGCAATTTTCCATGCATTTCACATGCACCGGTTTAAGAACCGTTATTTTCGGAATACAAATTTTTTGTTTTGTTTTGTGCTTGTTTTCGCAACATTTGAACATTTCTAAATTGACTTCCAAAAGCTCATTTACCTTAAAAAACATTTTTTTTTTCAATTAAGTCCCCCTAGATTGGCAAAATCTTACACTGTGCGTCGGGGTAATAAATATAATTTTGCAACAAATCATCCAATTGAAGCTTAAGGTAATTAATTTAAGCTATCCTCAGTTGCTTGCCACAAATTTTAGAAATAATAATAATAACAGCGGGCAATAAAACGGCAACAGGCACTGTCACCTTTTCAGCTTAGCCCAGAGCTATTTCAGCCCATTTCACCACACAAAAGGTTTCTGCCTTGAAAAATATGTTATTGTTTTCCAGACATTTTAATTAAAATCTAAAGCTGGACATGTTTTGCAGTCATTAATTCTGTTTGAGAGTATGAAATCGTGTTTAGTTGTAATATTAAAAGAATAATTAAATAATAAATGTTAATAATAAATTGTGAATCTTTAATAAAACGGCAACAAGTTATATTTTTCTGTATGTGAGTCGCTTGGAATTATTGTACTAATAGTAGACTATCCACTTCATCCGATTGCCATGTCATTCAGCTTGTCATTTTGTCGCCGACACTACAATGGCTTCCGTTCAATAAACCAACTTAAATATTTATTCAGTCGACAGTGCTGCAAAGTGGGCCTAGCGCCAGCGTCGGACTCTAATTATCCACTTCAGTAATTGTGGTGACCTTCAACGGTCGGGCCCCCAGTCGGCGGAGCTCTAACCCAGTTGGACACTGAGCATAGCCCTTGGCAAATCGCAGCCAATTTTGAGTGAAATAAAAATATAAAAGAAAAGATGAGCAAAAAACATTTGGCCAAGTTTCGCTTTTACGCTGTCAGCCCTTTTGGCCACAATTGCTTGGTCTTTTGGATATCAACTATGAGTGTGTGTGTGTGTGTAAGTGTGTGAGTGTAGTTGTGGATGTGGCTGTGTGTGTGTGTGTTTAAATGGGTCTTGAAGATTCATTGGCCGCCCGTCGGCCGTTGCTTTGTGGGCGTTTGAAAGTGTCATAAGACAAACGGCATTGAAGCGAAAATAACCTCGCAATTTTACACTTGAAATTGTTCCGAATATAATATTAAATTTTAAATTTTATATGAATTGCTCTCTTTAATTTTGATTTTTATTTGGTGAAAAATCCAAAAAAATTTCCATTACCAATTGTATTTCGTGTAATTTTTTCGCGTAATTCTGTGTACATTTTATACAATGTTGTGCATTTCTGGTCCCAATTATTAACAACATTATAGGAAAGTTTGACAGTATTAAGTATTACTAAATAACAAGCTACTAGCTGAAACAACCCGAAGTTCTCCTTAGGACACTTAAACCAAATAAGGCAAGAGACTAAAAAGTTTTCGACCATGTATATCACAACCTGAAAGAGGAATCTCCTAACCACTTCTGTTCGTCCGGAAGAAAAAGATCCAAATTTGATGAAAATTATGTGGGAATTATATGTCGAATTACAAGAACAACTTTAAATTCATATGTGCAAAGTATCTCACAGTCGATCAAACTAAAATGTAGCGTTCTTACTTGTTTTGGATTAAAACCAGACAAAAACCAATCTTCAGCAGTTCAATCGTGACAATCCCATTTTTCTAAAATCAAACTGTCATGTGTTGAATGAATTCTGGAAAAAATTCTCTGGATTTATCAGTATCTTCGATTAATTAAAACCAATTTAAATTTGTTTAATTAAATATGAAATAAAAGTTAATTGACTGTGACATTAATCAGTTTGAGCAGAATTTTATTATATACTTGATGTTGTTAATACTCAGATTTATTGTACATATACAAAGCTATAGAATATGTATGTCTGAGAGTAAATACTTAGTTGCAGTTAAATGAAGCTCGGTTGAATGAAACGCGGCAACTAATGGAAATTGATTGCAGGACTCACACTTTGCAGCTGCCGCACACAATAATTTCAGCTCATATTTCATAAGCTCGATTTCTGCACCCAACTCGTTCCATTCCATTCCATCTCCCCCCATTTCATTCCATCTCGTGGCATCTTCCTTCGCCCGTGCCTCAGACATCTCAGCATCTCGTAGTTATCACAAACATCTGTTTGCAGCTGCTCTTCATTTATCATAACTTTCGAAAGCAACTACTCGTATAAAAATCTGCTTGTAACTGTTCTCAAGCCTCGAGCTCACACCACAAATTTATGTTGCCGATGCTGTACGTGACCTAGTCAGGCGTATACTATTTGCAAGACTGTTGCCGATGCCCAAACAGTTACCAATAAACTAACGGACCTCAACTAACTGTGCAGCCTGAAACTTGAATGCATAACACACAAGGGGTTAAAGGCCCTTATTATGAAATTGTGTATGTGTATATGTATGTGAATGTGATAATGTGTGTGTGTGTGTGTGTGTGAGAGTGACTGTGTATTTGTGATTGGGCGTGGGTGCTCTGTCCGGATTGAAATGTGGTCTAGCGCATTCGTTACATAAAATGGAATCGACAGCAAGTCATTTGAGCCATAAAACTAGCAGGACACAAATCACAATAAACGAGTACGAGTATGTATAGTATGAGTTTATTCGATATTATTTGCTGAGCACTGCAATTGTGTGCATGTTGCAGTTGCATTTTATTATATTTGATTTCACTGCCAGCTCTCAATTTCATTTCATAAATTCAGCTCTTTGGCTTCCATTTTCAGAAGCTCAACAGTTATTTGGCAATATGATTTGAAATATATTGAAATATACTCGTATTTCTTTAAGCAAAACAGCTTGCCAAGGAAACATGAAGTATATTTCAAATATATCATAACAATTTGTTGTAGTAGAAACCAATTTAAATTTGCATTCGTTAAATATACAGAATGAAATAAAACTAATATTTACATTGAATAGCAATGCATAAAAATGAGAATGAATTTTTTAATTATAAAAAAATATACCTTGAATTCATAATTTTGTTGAAACTGAAAATAGTTTTAAGACTGTTGGAAATATGGAACAACGACATTTCTCATCTGATACTCTGACTTTTTTCTACTCTCAACAATGAAAACCAGGTGTGGACTGATGATAAAGGATTACATTAAAAGACATTTTAATTTTACCACAATTAATTCATTCGAATTTCAATATTTTTAGTCGCTCATAGAACTAAATTCTCTTAGCAAGTTGCCAGAGTAAATATAATGCTAATTTTAAGAGAGACTCTTCAAGAGAGTGAGTAAGAGTCACTGGGGCACTGATAAGAGATAAGAGACAATTCATCTCACGTAACACGAAATCTGGCAAAATACTTGATAACAGAACCCGAAATTAGATGTGGCTTAAATTTCATACGAATTGGTGCTCGAAGTATATAGAAACGAGATGAATATTGTATTCAATAAAATATTAACAGTTTTATTTATAAGTGCCTTGGTGCAATTAAGTGAACAATCGATGGACAGGGAACAACATTGCCCGGCTCTCAAGGAAAATGAAAAGCAATGTGGCTACTATTGTTATAATATAGTGAAACCTCTACTACTACATTTGGCGACGGTAAAGTCCAAGGAACAGCAGAACGAGGAATTTCTAGTTAAAGTTCATAGCCTTGAAATGACAATAAAACATATGGAAAGTACAATTGCAGTTCAAGATATACAGCTGGAGAAACAGCTCGAATTGACACAAGTCTATAAAGATAAAAATATATTTAGGGAAGAGTTGCTAAAGGAAAAGAATAAACAAATACTGGAATTAGAAGCTCAGATATTACAGCATCAGAGATCAGAAACAGATTTTAAACCTTTGAGGAATAAAGATCAAAATACAGTTATGGATGAAAAAATGAAAATACAATTGTCAAGTCCACAAATCTTGAACTTGCATTCTACAGTTAAACAAAGTCCATTGATTGTGTCCACTGAAATCTCACCATCAAACATGAATCACAATAATGTGTTGATTCCCCAGATACAAATCTTGGAAAGTGAAAAGTCCTTAGAAACTGAGTATTATTTTGATAAATATCTGAGTAAAAATTGTATAGGTAAATCATCGGATGTGTACATGCTAAAAATACCCGGCATTGAGCACTTTGCGATACCCTGTGATTCAACTTTGGCTGGTTCGGGATGGACAGTAATTCAGCGTCGTCAAGATGGTACCGAGAATTTCAATCGCAACTGGAAGGACTATCAGACGGGTTTCGGGGACCTGCGTAAAGAGTTCTTCATCGGATTAGAGAAACTCCATCTTATTACAAATTCGCAACCACATGAATTATATATACATCTTGAGGATTTTGATAACGAAAGTCGATATGCACTTTATAATAATTTTGTCATAGGCAATGAAAGCGAATTCTATGCAATTAAAACTCTAGGAGAATACTCTGGAAATGCGGATAATGCATTAGTGAGTCACAAGGATATTAAATTCTCAACACCCGATCGACATTTCGATAATAACTGTGCAGAGACTTTCGAGTCCGGCTGGTGGTTTAATGATGGTTGCTATCAATGGTAAGGCATTAAATCTTTCAGTTAACTAATTAGTTCATCAAAATGTTTCACTTACAGTAATCTAAATGGACCGTACATCAGTCAGAATGTTCCCAATTCAAAGGCTATTGAATGGAGAACTTGGCATTTTAGGCCTCTTAAGTTCGTTCAAATGATGATCAGACCAAATCGCAGAAAATAAAATGTAAAAATACATTAAATGTTTTATAATTTGACATTTTTTAATACAGTCGAACTTCCCTAACTCGAATCACCATTATCCACGAAAAAAGTTCGAGTTAGGGAGACTTCGAGTTAGGGAATTTTTTTTTTTAGTTTTTTAAATGAAACTACAATTTCATTCATTCATAAATACATTTCAAATTGCAAACTTTTCTTGTTATTTTCAACAAAAAAAATTTTAGTTTGTTCAAGGCCTGTCGATATTCTCAAAAATAGGTTTTATCGTTCTTTTGCTGTATCCAGAAGACGTTCCCGATTCAAATGACATAATTAATTTTCCATTTTTTAATATAATGGAAACTGGTCCACTTTTCAATTTCTTAACAAATAAGTTTAAAAATTTCTTAAAGAGATAAAAATTTGAATACACGTGCTGGTGCCATGGTAAATATTATTGAGCTGGTGCGCTGACAAAGAAGTATATTTCGAACATCTTTCCTATAGCAATTTCACAAGCCTAAAAAATTGTTGATGCAATATTTTATCATATTACATCACCATATGTTAATGTACATCAATATTACATATCCAAACGATCCGTTAACAAAAGCATAAAGCAGAAAAGAAAAAAAAATTCAAACTTTATTGGAGATTTTCCCGAAAAATTCGACTTACAGAAGTACGGGCCAATATTTTTGTTCGAGTTAGGGAGAAATTCGAGTTAGGGAAGTTCGAGTTAGGGAAGTAAAGTTGTATGGAATTTGCCTAGTAAACGCTATTGCCACTCGATTTTGTTCGAGTTAGGGAAGTTCGAGTTAGGGAAGTTCGACTGTATATACTGAAATACAATGCATCGTGTTCCGACACCTCATTATTGTGAATGGACTTCCTATATAGTAAATTTTTTATTACAGGAAAATATATTCAATTTTAGATCTTTGAGGAATAATACAATAATAATAAAATTTGGGGGATATTATTAAAAACACAGAAGGATATTTCTATTTATAAACTAAAAATTATGAAACCAAAATTGAGACAGTAAAAATTTGGAAAGTTAAATGTAATTAAATTTTAGTAATTATTAAAACTTTCACGATTTCGATATTATGACTTCTCACTTTTATCAACAACTCACCGTTTATATGTATATATATACTTTAAAGAGTCAGAGATGCCTCCTTGTCCCTGATCTAATCATTACAACCAATAAATTATGTGCATGACCCTATTTGACCATTCCTCATTCTGTCCCAGTCCTTGCAATGAAATGGTAGAAACGCACAGCACTTTGCTTTGATTATGTGCAACTCAGCACATGGCAACTGTTCATATACTAAGATTACTTTCGTGGATCCAACCAGATCCAGACAACGCCCAGAGAGTGACGCTGTTGATAAATGAACCGTCACGATGGGTAGAGAATGGGAATGCAACGAAACAAAAAACTCGACCACAACTTGGAGTTTATCAAAATTTCAAACGTATGTTGACAGATGCAGTTAATCCCCGCCAGCTGTCACGTGGCATAATTCCATGCATTTGTCTTGGGCGTACTCACGAATGGCAAAATACTATACTCCAGTCACTGTCCGAGAAATCAATCGGAATTGCCGGCAAGTCACCTCCCGTGCTGGGCATTAATCAAAAACTCATTTTGGTTGGGTGGGCCAAGGACGAGCTATGGAAGTACTTGGCTACTACTAAAGGCTGAAGTGGCAGCAGCTGTAGGCTTAGGTGATTAGTTGTGCGTTAACCCCGCTGTGGTTCAGTTCAGTTTGGTGTGGTTCGGTTCGGTTTGGTTCGTTTCGGTTCGGTTTGGCTGCTGCACTAGCAAATTGCATTGAATTATTCATTATTCATTTCAATTTTTTATTTTGGCCAGTTCAGTGAAAACGGCTTTTTTGGCGCACTTGCAGATAAATTTGCAGTGGAAATGTATGTGGCCAAGTGTCGTTGGCAGCACCACTCGGCCAATTAATAACGTGTATGTTTGTGTGTTGTGTGTGGCATTTATCTTCGGTAACAGACGAAAATTGCTGCACTTGCGTCACTTGACTCAACACGACAATTGATTGACGCTACGAAAAAAGCAATTTATTAAAGACCCGAAAATACATCTATTATTGAGTGGTACTCACTCACATTATGAGCCTTCCAAGCCACTAATTAAACCAGGACACACAAAGGCAGCTAACCATCTTCCACGTTAAGTCAGTTCTTAGTTGTGATTCAACGACAGCAGCAACAAAAAAAAAACCGCTTGTTTAACGCTCGAGTGCAAATTGGATTATCCGCCAACAAAGGCAGAACAACAACAACAACAACAACAATGCTCGACAGTATGCTGAAACTCAATGCAGGAGATCTCCTGGTATGTCCCTGAATCAAAACTTACCCATAAATATTTGTACAAGCGAAATTCAAATCCAACTCTGCGCACAACTTTAATCAACAATGTCTGAACTTGTTAATTTCGTTATACATTTTTGCATACAAAAATATTTCAAGGCCTGTTTCTTACAGTTCAGTTAAAATTTAACTAAGAGATATCTTTTCATTTTACATTAATCAATTAATCAAAAGAAGGGCCTTAAATTGTATACAGCGTTGTATACAGCGTTCCTGAGTATGTTAAGTGTTTTCTTAATCAGGCAAGTCTCTTGATTTTATAACTAATTGCTGTAAAATATATGCAATTAGCCAGATTTAATGACTGCAACAATGTTTAAAATAGATACTCATGACCATATGGTGGAAAAATATAAGCAATCTGCAAGGGTATTTCATCTCACTCACCCAGAATGGAATTTTGCTTGTGTTAAAAAATGTATAAATCATAAACAATTTGTTTTAATTATCTTATTCGATTTGCAATAATAGTCAAGTGGTTTTTATTAATACAAGAATAGTGAAATGCTCTTAAAATTAAATGTTTTTCAAAATGTGTGTAAAAAGTTTTATGGCTGGGCAGTTGATATTATGTATGAAAAAAACCGATGGGACTTTGGTTTGAAAACCGAAGCGAATTATGTGAATGGCAGATTCACCAACTCTAACAAGGGGTCGGTGAAATAATGCTCGTCTGAAGGGAGCATTAGGTATAAAAACAATATTTTGGTTTAGAAAACACGAATCTCTGACTATAGAAGTCGACTCGATTGAGCGAATATTCAACAAAAAAAACGTAACAGGTGTTGAGTATAAACTAATGATAAGAATTGTAATAGGAATCGAATTCAAGTTTCAATTCTTAATTAACTTTTGGCTTGGCACGACCGCGTCCCAGCTTCTTGGCGCGCAGCTTGGACATGTGCGACATGACCAAATAGCTGCCAGGAAGAGCGAGTAGAAGGAGGTAGACCTTTAGGAACATCACCATGTCAAAGGTGGAGTTCCACTTGTTGGGCATTTCAACGCAGAAGCGTTTGGTCTCGTCGATGTAAGGTATGCTGCGCAGCAGTATGACACCCTCGCAGACAATGCCCATGGGATAGAGCGGTATCCAAATGGTGTAGCGCAGCCAGGTGAGCAGGGCGTTCTCCCGCTTCAGCAGCTGACTAACATAGTAGGGATAGCTGTGAAGGGAAAACACAAACAGTTTGTTATGATGCAGGTTCCATTAAATGGGTCTAAAGGCAAAACTCACCGCACCAGCTCCACCAGTGCCCATATGATGAATACATAGCACACAACCGGCTTGTCATGCATGCGTGGTTCCATTTCAATCATTAGGAAGAGCACAAAGTTGCGTCCAGAGATTTGAAAAAAGGGCACCAACGGGCTGCCCTTGGTGTAGCCGAAGAGTGGATGCATTACCTCCATATATTGCATCAATTGCACGAATTTAAACGAGGTTCCCACGTACTCATACGTATGCTTTATGCTAGCGGGTCCGTCGCGCAAGTAGAGCACGCCCATGATGACCAGAATGTGGAGGTAGCCCACAAGCATCGCCAGATTGTAGATGACCAAATACACCTTTTTCGTTTTCTCTGCAAAATGTACAAATGAAATAAATACAAGCTATAATACGAGCATGGATCTCCTTACCCCGCACGTAGCCTATCTCCTGCTTCTGCAGATTGTTGTACTCCTCCACATAATCCTCGCGCACATCTCGCGCCGGATCGGCCAATAGCTCGCCATCGTCCTCGGTGTGCCATCGGTCAAAGTCGATGCGCAGCCAGTGCGGCTTCTGCGGCGTTGCCACCAGTCGCACCCACCAGGCCGGCGTCATTTTTCGGATGTGCAGCTCGATTTTGTGGTCCGTCACCGTAAATGTGGCTGTGTCATCGTCGATGAACTCGTAGAAACGCAGCTGGAACTTGTACGCGTTCCGGCCCCGTGCTCCATGGCCATTGGCACTAAACGTTAACGTTGTGGGCGTGAAATCTGCAATGACGCCCTACAACATAGAAGATGCCGGTTAATTCATGCATGTGTATGTATGCATGTATGTACATGTGCCTATATTGATTTTTCATGGCAAACTCACCTTTGCATCTTTGAGATCCACTTTTAGAAGCAGCGTATGCTTCGTTTGCGACCAGTACACAAAAGGACTTAACTCAGTTGCGTCCATTGAACTCGCATTGGACATTGTCGACAATTTTTAGGTGTTGTTATTATTTTTGTTATCACAAAATTGGCCACCAAAAGTTACGCTCATGCAGCAGGGTACGCACTTAATGCTTTTGCTTGCATTAAAAACATTACAAATTATTGATTTTATCACGACACTAAACACTTTTTTGAAAAATAAAACAATTTGTCTGCATAAAAGACAATTAATTTACAATTGCGGTGTTGTATATTCAGCTGGAAAAGTATTTTTGTTCAACCCCCGAGCACCATACTATTTTGGTATTTATGTGCAGATAAATTCCCAAAAGCCCAAACGATAACTTTTTCATATCGATTAAGCAAAATATATCGTATACACTCTTTCAATAGACAGTTGCTATGACACGCAGCTCTGTAGCAAACAGCTTATTTCTAAGGCGCGCGAAAATTCAAAATGTTATTTGGTACTGCAGATAAGAATGTTATTTTTGTGTAATAATAAAACAAAATAAATATACAACAATATTTAAATATTAAATACATTGAATATTTATGAATAAATATTAATTTTTTTGAAATTAAAAATTAACTAACTATACACTTGCCAATATTTTATTGCTTTGTAATGTAATCAAAAATTTATTTTTGTGGGTTATTCGCTTAAGGTTGACATGTGTGCGTGTGTGTGTGTGTGTGGGTGAATGTGTGGCTTGGGGTCATTTTGATTTATGAGCCGCCAGCACAAAAGTCGGAAGCCGGCAGACAAAATGAGAGGGGATTTTGGTCTGGCTTGGTTTGGTTTGGGTTGTGTTTTGTTCTTGCTGTTGATATCCTTCCGTCGTTTGCTTCCTTCCTAAATCAAAGAGCGGCAACTTGTCAGAAATGCTTATTTGAAATTGGCTTTTTAGGCGAAAACAATGGAGCATACGTGTTATCAAACTTAAAGTTTAAGAACTATTTGTATTTTAGCTAATCTCTCTATGAAAATATTTTTCTGCTTTTCCAGCCAACAAACACACACAAGTTTTCACATACTAATTTTGCACACACAACTCAGGCACCACATCAAAATGTTGCGTTTTCTAAAGAACCGTTAAACACGACTCCACGTACCGCGTACCGATCAAACTTATCTATCAATATATCTACCACATATATATTGTATATATGTGTTTGTGAGTGTGCTTACTGTAATGATGTCATGCTTTTGGTGTAGCTCGTGGATCGCTTAACATGCCAGAGAAAAGGTAAGTGCCGATTATTCAAGATTTAACCATATAAACGTTGAAATTGCAAAGTTCTCAAGGGCGCCCCTTAACCTAATGGACAGTTATATTAAACCTTGAACCAAATATTATTTGGTGAGATTTTTTTAAATTCTATTTTGTTTAATCTTAAAATATGAGATATATACTAAAGTTAGTCGGTTTCTTTTTAAATCTACCAAATATCGATAATTGCAATTTGGCTGAATGTGCAAAAGTCTGAACCTGTTGCTATCGGAAAATCTTTTATCGCTCTCGAATTAATTAAATCGATACGGGAACAATCGAAGGTGGAAATCAATGAACAATTTGCTGTTGCATTATTCAAAGTGTAATTTTGTTGACTGAAAATGAACAAAACAGCGTTAGGCAAGCGACCCAGTTAATTTGTGAACGTGTGTGTGTGTGTGTATGTATGTGTGTATTTCCCAGATGTTGCAGTCTGTCTCATAACAATATTTTGAACCTCAAAGTGGAGTACTAAGCGAATAGCACGTATACGCAATGTGGTTCCAAGAGCTTCAGTCCCTTTGGCCATTTACTCTGTTGGCCTAGTTGTGACCAATCATAGCCAATGACGTGTGTAGCTGTTACCAAAGCTATGAATACGCTAATATAACATTCACTTACTCACATCGGTGAAGAGCAGAGTAAAAGTTCTTCTATTTCCGCCTTGCTTTCCGATTTCTGTTTTTTCCCTTCATCGTTTGTTGTTTGTTGTTGCCAACTGGCAGTGGTTAAGGTCAAGTAAACAAGTTGGTTAAGTGACAGAGCACAAATGGGGGGAAAAGAGATGAGGAACAGTCTGTCTCTCTGTCTGTCCGTCTGTCTGTGTGTCAGCGTGTTCACATGAGTCAAGTTATAAATGCCGGCATGAGCGTGGTATTATAGATAAATGAAACGAATGATACACTGCAATATTTAAGGATATACTCACTAAACGAAGTTTTAACATGTATCCGGCTTGTTGGATAACTGAAATAAAAATCTGAATCTAAAGACACAAGATGTATTTTAAGTAAATATACCCAGAATTAAAATTTTTGTTCAAATATGCAATAAATTCTTTGAATAACTTTCAATTTATTGTTGGACAGACAGACATCACTACGTACAGACCAAAGAGACCTTATTCCCTTTCAATAAATAAATTCAATACAAAATTGTATAGATTTTTATTGTAAAATTTGTATTATTTTTTTTATATTTCTTTTAATTATTCGTCAAAAAAAGAATACATCTACACTGAAAAAAATAACTTTCTAAAATCAAGAATATTGATCTTAAATATTTTGTTCTTGAAATAAGAATATTTTAAGACCAAATTACTAAAACTAAGAATATTTATCTTGAAAATCGTAAGAATAAAATTCTCAAATTTAAATATTTTGATCTTAATATAAGACCATTTTAAGACTAAATTACTAAAACTAAGAATATTATTCTAAAAAATCTTAAGTTCTTAATATAAGAATAAAAATCTTAGATCTTAGATCTATTTCTCTTAACAACAACACACTTTTTGAGACTTAGTCCAAAGTTCTTAGTTCTGAGACCAAAATCTTGATTTTAGATCCTTTTTTTTATCAGTGTATGAGTTGAAAACGTCAAATCGTCTTTTTATAGAGTATCTGCTAGTCAACTAGCATGTTGAATTTCTGTGTTTTTTTGTTATAATTCTTTAACTTGTGTTTTTGTTATTTCGTAATTTTATTTTAACAAAAAATATTATATTTGCGGCATGTTTTGAGCCTTGTCTCTGGCTGTGTGTGTGTATGTACATAAAAATGTGTGTGTGTGTGTGTTTTGTTGTTCTTGTTTATATTAAATGTGTTGTACACGTGTTGGTAAACTAACTCACACACATACACACACACATACAGAGAGACACAGCTGGCAGACAGTCGCGTCGAACATTAATATTAACGTTAAGATAACAACAACAACAACGCGCTCATCAAACATGCAGCGTTTAGTAAGCAAACAAAAACACACACAGAGAGAGAGAGAGAGAGAATGTTATACAAAGCGAGAGAGAGAGAGATAATAAAAGAGACAGAGAGCGAGCGAGTGAGATAGTAAGAACGTAGGCATACAGTTAGTGCGTGTGTCAGAGCGAGACGCAACATTTAGACATTTCCTTTTTGGCTTTTCCGGCGCGATTCGTTGTCGCTAACATTTTCAGTTTCCTTTTTCACTTTCATTTTGGTTTGCTTGTTTTTTTCCGTTTCGACGCGACGCTTTTCAGTTTGCGGCAAGCGTTTTGTTCGATCAAAACGAATTTTGGCCACGCGGCGGCTGCTTTGATTTTCCCGTTAACACGCTTTTGATTTTGGCCAACGCTTTTGTGGCTTTGAGTTCGGTTCGGCTAGTGAGTTAGCTGCAGTCATGGCTCTTGTGGCACATCGGATGATGCTGCCAGCGCGCCACCGTCGCACCCAACAGCAGGTGGCACGCAACAAAGTGGGCGTGCTCGCTGTGCCCACTCTGGCGGATTACTACAACCGGGATGGGGGGGATCAACAGCAGTCGCAGTTGCAGTTGCAGTCGTCGCAGCTGGAGTTGCAAGCCAGCGATGCCAAAGTAAGTGCAACAAGTTGCAACTCAAATGCATGCCTACAAAATTCGCCAACTTGGCTAACACTTTG
This sequence comes from Drosophila suboccidentalis, assembly GCA_037043435.1. Lineage (NCBI taxonomy): Eukaryota > Metazoa > Arthropoda > Insecta > Diptera > Drosophilidae > Drosophila > Drosophila suboccidentalis. Next base: position 344,906 of record JBAMBK010000234.1, read on the forward strand.
CCACGTGCCCAAAACTGTAGACGCTTCTATTGCCAACAGCAACAACAACACTGAGAGCAAAAGTCTCATCTTCTTATTGTTATTTATCTTTCTTCTATTTATTTTCTTTCTTACTTTCTGCTTTGATGGCGCCAAGTTTATGCGGCTCATTGACATCAGACATGCTTAGGAGTTGTTATTGTTTTTGCTCTATTCTTTCCATCTCCTGTTTATTGTTGTTGTTGTTGTCATTGCTACTGGTCAGGGATTTTCTTTAAGCGGGTAGTTTTCTTCGTCTTAGAGTCAACAGCAAAATACAAGTAAAAGCTATTGTTGATGTATTGAGTATTAAAGGATTAGCAGAATCTTTCAACTAATGTAATTTGTATTAAACACTTGAATTTAATTGAATACTGTATAATATTCTGAATTGTTTTGGGCATCACACTCTCTTGGCATTATATTTTAGAATAGAATATCCAATTGAAATAATATAAGTTCTTAAATATTCAATGTTTTTTTTACTTTATGTTGCCTGCTTAAAAAAAATACCTTTTTTAATAAAATTGTACTTAATTTTTCGAATATTTTCTTAATTTAGTCTCATTTTTAAACTTACTTACCAATTTTTTGATTATGAGTATTGTACATGATATACTAGTACCTACATATATTTAAAGATATTTCATTAAAACTTTTCAAAATTTGACTTATTGAAAAAAAGTAAGTGTTTTTTGACCTCCAAAAAGTATGCTATACAAAACAGTGAAAGTAATGTGAAAGTATCACAGTCATTTCGTCAATCCAGATTACGTTTCATCAAAGTGTTTGATTGACTAAGTGAATAATTGATTCTCAGTTACTCGTGATTTGCTTTCGATTATTCTTACGTGCAGTTTAATGTGTCGTTCGATTCAATATCGTGTGTAATTTCTATGTATACAAACTCATAAAATGTTTATTATACCCACACCAATAACTTATTCTTCCAAGGTGTTCACTACACCCCTCGATTCAGCTAACAAATGGAATTTTTAATGTTCATGTTCGGCTGCGTAATTGAATAGGTGTAAGCTTTTGTTTTGGTTTCGGTAGCGCCAGAAACCCGCCTCCCTTTGATGAAAAAACAAATAATTTATTTGACAGAAAACTAAACGGACACAAATTGTTTGACTAGCTGATACGAGCCAAGGCAATCAATAACATTGAAGGCATTGGGAATCAAGTAGTACTATATATAGCGTAGAATTCTTTATATAGCACTTGAAACGAAAATGAAGAAACTTGTTTATATTGACAATATTAAATCAAGACAAGTGACATAGATTGAAACAATATAAATATGAGTAGGTAATTCTCGTATAATTGACAAATTGGTTAAATCTTTTCTGTAAAAAAATATACAGGGTTGCCCATATTCGACGGACCCATGTTTTTTTTTTAAAAATCAAAGAAAAAAATAAAAATTTGGCGGTTGGCAATCTTAATCATTTAATTTGTTCCAAGTAGATTTGTTTACATCAATTTTTGAATATGATATCTCTCAAATGGCCGCCTCTGGCGTTGATGGCGTATTGTGCCCTTTTTGCAGCATTTTCCATCGTTTTCGCCAACATTTCGGCCGGAATAGCGGCTATTTCTTCACGAATGTTGTCCTTGAGCTCTTCTACGGTCCTTGGCTTGTTAACGTAAGCCTTTGACTTCAAATATCCCCACAAGAAGAAGTCAGGCGGCGTCAAATCGGGCGAACGCGGTGGCCAGTCCAAATCACCACTTTTCGACATAAAACGGCCCAATGACCGTTTTCGCACTAACGCCGCACCAAACTGTGACTTTTTCGTCATGAAGAGGCACTTCTTCAATCTCCTGAGGATTTTCAGTGGCGTAAATACGGCAATTTTGCTTATTTACGGTCCCATTCAATGTGAAATGGGCTTCATCGGACATGATAATTTTGTTCCAAAATTGCTCGTCATCTTCGGCCATTAAATTTCAACTATTTCAGAGCGCTCGCGTGGCGTGTATTGCTCCATGGTAAAAATCTGCTTGGACTGACGCTTCAAACGCGGTATGTCATTAAGCGATCTGACATCTCTGTCAAAAGTTATGGAGTTGCCAGATGGGTCCGTCGAATATGGACAACCCTGTACTTCAGGTTGCAAGAAAAATGTATGGCATAAAAATATACATGCTAGAATAATGTAGTATTTATTTAATTATGAGTAAAATTAATGTGAAAGACAAACCACATTAATTTATCTTAATGCTATATCATAAATTGTATTCAGATTAAATATGTTTCATGTAAGATTTTTTTTAACCTTTCAACTTGAAATTAAAGTTACTTATAGTGTGCTTATGTATTCGGTATAGGTAGAAGTTGACCTACTGTTTTACAACCTGCCACAACACAGAATGTGGTGCAACCCTCACTTGATAACTGTTGAAGCGAGTTAGCGATGACAGCAACCGCAGAGCTTTTGCAGAAAGCTCAGCAAACAGGAGCTTACTTACTAAAATCAGTTGGACAGAGCTTTTGCTCGGCGGAAAGCTCTCACTCTCTCAGTTAGTAGGCCCCGTGTCCAATTAGCCCCTAAGCCTTTAATGAACTGGGGGAGATTTATGTGGCGCCTTTGACCCAGGCACTCAGTGGTTCAGAGCCAAGTGGTTCTCGTACTCCGCACTCGTGAAATATCGCTTATTGAAAATTGACACAAATTGAAATGAACGGCGTGTTGAGGGACTGAGTCTGGTCTTGGAATCAGCTAACGAGGCGACTTGTTGATGTGGCAAATTAACCTTATCTTTTGTTTATGGCAAGCGTTTATCAGAAAGGGGGAAATTCCATAAATCCGTACAGTTAGTAAAGTAATTGTATTGACAAGTTTAAAAATTGCAGAAAGAAATCTTTTCTGTGACATTATTATTTTATTATTTTAAATTAAACTACTTATTTTAAATTTGATTCCACTTTAAGATTAAAATTTCGATCTTATATCAAGCTCGACTTCGTACGTCCGAAATTTAAACATTTTAGAATTGTAAATTAATAACAAATCTTAATATCTGTACATACCTCAGGCTTAAATCCTTATTTAAAAATTTTCTTAAAAGGATTTCCTAAAATCGCTGTTAAAGCACGAACCGATTGAGAATTCTAAGCAAGCAAACGCAAAAAAAGGAAATATGGGAATTTTATACTTTGACCAAATAATTACTTGTCATACTGTGTGTATCAAATTATTTGTTTGTGTTCGCTTGAAGTGCGACAACAGCACTTGGGGGTACAATGGAAACGGTGGACGTGCTGTGCATTCAGTTTGAAGTGGCGACCGGGCTGACCAAGACAAGCTGGCCAACATATGGCAACGTCTGGAACCCGCCGCCTTCGTGGAGGTGCACAGCATCTACAACCCCATACAGCTTTTGACCATGGAGCCGGATCATAAGAGAGTCGACCTGGTGGTCAGCGAGATCATTAGGCAGGCAGCCATGGAGCATGAGATGAAGAAGCAACAATGGTTTATCGAGGCTAAGGACAAAAATAAACTATCGATTAAATCAACACATTTGAAGGATTAACTCCAGCTAGGATCTAAATAAGAGTACTCACTCCTAAACTCATAATCATAATCATAGCAATAATAAAAGTAACTGAGCATGCTTTGATTTTAAAGTATTTTGCTTGTCAATTTGTCAATCTTAAAATTTTCACTTTCGCTGCGATGCATTTCTGTGAGGTAGAGGTGACTGCTGATACGAGTATTCTGGAAATGCCGGCTGCCTATGAGGAGGTGGATGGTACCACCCAGTTGCCTCAAGGTTTGCTAACAACAGCGGATCGAGTTGGTCTCGAGATCAATCGCATTATTCGAGTGGCCCACGAGGAGCATGAGAAGTTCCTGTACGAGCGGGGAATCGCAGAACTGGCGCGACGAGAAGCCATCATTGCCAGGACCTTTCCACCCTATTCAAATAACATTACCACACTGCAGGCCGAGTACGAAGAGGAGGTGAGATACTTGAAGCAATTGCTGCCAGAAGAGGACTTGGACTGGCTGGATGAGTTCACTTTCTAGCTGGAGACTGATGATACTCGTAGTGTCAATTCCGAAGGGAGAAGAACAGACACAACTGGTTGACTTATCTTACATCTGTACTTGAAGTTTTTAACGAGATAATTGTCGATTAACAACACCCCAAACGCATTTTTAAATACAAAAAAATCAAGTGAACGTATCGAGTTTTTTGGAATTACCATGCAAATAATTTATTAGTCATTAAGTTAATTTTGCGGTAGTCCTGAGAAATGAGAAATTATTGAGATGACATCTCTGTTTTGCATAGGAATCTGGGTGAAGTGATTTACTTATAAAAGAGGACTTTGCAACAAGTCCAAAGAGTAAATATTGCCAAAAAAAAAAAGACAAAAGCATTTAAATTAGTTCAAAACTATCTTATAACCAGATTGAGAAATGTATTTTGAATTGAACTTTCAAAATCTATATAAATGGAAAACCACCCATCGATTTTGATAATGTAAAGTTGTTAGAAGGACGCAGAAAATTTGGTTTTATTTTCTGTAAATTTAAAGGCAAAAATCAAGGCACAGTTTGAATTGAAAATTGTAAAAATTACCTTTGCTTTTGGGACTTTTCAGTAGGCTGGCAAACTCACAATAAGTCGACATTCTCATAAGAAGAAATATATATTTTTCAACATAAACATTTTATTTTATATATTTATCAATCCGAAATGGCATTCGAGTATACAACGGAGGCTGTGCTAAGTGCAATGAATGATTGTTGCGATAGCTGTGGAGATTCCAGTGATCGCAACAAGGAGGCAAGTAAGTTTCTGGGAGAGTACCAGGAGTCGGCTAGCACTTGGAGCATCTCGGTGGGGTTGCTTTCGACCATGGAGCACCGAGAGGATGTTCTTGTCCTGGCCGTAATCACTTTACGTCATAAGATTCGCAACCATTTGAATGAACAAACTGCGGTGCAACAAAAAGAGTTGTTTGAGAGATTGATTATCTTCATAAAGTTTGCCACAGCAAATTGCATGCAGCAATTAATGATTCATCTGAGTGTGGCAATTGCGGATCTGCTTCTGCGCTCAGGACGGGGAAACTTGATGGAAACATGTCTGATGAGTCTGTCCAACGATGAGTCTCCAGCTCTCTTCCAGCTGCTCGAGATGCTGCCAATCGAGGCAGTGAATCTCAAAGAGACTCAGCAGTTGGGGGACGAGTCAAAGAATTTGTTGGAATTCCTCACCTGGCTGATTGATCGCGACGACATAGATGACACTTTCGTGCATCAATCAGGCTTCAAGATCTGCGCATCTTGGACAAACGCGCATTTCTTCAGTCTCGATGAGCTGATTAACCATATAGTGATCATTAACGCATTCCATATCATGGAAAATCCTGGTTTATTTGATGGTGATCTAAGCCAAGATGCCAGCGATTGTCTTGTCGCACTCCTCAAACTAGTTCCTCATGAGAGGAACAATCAGTCGATCAATTGGTACCTGGAAGACGAGATCTTCAAAATGTGTTACTCTCTTAAGTTGCCGATATTGGAAAATGAAACTAATCAGATGAACGCCACTGCCCGATTGTATATTCAACTGGCCGAATCCTATGTTGGCCTGAATTCACCGGTTGCTCTCCTGGAACGAGCTCCCTGTTGCTTCGAGCTGCTGTTGAAAGTCGCCCGCCATTGCGACTCGGATGTGATCCTTAGTTCAATGCCCGTGTGGCATGAGCTCTTTGATCACATCCCCTTTTACTTTGAGAGGGCACCTTATGAAAGCTATTGTCAATTTTTGGAGCCTGCTTTAGATCTTTTCTTTAAAAAATGTCGTCTACCCGATGAACCACTGATACGAGGCTCTCATGACTTTGATACTATGACAGAACTACGTGGCCATGTCAAAGATATGCTTGACAGTGTCAGCCATCTGGATGTTTATATTGTACTGGAAAAGTTTATGAACAAACTGATTGACACGGTGTTTGGAGATGAGAGCTGTTGGAACGATGTTGAGGCGTCGCTTTTCTTCATGGCACCTCTCATTCCAAAGCTATTGCAACAACGTCGACAGCTTATCATTGAACTGATGAAAACTCTGCCGAGCCATATCTTTGACGATGAGACCCATCCAGCTGTTTGCCAGCAGATGATCATCCTGAACACGGAGTGCCACAAGCTCATTGACAACCCGATGCAACGCTACAGTTTTGTCGAGCAACTGATTGGCTTCCGCTCGCTCCTGGGGACTTCCCCGATTGATCTGGATACACTTGATGTGATCGACAAATCATGGAATATTCTCAACAACTGTTATCCCAAAAAATGTATCCCATGTGAAGAGTAACTTGATTACGAGCAGACTATAGACTGATCATCATAGGCCCATCATAGGCCCACAACCGATCGAATTGGAACTAAAAATGCATTATTATTACTTTTTTCCATTTATTAATACATTAATATAAATTATCGCATTATAATATAAATTAAAATGTTCATTTCAAATATCACACAAATTCGAATTATTTAAATTGTGTGTTTTGAATTTGTGAAGTTTCAAAATGCGTTTAAATAGATTCCACTCATAGTCTGCTGGTATTCAAAAAGTTCGAATTCTTGATTTTTTGCATACAATTCTTTGGCTTCATATAAGAAAATAGAATCTTGAACCAAGAACTGTCTGTTATTTTAGTTAACACAGCTTGTAAAATCTAAAAAGAGTTTTTAAAACATATTAGCTTACAATTCCCAAACGGTTAATTTTAAAGTTTTTTTAACTCAAAATAATTATTTTAAGCACGAAATACTTGATTTTCGTTGTAGGATTGAGAGTATAAAGAGGGAGCTGGATTGCGGGGGATCCTAAAACTCAAAAGCATTTTAATATTGATGGAAAAGTCATTATCATACGTAGTTACAGCTGTCAATATTTCATTGAAGTAGCTGTTTAGTATACATATGAAAACTTGTCAATTGTCCCTTGAGGTCAGTTGAAAATGTAAAGATATTTTATGTAGATTAGCTACGGGTAATTATTAAACTGTATAAATAGTTAAGTCTTGCAAGCATCTTTCAGTCGCACGGCCAATTGTCATAATTTATGCAACTCGAGCCTGCCAGTGATTTGTCCCCTTCTGAAACTTTAATTAAGTTGAACTTATCTTTGCGTTACACATGAGACCCAAAGCATTTCGTTTGTGGTTTCCGCACTCTCTCGCTCTCCAGCTTTCTTGCTCTCTCTCACTCTCTCTCTCTCTCGCACACGACACAAGATGCGCTCAAATATGCAAATGAATGTGGCACTGACATGTCAAATGCGGCTTTACACCTACACACACACACACAGACACACACACACACACTCACACTCACGCACACCTTTGGGAAACATGCATTTTGGTTATGTTTACAATGTCAGCTAGGATAACATGCAGGCACATGAGTTGCTCTCATTGCAGTCGGGAGCTTTTGAGAGTCGTCCTTAGCAATGTCAGCAAATTGGGGCAAAAGCAATGAAAGCATGCAAACAGCTGTTTACAAGAAACAGACAGACAGAGAGAGATAGAGAGAGAGCATACGAACACTAAAGCAACGCCCACACACAGCTGACTGGGAGAGCAAACGAAGCTTTTAACGAGTGCTCAGCACGTTCAGTTACCTGACTTGACTTCGTGTGACTCTGACTTGTAAACAAATGCAGTGCAGAGCGACTGGAGCGACCGAGCGACCCACTTCGTGTTTCGCGACGCCTTTCAATTTCGTTCAACCTGAGACGGTGCACGTCGGCTTCGCTTTCAATTTCGTGTTCGTAATTCGTTGCTGGCCGTTGGACGGCTCAGTCGTGTTTTTGTTGTGCTACATCGCGCGTGTCTCGCTGTCGTCGCCGTGAACGTCAGCGTCAACGTCAACGCCGCGTCGTCGTCGCGGCAGCAGCAGCAGCAGCAGCAGCTGGGCTAAGCACAAGGAACGTTGGTCCGTCTTTTCGCCTGCAGTTTTGCACGCCGTGTCGCGTTGCCGTTAGACCAGCATCAGGAAGAGCAACAACAACTAAAGCAAACACAAAAAAAAAGAATAAAAATAAAAAATAGGAAAATCAAAAACAAGCACAACAAATTTCTACACTTTTTTCTACTCGTAAAAAGCAAAAGTTTCTCAATTCAGTGCAATTCAAAGTGCAATTCACAATGCAAATTCGCAATTGAGTTTTATGCCTTAGAAATAGTTTTGTGTAAATCAAATCGCCTTACAACAAATCTTGTTAATAATTAAACCATACAAATGGCTGCCGATACAAGTCCTCTGCATAATAAATCATATTAATAATGCATCAAATACAGTGCAAATGTACGAGTATTATCAAATTAGAATTTAATTACAGTGTCTGCAAGTTACAATGCCATACAATGTTCTTTTGTCCTGGCAAACGGCGACGCATGACTGACAACAGTCAATATGCACATTTTGCAGAACAACAACAATGAGAAGAGTCAATCAATCAATAGTTAATCAAATATAAAAAATAAATTAAAATATATAGAAATTCCAAAGAACGATTTCCTTGTGTCCATTTTATTTCAAAATAAAAAGTATGATGCATTTTTATGCAACTTTAATTAAAATAATTACAGTAATAGGGTCTAGTCGAGAGGAAGCCACAAACTAATAAAACTATATCATTTAATAAAATATAATAATTTACTAAGTGATCAACTTGAAATATCATAAAAAATATTTAATTACTATTTATATAAATAAATTATTATTACAACATAAGAAATTAAAATATAAAACAATAAAATTTTAAAAAATAAAATAAAATAGTCAAGTGATATTACATGAGACCAAATTAAATTACAATTATGATAAATAATAAAAATTCGAATGCAATTTGGTGGGTTGGTTTATAAAATCCTAGCTTAAAATCCCGGTATACAGAAGGAGTAGGGATTTAATTTTTCGGTCACTTGACCCCGAAAAAGGGACGGAGTCAGTTGTTTGTTGACCAAGTCCGACGACTGCATAAACTTGGTTGTCAACATTTTTCTGTGACAACGAAAGTTGGCTTTGAGTTGAAAATTGTTTGTTTAAATTCGAATTTAAAATAAATTAATAAATTCAATTTAAAAATTACTGATATAACTTTTTCTTAAAAACAAGTATGTTGAAGATCTTACCGTCGTATCTCCGATTCAAATGAAACTTTTTCAGTACAGCAAATAAGATCCACAAATTAAATGCATAAAAATCACAAATTAAGTTTGCGGAAAACAGTTCGCATTTTTAAACAATTATAAAATAACAGAAAATGCTTAACACAAATAAAAAAGAATATTATTTGCATAACAAATTAATTTAAAATGAGAAAAAATTATAAATTCATAAATGTCATTTATAAAAAATAAATATAATCAAATGAATCAAACAATAATATGATAAACAAATATAAATTCATTAATGTTATACATATGAAATAAAAAATATCACACAGATTTTAATTGCTAAAAATAATAATCTAAATATTTTAATTTTCTTTATACATATTTATATTTTATACATAAGTAGTATAAAATAGCAATTATAATAAATGCAAAATTTGCCAATCCCAAAAGATGTGGAACGAGCCGGACAATAACAAAAACAAAAAAGGTTTAGTATAATGGGTATATTGTATGAATGTGTGGGTGGGTGTGTGGTGTATGTGGAGATGGCTGCCACATGTTAACAACAACAATAACCACAACACACATCAAACACAAAATGGGAAAACCAAATGCAACAAGACAGCGTGAAAAATGATAATGACGGCCGCAACTGTCGCAGCCACAGCGAATGTGAAAAGTGATTATATTTACTTATATATATATGGATGGGGAGTGACTGAAAAATAAGTTAATTAGCCACACAAAGGGCGATAAAATCGGCGCATCGATTTTACGATGTTTGCACAGTCCTTTTCCAGCTAATTTGAAACTGTTTAAGTGACAATTTGCCTTGGTTCGTCCGGCTCAGTGTACAAAGCACATTAATTTGAAATTCTATCAAGTTGTAACCGAATACTAATAGCCATACCACACTGCGTATACGTAATGTGACATTAATTTGTTGCCACAAGCAGGTAAAATGGCGGCAGGCTGTGACATTTACAACCAATTACGCTAATATCTGTCACTTAATTAGGCGTCTCTGTAAAAATTAAAAAAACAAAACACTTTATACGAGTATTCAAGAATGCGAGAAATACAATTGGAAATGGAAATGAAAGCTGTTTATTTTCTTTTGGCCATATCTCAGTTGCTGTTAGTTTAGGCAACTTTGTTCAGGTGTTGTTTGCCATCACCTCCATTTACTGGGGTGGTGTCTGTTTCTGAAGTGTTGGGCATAGTATCGGGTCTTGAGTGGATGAGTGGGTGAAAAGGTGACCGACTGAGTGGGTGAGTGGGTGAAATGGCGGTGGTGCTGCTGACACCGCCTTGACTTACCTTTGGCCTTTTTGGCAGCGTGGCAACTTTAAAGCACGTGTAGATGACGCTTCAGACTCTGCAACACTTTCATAATATATGCATTATATTATAATAATTTTACTAAGTGCTGCACATTATAAGGGGTCCTTGAAATGCACTACGATTCTGCGGAGTCCTTTGTGAAATGTAAAAATCGTAAACATATTTATTTTTTTGAAAACCTTACGAAAGTATTTATATAGAAATAAGAATATCCAAACATATCTTTGTATTCTATACATTTTTGTTTTCTGGTTTAAAATGTACACTATTTGTTGAGATTTATTAAAGAAGTGTACTTTTGTATTTTTTGTAACTTGGAAACTAGAAACTCCTTTTATTCTGTTATCTTTAATTTATAAAAGCCTTAACAACATTTGGTACTTGTTAGCAATATGAAATACAATGTGTGTGCTCAGTAAAAAGAAATTCATTAAGGTCAAGAGTGACCTTGAAATGAATGTGTTTTGGGAGTTTTCCATGCGTTCCTTTGGGTCAGTCGACCCACACTTTTCCTCTCATTTTTCGATTCGTTTTGTTCATTTTCATTTCGTGCATGCGAACCATATTTCAAAATTCAATTTTAGCCACATGGTCGAGCAGCCAAAATAGTGCAAAGTAGTCAACAACAACAATAGCAACAACTAATACAACACACTGGAATTGAGCCCGTGTGTGCGAGTGAGTGTGTGAGTGGAAGTGTGAATGTGTGTGTTTTGGCCATGCCTGAGGCATAGGCGTTGGCGTGGGCTGCAACCACTCATGGCTCATAGCTCATGGCTCATAGCGCAGGCTGCGTTGGCGAACGTGGCCATAATTCAAACGATGCGCCAACTAACTACTTAATGTTATTAGATATGTCATTGCCACGCCCATCACACGCTATTTAGCATTGTTGTAGGCACGAGTCGTTGGAAAATCGCAACAAAAAATCAAGAAAAACTTACACGGATTTGCCCGAGTTCCAGATTCACATCCTGTCGCCGGCTGTATATATACATATATATGTGTGTGTGTGTGTGTGTGTGTTATCCTTGTCTGCTTCAGTTTATGTTGATGTTGTTGATTACAGAAGCTAGTTGACATCTTTTTTTATCTCACTTTTTGCTTGTTTTGCTACCCTGTTATATATCTGAGAGAAATGGGGAATCAACGAGTTTATAAAGTTAAAATCTAGAAAATTACTTGAGTTTCATAGACCAAATTTGGTATTCTCGTGATGATATTTGATATACGTATTGATTTATATGTAAAAACAGTTAAGATAACCTTACTCTAATTCTAGAATTTATTATAAAAAATGTTTATTTTTAGCAAGTAACCAATTTAAAGACAGAGAATATTTCTTTCTACGTAATTATATACATGTACAAATATACTTAGGTGTAAATATCCCTCTTTACTTTCATTAGGGTATATTATACTATTCTCATAGATCTGTGCTATATTCTCAAACTTATAACATCTAAACTTAAAGAGATTTCAAAATGATGTAAGCCTAATGTTTTAACTCATCAAATACCATTTAATATATTTCTTATGTATTTTATTTTATGAATATTTATAAACAGTTGCTGTGTATTTGAATAAGGGGTAACTGTAGGTCGAATTCTTTTTCACTACATCTCTCTGCTGGTCTGTCTGTGCGCCCAACTTTCCACCGTTGACATTTTGTTTTCAACGTTCGCTCTCGAGGTCTTCGTTTTTTTTTTTTTCCTTAAGCCGGAGCCGGAGTCTGAGCCTGGTCCTGGTCCTGGCCAAGAGAAAAATGCCAGAGCTGCAGGTGCTGCATATAAAATGAAATATGGCAGACATTTTTGCGGTTGAGATAAATGCGGCGCAGTTTGTTTGCGCTTGCGTTTCTCTTCTTTGCTGCCTTACTTATTAGATTTAGCCATTTCCTTTTTGCCTTCACACTTCTTTCTTATAGCTATTTATTCTATTGGTTTGACAGTTGTGTTTTTGCTTTCTATGCAATGATAATTACCATGTACCCCTAAAATTCAGGTACAAAGGAGTTTTCACTCTCGTCAAATTTAATGTCGAAAGATAGAGGAAATTGAAACTATTTGCTGCAATCTGCATAGCTTTAAAAACTGTTTAAAAGATTTTTAAACGCCAAATGATCTATAGAAGCGGAATACTAGTATATGAACACCATTTAAATTATGCTGAATGAGTTTATCTAAGTGCATTTTCAATTTCAATTACACAAATAACTGAAAACTGAGCTGAATAATAACTATATGTAAGTAGCGAAATGTGCCAAGTGCAGTAAATGAAAAGAGCTGAGCATTCTCATGTATATATAGACATATAGGTATCTATCTCTTTGTCTCGCTTTTGCTGTATGAAAGCAATTAGCTTAAATCACAAATAGAGGCAGCCAATCAGGCAATGTGCTGCACTTAAAAACTTTCCACAACTCGAGATGCAATGGAGCCCAGCCCCAAAAGTGGGCGCATTGGAGTGTTAAGATCCTTGTAACGGGGTCATAAAAATCTATGTGCCGTAACAGTTTGCAGTTTGCACTGACACTGACACTGGTGGCCCTCGCTATAACAATCAGTTCGTTATTTTTGCATATGGTTTTTGGAATGGAATTATATAACTTTCAAGTAGCTCGTTTGACTTTTCAGCTGGCATATTTATCAGGTTTTAGCCCAGTTGTTTGCTGAGATTTTAGACCAAAGCAAAAAGATTATTTGCATTTGGCAAATTTACGCTTATCGAATTGAAGCATGGGTGAGGGAGAGCAGAACAGACCAGACCGGATATTCCCACTCATTTTCAGTCATTATTCTCCACAGCGAGGTTGTTTATGGCCTCAGCTTGTGTGGAGATATGAAGATAGGCCTGTCATTTATTAGCTTGAGTTTGCATTTAAGCCCACAAAAGCCGTGCAAAGGGTTTGAGCAAATGTTGCCTAAGACAACAACAGTCTTAAAATGAGACTGACACTGGCTAGTTCAGTGTACACTGTACACCCTATAAAGCTGACTACACTACTTGTGCTGTAATTAATACAGTGAAGCCTCGCGTTGTCTAACATCTCTGAAATAGAGAAACAGAGAGAAAGCTGCTATGGGTATTACTATAACATTATATTCAAGTATTGTAACTATTCACTCAATATACTCATTCAATTAATACAAGACATTTTTCTTGCAATTCCTTTTCCATTTGTGGTTCGCTTTTGAGAGGCTCATCTCAAGTCGAGGCACTCTAGGAAGCCCTCGAGAAATTCGTCTCTCAGTTGCTGCTCAAAATGCCAACAAGGCATAATGACTAAGCACCTAATTTACAAAACGTTGGCTCTCAGCTTCTGCTTAGCATCGCTTCAGTCAATACAAGGCACAAAAAGCCAAACCCTCCCTCTACAAATCTCCGCTCTTCCCCACTATCCCACCTTCCCTTCCCCTTCCCCACCACTTCCTTCCTCGGCCTTTAGCAAGTCGCTTTCCGTTTGCTTTAACTTTTAAGTGTTGCTTTGTTTTCATTGCCTTGCTCAGTCCCGCCCCCCTTTGTACCGCCCACCACCCACAGTCAAGGCGCTGACTGTAGCCTACTTAGAAGCGCAGTCTACACACAAACACACACTCAACGCTGTTGACACTGCTGTGTGTGTGTGTGTGTAGTTGTTGTGTGCCAGGAAGCAAACACTCTACGCCTACTTGAGGACCTTTGTCGTAGACACTGTAGAAAACATGATGGCAACATGGGTAGGATCATACAATATATTTCCGAATCCATATATAACCCAACTATCCCTATTTATACCCCTCTGTGTGTAACAAAAATAAATCAAAAATACACTCATCAAATTCAGGTTCTCTTAAATTAAACAAAAATTTTCTCTGTTTTTTAAAACTGAAATTTATTCGAGAGTTTTTTGGTAAATTCACTCTGAGTATAAGAAATTGCATTTCATTATTACTGCATTTTAGTTAAATATTTTAATTGAATTTATACTTCTATTTTTGGTCAACTGTATTAAGTGGACATTCAATCTATAAATATATAAATTATGTACAGTTTTCTCAGTCTTAGAAAATGTATATGCAACCGTTTTTCAAAATTACTGCGATATTTCCTAGATTTGGACTGCATTTCTAAATTCTCAGGCAACTTATTTATATGATATTTTTTTCTCAACCTTAATTTTTGGAAAAATTCTTTATGTTTGCAAAGTGCAAAGTGCAAAAGGCAAAGGTAAAAAATGTTATAGTTTATTGCAACTTTTGAAGATAGTATATATCGCTCACTTACTAGAAGAGTAACATAAGTCGAAAAACACGATTTTTGAGTTAATGATGCAGAAATGTTCGCAATGTAACAATTTATGTTGTGTAAAAATTTCATCATCCTATCTTTAATATAATACTATCTTTATTAACTCAAAAGCTCAGTTGTTTTTTCTCAAACTTACAAGTTTGGCCGCTTTTCAAAAAACACAGGCGACACCTGAAAACTTTAAATGCGTTTATCTCGAAACGCCTTTTTTTGAGATATGTCACTCTTGTAGTAAATGAGCGATATTTTCATAGAGCTCAAGTATAATTGTCAATAAACATTTTAACTTGTATCTTCGGTTAGATTACACAGAAGTACAGGAAATTCGCTAGTCACTCTTGGCTTGACATTTATATTTTCTTTTATGTGTGTTTCGGAGGCTGCAACGTTGCTGCAACGCCCCAAGCTCAAGTGTGTACCGTGCCCTCCAACGCTGCCAGGGTCATTTAATTTGTTCATTTGCATTTTCAAGACTTTTGTCTTCTCTCATTTTTGCATTTTAGCATTTTGCTTTTTGCACTTCGCAATTGTGCTTTGTGTTCTGTTTTCTGTTCGTTGTCTGCATTTTAAATAGGTAAATTTGGTTATAAAAATAATTAAAAAATGTTGAGTGTGACGCAAATGTAAAATGTAAATTGAAATGAGGCAGGCAGCGGGCGACAAGTGGCAAGTGGCAAATGGCAGCTGGAATCATTTGTGGCCAGCTAAAAAGGTCGTTGCTGGCTAATGCCAAAAATGAATTGGCATATGTCGTGGCCAGTCTCAACTAATTGGGTTATGTTCTCCCCAGACACACGAGGCAGGCATGTGGCATGTAGTATATAGCAGGGCCTGTTATAAGTACTCGTACTTATCCGCCTACCCATTGCCAATGACGTGGATGGCACTTAAAGTGCACTTAATTTGCACTCTCACACACACTCACATAGATCTGAGCACAAACAGCAACCACAGCAACAACAACACTTGTAGATACAAGTGCAGCGAGCTGCAGATACATTTTCGAGGTCCAGCCAAATATTCAGGTATTCCGTCTAAATATCTGTCTGCTCAATTCGCTTGCATTATTCAAGCTCTGAGTTCAAAGTTGACAGATTGCCTGTTGTTTGACCAGTTTGAATAATCTCTTTATTGCCTTAAACAAATATAAGAAGAGTGCAAAGCCAGTTTTGCATTTTGTTATTTTATTTTCTCAGATATTGGATACATATATGTTTTAAAGTTGTATTAAAACAGTGATTTTCAATTCTTGTTTATAACTTATATTAAATAAAAATATTATTTTATTTTTTTTAATTATTTAAATATAATAAAATGTATTTAAATCTTTATTTTTATTTGAATATTATAAAATACCTAACATTCAACAAATAATTTACAACCTTACGGTCTCTGTTCATTGTATTTCTCTATCGGACCTGTTCTGAATTCCAAAAACGAGTCGATTTGCCACAAAACGAGTTGATTGCTGTTCCGAATTCCGAAAAACGACAAAATTTGTCGTTTTCAAAACGTTTTAAAAATTTGAACAACGAAGTTTTAGTCTACGTTACCTTCGATCTGCTATATTCAACCTGAAAAACATAAAATGAATTTTCGAATCGTTTTCGAAACCGACTTCGAAAAGTAAAAACAAGCCCATTTCGATCGGAATTGGTAACAGCAAAAAGTAAAACGTTCGTTTTCGATTCGTTTTTACTTTTTGAGAACGTTCGAAATTCGGAAGAGGCCTGTATATCTTTGCTAAAACTATGCAATGTGAAATATTATGACAAGTAGGCTTTTAATAAAGTGCATACTTGGGGTTTTTCGAGGAATATGTTTTTGAAAGGAGAATGAGAGAGTTGAACTTCCCCTCTAGGATCTGAATTATGTTACTGAAAAAAATGAATCTGCCAACACATTGAAAAATCCCTTGATTAAACTTGTTAATCTGATGATTTATATAAACATGTCTGGATACTCTGAATGTACAACTGCATTTATGTCGAATACATGCTCAATCGCACGACGGAGGGGGTGAGAGTGATAAGTGGAGGGGGAGTGAGGGTAGTCAACATGGCATTTTCATGTTGAATTTACAAGGGAGCGTCAACAAGATAGCATTTTCCATTCAACATTTGCATAACGCGTTGCTTTTCCGATTTTCACCTGGTTGCCTTGCTGACTTTGAATGGCAGGAACATTGTCAATGCACGGCTGGGGCGGGACAGGAGCGGGGGCGTGGCAGAGAGAAAACGGAGGAAGGATACGCCGTGTTGTAGGAGAGATAACAATGACAATGACAATGACGAGGTTTTCAGGTTCAGGTTGTTGTTTGTGTGTGGTATTTGTTTGTTGTTCGATGTAGTATTTACATAGCTATGAATTTGTTTACCTTTTTTATTATTTATTGGCCGCTCTGTTGGGCATATTGTGGCAATATCATGTAGCATGCCACTCGAGGACTTACTGTGATTGCGACAACAAATAACTGCTGATTCTGCTGCTCTGATTTGAATTCTGTTGGTTCAACAAGTGCTGCGACTGGTCCGAGTATTAATTACTAAGCATATTTCAAATGCCAATTAGTAGTAGGGGCGAAAGGATCTGACCTGGTGACGAGGGTTGAATCAGCAGAATCAATCATACGCCAAGTGTGTCAATATGTCAAGCATTTCATGCTGACCTGACCCAGCCATTGTTTGTGTCCCTTTTGTTTCGTTGCGGCCAAAAAGGTTATGTATAATACGTATATAATATAATATATACATATACAATATATAGTATATTTTTTATTCTGATTTTCTGATTTCATGTTGTCGCTTGCCTTCGGGCCAAGCTGTCTAAACAGAACTAACCTCATTTTTTATTGGTCAACAAAGGAGGCTCCGACAAAGCTGACCTCAATACACAAAGCTGAATAAATTGCAAAATGTGTTCTCAATGCAAAAAAGGATGCAAAATAAATTCTCCGCCCACTCGCCGACAACAAAAGGGAAAATGGTCAGCTAAAATGTGAGACACAGCTGAGGTTGTTTTCCAGAGTCAACTGCAAGTTTCAAGTGGAAAATGTTGAGTCGAGTGCACTTATTTTGCAGTTGGTTGGAACACAAACACAAACTCGTACTTTATGGGCCATGGACAACAATTTGTAAGACCCATTCCATAATAATTCTTAGCTATTTGCATTTCCATTATTATGATAATCGATTAAGTGGCAAATGGACAAATACGAGTTCTTATTGTTATAAAAAGAAGTAGCTTCGAGTTATACAACAAAGCAGCTTGAATTCATTGCTGAAATTTTTTAATGTTTTTTAGATAACTTTTAACCAGGGACTGTAAATAATGATTATTTGTTTTTTTTTTTAATAAAAAAATCAGACACTTTCAAAAGACCTAGAAAATAATGGTTTGCACCAAAATTTTTATTTTTTTACAATCTCTGTATTTCCACCATGATTTTTATTTTTATGATTTTTACTTTTTTACTTAATGGTAATCACTATTTTTGAGTAATTTTATAAAACTCAAAAATAATCATTATGAATGAGTTTTATTTTTTTCGCTTAAGATAAAACTCAAAAGTAATTTACGGCTTCTGTGTTAAGATTTTTACCAATATTATTTTATATCCCTATAAAGGGACACCATAGCTACCTCCCAGCATAATTTTTTTTTTATCGGAGTACGATAACCCATTCAAACTTGCATCAAAAACATCGAAAAATGTATAATCAGTGTAAAAACACTGAACGACGATTTCGCGATTCGTCTCTATTTTAAAAAATTCGTCAAAATTAAAGCTATTTTTTGGCCAAAAAATGTTTTTCCTTAAACCTGTATTTTTTATTAACAGAAAATATACAACTTATTTTATTAAACCTGTATTAAAATTGTATTAAAATATGTTTTACATTTTCTGCTTATAAAAAATACAGGTTCAAGGACGATAAAAATTTCCTTTAGGCCAAAATTATATTAAATTCTTACTAAGTTTTTAGGATATAGCTTGACATAATCGAATCGCAAAATCGTCGTTCCAAGGATGAAAATTATGTTTAAAGGACATTTGGTCCTTTGGTTCTGTAGTATTTTAAAAGTCCTGGTCCTAACAAAAGTATTGACACCAAGTTTGATAGGATCGGACCATAAAAACCCAAGATATAAATTTTCCAAAAAATGAATTTTTCAACTCAAAAGCGCGGACCAGGAATTAATTTTAGAACTATAGTTTCTTGGTGAAAACATCTTAGAATTGACCATAGATTACGAAAATGGGTTACCAATTTTTAAATTTTTCGGACCCATACAAATCGATTCCCTCTATTATACATTTTTTTATGTTTTTTCGTGTTTTGATGCAAGTTTGAATGCGAGTTTGAATAATTTCTTTTGAAAGAAATTATGCTGGGAGGTAGCTATGGTGTCCCTTTATAGGGATATAAAATAATATTGGTAAAAATCTTAACACAGAAGCCGTAAATTACTTTTGAGTTTTATTTTAAGCGAAAAAAATAAAACTCATTCATAATGATTATTTTTGATTTTTATAAAATTACTCAAAAATAATGATCATCATTAAGAAAAAAAATTAAAAATTAAAATATAATCATTAAAGTGTAATTTTTATAATATAACTTATAATGATTACGGTCCCTGCTTTTAACATTAAGTGAAATTTGAAGTTTAATTTGCCGTGCTCTGCAGTTTTTTTTCGCAATTTTCATATTGCAATTTTCATATCTCGAAAATGTTGCTTATTGTCATCAACAGTTCGAGTGTTGCAACTGAATTTTACTTGCAAATGGCGATGGCAACTGGCCCACTCCATTGGGCCCATTCCGGCCCATTCCAAATGTAGCCATTAAGGCAGCCCATAAAAGGCAATAAACACAGTCGCTTCACGGTGTAGTTCATTCCAATCGCCATTCGCCATTTGCCAGCGCACATCGCTGCGCTTTAAACTGGCCAAATGGCTAAATGGCCAACAGGCCCGTCAACCAACCAACCAGTCGCCCATCCCCCCTTCCCCATCCCCCTTTGGGACAATAGCCAGTGGAGAGGCTTGCCCAAAGGGTTTTTGCTCACTTGCGCCTCTTGTTATGTGTATGGTGGTGTTGTTATTTATGTTCATTGTTGGTGTTGTTGCTTTTGCTGTTGCAGTTGTTGTTACTGTTGCTGTTGTTGTTGTCGTTATTGTTGTGGCTTCATATCAAGCTGCCCGACTGCCTGTTGCCTGGCATAGGTGCTTTGTCTTAATCCGAGGCTCATTCTATGCAACATTGCACTCGTTGTCTTTCTCTCTCTTTCTCACTCACTCTATCTCTCTCAGTCTTTCACTATCCATTTTCTGCAGGGGGTCTTAACGGCTTCAATTAAGCAGAAATGATACTAAATGATATAACGCATACGCCTGATGGTACAACCGGCTTCACTATAAAATAATCGATGTGACCCGGGTGGCAATATCTAAATTTAAATATATTATCGAAACATACGCTTAATTGTATTATATCAATAAAATCAATCATTGACAAAAATCAAATTTAAATTCGATTTATTTATTTATTTACTTAAATTAAAATGTATCTAAAAATATAAAAGTAGCATTGAAAATACATTTATTCAGTGCAGTTATTGCGAATACAAGTGAAATTTTGTTGGATTGGGTTGCAAAAACTTAGTTTAGAAGTTTTAGATACATCAATGTAAAAAATCTAATTTTGAATCAAAAAGTTTTTACAAATCAACCATTTATTTAAAATGCCTTTTATTTGGCTGTCCAAATTAATTGGCTATAGAAGAAATTAAAATGAGTTTGTTTGTATTCAAGCCTGACAAAAAGGGATATCTGTTTAGCACTTGTCTAAATTTGTCTTTAAGTTTTCTCAATAATTTGTCTCGAAAAACAAAAATTGTTTCGGACCTAAAGTATTGAATTCAATTATAAATAGTCCTATTTACATGAATTCTTTACAAAATACTAATAAAGACTTTAAGATTCAAAGAAATTGATAATTGAGACAAAATTTACCAATTTTCGAACAAAAACCTTAAACGTTCTTAACTTTGTGCAATAATAATTGAACTTTATTTTAATTGGCATTTTACAAGAAAACATTGAAAACAATGTCGATGGCAACACTCAATGCATTCACTTTCAAGTGCCAAAACAGCGACCCCCGCATGCCACTCACTCAATCAGTCAGTCAGTCAGTCAGTCAGACAGTCAGTCAGTCAGTCAATCAGTTACTTAGTCAGTCAGTCAGCATAACACTTTAATTAAAAATGTGCCTAAATTTGATATAAAGCTCAAAACTTATGAATGACAGTCACAATCCCCCCCTTAACCCCCCTTTAGCCCCTGCCAGGAATCAAACTACGCCCTTGCCAACTAGTTGTGTCTGCCTCAAGTGTCGACGGAGAGAAACGCGAACGGAAACGGAAGTAGACAGGCAAAGGGCTAAAATAGGAACAGACAGCAGCAGGCAGTCAAGCTATGTAGTTGGGGAGCAGAGTGGTGAGAGGGGGGAGGGGCATGTGGTGCAGATAGCTGCTTATTAAGGCACCAAAAACTACAACAACAACAAGAATAACAACAGCAAGTTGCGTATTGCCAGTTGCCCCACTTACATAAGAAATCAAACGGCTTGTTGCCAAAAATACCAAAATGGCCCAAATGATCGCTGGATGGTTGGGGGGAGGTGCAAATAGTTGCTATCAAAATAATATGTTTTCTTGCACATGTAGCGCGTGCCACAAGTAAAATATAGTAATAAATGGAAATGATAAAGTATAATAGAATACGAGAGTGGAAAAAAATGTTAAACGTTGCGATAATCAATAATATTTCCGGAGCTGACTCTGGTTATGAGCATTCCCTACATATTTCCTCATATAAGGATATAATACATATGCCTGTCAGCCATTCAATTCGTAAAGTCTTCTTCTTACTCGCATGTCTGTCGGTGTGTGTGTGTGTGTGTTTGTGTGTCGATTTTATTGACAAATTTGCATGGTGATGCCTTTGAAATTGTTTGTACTAAAGTGAACACAATTTGGCGCCCTCGAGTGTCCATATGTGTGTGTGCGTGTGTGTGTAGTTCGTCACTAGGCAGCAACAAAATATTGAAAAATTGACACCCAAAATATAATAATGGAAAACGGACGGAAAGTCAATAACCTGTAGATTTCATATTGGATATTGAATATGTTATTCAATCATTCCAAACACAATATTGGCTGCCTATCAAATAGTTGAAGTGATTTCCTGAATTGAATATATAATATCATAAATTTCATTCTTTTGAATATTTTGCCATCTGTAATTCAAATATAATTATTTTATTATCTCAGCTGAATTTTAGGAAATTCGAAGAATATTTATAAAATCTTTAAATTAAGATCGTATGATTTAAAAAGCTAGAAATGTTTAATTTAAGGAATTTAAAATTGAATGACAGATTCAAAATAAAATTGAGAAAATAGACTAAAGTTTTTTTCGCTGGGAAATGTCAATGTAATTAATTTGAATAATAAAATTAATATGAATAAAATACATATAAAGGGTGATTTTTTAGCTATTATCTTTTTGGCAACACTGGTTTAAACAGCTCACGCACGTTTCGTGTTTTGTTTCACTGTCAAACATCTTCAGTTTGGTCTATAATTTAACCATGAATCGTCTTACAAACGTACAACGCTTGCAAATTATTGAATTTTATCATTAAAATTCATGCTCGGTTAAGAAATTGCATTTTGCATTTTTTCCATTTTATGACCAGTTTAGTCGACCTTCTGAGGCGGTTATTCGGAATGATTACAAACTTTTTTTTGCCCCAAATGGAAGAGCTAGACTTGGCTTACATGTGGTTTCAGCAAGACGGTTCCACATGCCACACAGCACGCGCAACAATGGACTTATTGAGAGGCGAGTTCGGTGAACATTTTATTTCACGTTGGGGACCGGTCAATTGGCCGCCTAGATCGTGCAATTTAACGCCTTTAGACTATTTTTTGTGGGGCTATGTTAAAGCTCATGTCTATACAGACAAGCCCGCTTCAATTAACGCATTGGAAGACAACATTGAAGCATTTATTCGTGAGATACCGGCCGAAATGTTGGAAAGAGTTTGCCAAAATTGGACTAAGCGGATGGACCCTTTGAGGCGCAGTCCCGGTCAACATTTGCATGAAATAAATATAGAATTATAAAGATTTCATGAATTTTTCTGAATTTTATGTGTTTTTTTTTGAAAAACTTTCCTATAGCTCTTAAAAAATCACCCTTTACATAGTACAGTTGATTGCGTAGGAATGTGTACATTTACGGTCTATCGCTCACAATTGACATTTGTCAACTTGTATGTATTTATTTGTTTTCTATTAACATATTAAACATAGAGTATTAATTACTTACCGCTGGCAGAACAAAGCAGTTAAGCTCACACTAAATTAGCTTAGAATGTTCAACTTTGGGGGCACTGAAACGCAGATACTTGTACTATGTGCACCATTTTGTGGCAACTAAAATCAAAAGCTGGCAACAAATAAAACGTTGGCCAAAAACCGCCACAAAAGTCAACTTAAAATAAATTTAAATTTTAATTTCAATCTCAACAAGCACACACAAAAGCCAAATGCGGCAATGCCAACGGCGGCACTGAAAGCCGTCGCCAAATGCCGCTGCCGCTGCCTCTGTCGCTGCCGCTGCCGCTGTTGCCGCCGCTGCCGCTGTTGCCGCCGCTGCTGCGTGGACAACTTTACGTGCCACAGCTGCCGCAACTGTATGAGTTTATGTGTGTGCATGTGTGCGTGTGTATGTGTGCGGTCTGACGGCTGCCAAAGGCAGCTCCCTGCTTGGGCGCCGCCTGTTCGCATGTCTCCCTTCCTCGCCGTCTGTGTGTGTGTGTGTGTGTGTTTGCATGCATATTGCACACACGGGTAAACTGACGCAGAAATGACTTAATCGCATGTGTTCTTTAATTTGAAATCTCACTAAAATCGACATCAATTTGTGTTGCAAGTTCCTTACAAATATTATTTTCATTTATTTTTTTTTTTCTTTTATAGCAGTAAACGTTGTTAGAATTATCAAGATCGGATAAGCATAAGACTACTTAGTGTTGTTTTTAAGTTTTTAAGCAACGCGAGCGCCAAAAAGTATGCAGTATATTGTATACTGCTCAGATTATAAATACCATTAATCTGGTGTGGTCTAAAAATCGCTAACAGCGCAAAATCAACCAAAAAAATTCTAAAAATAATAAAGTTTTTCAATTTAAATAAATATTAAATAAATTATTTATTAAAGTGAATAAAATTGCATGAAATAAATGTTGTTGAAATTAAGGAATTTTTATAAATAGCATAAAACATACCAAATAATAATATTTGTCTAGATAATGGAAATAAATTTAAGGCAGTCAACGATTGTGGCATGTTTGAAAAATGAATTCCCTGGCATTTAAAAAACACCGACCTTTTAAGCGGAAAGAAATGTAGAAGCTTGTGGAATATAAACCAAATAGCTACTTAAATCTGAAAGATTCTCAGAATGCCCTCGTATGTTTACTTACGAGTTTGTATGGGGCTTTGTGTGTGGCTTTTAGATATTCATGCGCCATGAATGAATAAAGCGAATCGCTTGTGCTGCTTTCCTACCTTTAGCTGCCGTTGCAGCTCTTTTGCCAGGCCACATGACGTATACGCCGCGTTGTCTGTCTATCTGTCTCGGTCTCAGCCTCAGCCTCTGCCTCTGACTTTGACTCTGACTGGCAGACGCTTGATACAGGAATGTCTCCTGTGGCCAGTCGGCTCGCTCGATTTGCGTAACTATGCACAAGTTGACTCATTCCTTTATGTGTATGTGTATGCGTGCTTGCCTGTGTGGTGTGCGTGTGTATGTGTATGTGGGTGTGTTGGAATTGCCACAAAACAATTGTGGGTCTTTTTAACTATAATGACACACGCCTGACCAACAACAAACAACCAACAGCATCGGACTGTAATTAGCTAACTTGCATAATTTAAGGCCGTGTATTTGCCTACTCAGTTGGTCGCCCGCATTTTACACTGACTGCCAAATGTTAGCAAACGCCTTTTGCTATTAGTTTGCGATGCTCGCGGTATTGATTTTTTTTTTAACAAGCGTTTTTTCTGTAACCCAGCCAACGACTGCTGAATGCGCCAGTTCAGAGCATTAATTGCTGTCATCTAAATTCATATTACCTGGATCAGGTATTCCGTTAGCCAGTTTAATATGTGGTCAACACGCAAAATATATTTATCCAACTGTCACGCCGCGCCATCCAATGTGCAATTTATCCTTAGACCTTTTGTAATTGGCACACAAATTGACACAAAAAAATTCCCATTTAATTGAACATATTTGAAATACTTTTGGTCCCTGTTTGAAATAACGACAACGCTATAAACTGGGCTTTAACATTCTATTCTGTATCAAACAACTTGCTTATTTTTATTTTTAAAACATTTTCAAATACCAATTTGACTTTTATACACTTCTTCATGCTCGTATTTCAATATATTTGTTATTTATCTGAAACAAAAAAGCTAAAAGAGTAGCTACTAGGGCAACTACAAAGTGCCTTGACCATCGCCATCGTCGTCATCGGGTTGAATTTGGCTGCGGGTGCCCCAGAATTTAATACGGGCGTTGCCGGGGTCCGAGTTTTAATTAGCCTTGAGTGCGTGTGCTGGGCCAAAAGGCATCAACAAATTGTTATATAAACACACGCCCAACAACAAAGTGTTTTAAGGGCCTAAACATTGTCGCCACTTGCGAGTATTGTAAGGAAAAAAAGGAATAGAAACAAAAATGAGTTAGGACAAAACTGCAAAAGCGAAAAAGCGAGTGTGGAAATGAAATTAAGTAAGGTGAAGCAACATTGGCTTAAAAGGATATGTTAGCGCTTATTATGACCCTGAATGTTTGTTGAACGTAGTTCGGCTTTTGCCCTACAAACCGAAACGAACCGAGCCGAGCCCAAGCGAACTCATCCACGTCGTGTCATCAGGGCAAATGTTAAGGCTACAACAGCCCAAAAGTGAACCATTCTTTTAATTTGCGTGCTCACGACAAAATTGCATGTGCCAACATTAAAGTAAACAAGACTGAAATGAAATGCTGAAAAGTTGCAAGGAAACCGAAGGGAAATATATGCAATCAGTGCACAAATAAATAAATAACACATAGCAGTGTTATTGCCGTTTTTGAATTGGAATTTGATACGAATATCTCCCAGACACACGAGAAGTTCTCCTACTCTTTGGCGCATCGTTAACTTGGTTATTATGTTTGATTTTACACCAAACTTTAAACTCTGTGCGATGAAAATGTGCGGTCGAAAAGATGAAAATTCATGGCCTGCTTTTTTTTTTGGCAGTTTGAGAGTTTAAAACTTTTGTCAGACATCTCGAAGGATTCAAAGTGAAAGTCAAAACGAAAAGTTTGCGCATTTTGATTGCTTGATGGTCCTTTTGAAAAGGAATTTGGGCGGTGTGGGCGTGGCAACGCGTGAAGATTGTTTTCAAAGGTTCGTCATTATTTATATTTTATTTTTTATTCAGCAAATCATCCATAACGAGTTGTGAAATTGATTAATGATGGATGAGCTGGGAATTGAATGCAATTGAAAATAGGAAAAAAATATGAATATGAATATAAATGGAGCGATGACATGACTTCAGCGTGATTTTCTATATCTTTCTTAAACATCTTTAACCATTCTCCCAATCGTTTTTATTAAGAAATATATATAATACTTTTTTAAATTTTAATCGCATACGCAGTGAACGTGTTATTAATCAATAATAAAAATCACCCTGGCTGATTTTTCGTTTCAACATTAATTTTTTACCGAAAATTAAATTAAATAAATATATAGTCTGATTTTAGCCAAACAGTATTTTAAGCGAATGTGACATTTTAAAGATCATAACATTTTTATATATTCACTTGCCCATATTCGGGGCTTGCCAATGAGAACTTTGCAATCACGTTGTTTCTATTTTCATAACTTTTAATTAATCTGTATTATTCTACGCTCTTTGTTAACCATTTTACAGGCTAGTCAATAGATTGTAATGTTCAAGATACATATATGTCTACCATATATAGTTCATTTTAATTTTAAGTAATTTTACTACATGATCGTCGTGTTCCTTGCAGCAAATCCGTCTTTATGAATAAGTTTAGATAAAAAAAGATAATGTTGTGGTATCGAAATGCAACAAAGCGAGAAACGATTGCAACCATTTAATTATAATTTAGAGAGCAAAGCCAAGTTGTAAAATGTAGTCCAGCAAATGTGTTTTAAGGCTTAAAGAGTGTCTGAGTGTGTAAATCAACTGGCCAAAACTAATAAAAGAACAAAAGTAAATTAAAAAAAATAGGAAAAGAATACTGAATGAATACGGGCTTTAGAACGCTTCCATGTTAAACTTATCTTAAGACCAAAACAAAAAACAAACAACAACAAAAACTATTGAAGAAATCGACAAATATAAATAAAAAATAAAATTCTATTCAATTGTTTACGTGTGTAGTAGTTTGTGTGTGAGTATATGTGTGCTAACAATTTAGGTGCTTTTTGTACTGTAACGGACACTAGTTAGACAATTACAAAACAAATATATATGTATTATTGAATATGCAAAGTAAATTTTATATGTAATCCAGGCAGCTTTTAGAAAACACACACAACAAACAACAAATATGTATGCATTAATTTAATTATTTTGTTTAAACGCCCTGAGTGAAGTATTGCTCCAAGAAAGAATACGCAGAATATACAGACAATATGCAATTCGATTGTGAGACAGAGCATATTTTTGAAATGTTTATAAGCGAGTTATAAGAGAGTCAAAGTATTTATAAAACCCAATAAATAAACAAATTTTTTAATAGACATCAAAGCTATAGCAAATTTTTTGACACATATATATATAAATAAATCTATATTTTGATAAACAGACAACGACAACAACAAAAAGAGAACAAAAACAAGAAAAGAAATATGCACAAACTGTATTTATTTGTAAAGTGTGACCCAAGTTAAGTCAGGCTTCTATTTAGTTAGTTTATAATTAAACGATTGTTCAACATTTTATACTTTCGATGGTTTCAAGAGGTTCATTTCAACGATTTTGTATGTCGCTCGGTTGATGCTTAAGCAAGTAATCCAAAGTACAATCATTTTTGTCAAACAGACACCAAAATAAAAACGAAACCAGAAACAAAAACAAAGACATATTTAAACAGAGCACACAAGAAGAAGACCCATATGGAACATTATTAGGCACATTTACAGGGACAACAGACAGACATCAAAAAAGCCACAAAACAACAACAACAAAAATAACTTTTTGCTAAGAATTTTTAAATTTATTTTACACAGACTTTATATGAACAACTGAAAAATGCTGCAAAAGTGCTGGAGCAGTGCAAATTGGCGTTAGAATTGAGATATGTGAAGGGAAAATCTCGAGAAGTGAGGTTAGAAAACTAAAAATTTACAGAAGAATTGGGAGAAGTGAGGTTTAAATTGTTTAAAGTGAGTTTATAATTTCTAAAACTGACGAGAGAAATTATAAAAATAGCTAATTGCGTTAGAAAAGTAGAGAACGAGTTTAAAATTGAATAAAGTGAGGTTAGAATTGAATAAAGTGAGGTTAGAATTGAATAAAGTGAGGTAAGAACTATTTAAAGTGCATTTTAAACTGAAAACCGAAAGAAGTTAAGTCAAATATGTTGAAAATGTATGTTATATATCTTAGAAATACTGATTAGACAATGAGATTAGTGATTGCTTAGTAAAGTGCAAAGTATGGTTAAGGCCAAACTCAAACCGAATGTTAATTAAGTGTAAATTGTAAGTAAGTGTATTTAGAGCTACACCTTAGCATCTTAGCCACTCAAATCGAGCAAAATGTATGCAGCTGCTGGCGGCGCCTCGTTGGCTTCGCGCCAAGCGCGTCAGAAACAGCGTCAGGAGAAGAAGAACAAACTAATCCAAGCGAAACTACATCCACCGAAAGCGCCTGGCGTCGGCGTGGGAATCGGGGCTGATGGCGGCGCCTCGACGCCAACCCGAAGCCAGTCGCGGCAGTTCCACCAGCTGCCGACCAACTATCTGCGCGCACCGCAGCCGCAGGGACGCAAGCTGAGCGCCACCTACACCCAATCGCGATCCCTGCTGCCGATCGAGGAGGCCAACGGCGATACGCAGTCGGTGCTGCAGCTGCGCATGCACTCGCACTCCCACTCCCACTCGCACTCGCACTCACATGCCCATGTTCAGAGCTATGGCCACAACACATACACCAACACACAGCTGGGTGGACATGGGCAATATCACATGCAGCCAACGCCGCCTCACAGCCATTTTCACGGAGGCGGGCCACCCATGCAGACGCCCTATCAGCAGTTTGCCTCGTCACACGGACGCGTCTCACCGAAACTTTTGCATCGTCACAGCGGCAGCGGCAGCAGCGCTGGCTTCCATCCAGCAGCAGCGGCGGCAGTGGCAGCTGGCGTGGGAGCAGGACAGCTGCACAAGTCGGCAACGGCAACGCTGCCGCTGGTCTCACAGATGGAACCAACGCCGCCAACGTCGCCCGCAGAGACAGCTGCCAGCACATCCGCAGCAGCAGCGGCGGCGGCGGCGACATCGGCGACTGAGGGTGACTTGGAGCTAACCGGCGCAGCAGCCATGTTTGTAGCCATGGTAACGCCGGCCACGCCCATGGCCACGCCCATGGCCTCGCCGGGTCACGTGGCGGCCATCAAGCTGCGCCGCGGCGAGGACGCCTCCGCCGATGTTGATGAGGTGCAGGATGCCGCCGAGCGTCAGCCCCTGACCGCCACGGATGATGCCTACGACGAGGACGCAGACGACAGCATGCAGCCCCCTTCGGGTCCGCTCGAGCGCAAGTGCAGCGTCTATCGCATGCGACGCAGCGACGCCTTCGAGCAAGGCGAGGCGGGCGGCGTCACCGGCGGACTGAAGCGACAGCTCCGCGAGCTGCAGTTCCAGCAGACGCCGCAGTACGAGCCGCTGGTCAGCGATGAGCCGCAGCTCCTGTTCAAGGGCCTGGCCAATGGACGCAAGTGGCAACTCTGCGCCTACTGCGAGGAGGGAATCTGCGTCTGCGAGCACATCGAGGTAAATCCGGGCTGTTCCTAAACTAGATACTCGTCTTATCGGATTGTACTTGTATTTGTATTTGTATTTTTATTTGTATCTATATCTGTATCCGTATCCGTAACTGTACTTGTATTTGTATTTGTATCTGCGTGTGAGTGTGTTATCCTAACTACGCATGCCATTCCCAGTCTCAGCTGTAAGTGCTTGCAAAGCGAACTCGCAACACGTATTCCAAATTATACATCCCATCAAAGCTCTATATGTTTTCTCTATCAAACTAATATTAAATGTTGTCAGAAACTGTGAATAACTACACAAAAAAAAAGCCATTCTAAAATCAAGTTTAAAATACTTAATTTAAGCATGCATTTTTTAAATATGTATTCAGGATTAAACTGTAAAATTATGCCTGTATTAGGATTAAAATGGGAAAATAAGCCCAAATACTTGATTCAAGCTAAGAAATTCTAAAAATGCCCCGTTGATCACCACGTTTGCTGAGCGCGAGTGGAAAATTCTCTCTCGGCCTCTCTCATTTCAACAAGTCCGGTGGCTCAGTGGTTAGAGTCGCCGACCTGTCACATAATTAGAACTTTCAGTTTGAAAAAAAACCTGGGTTCGATTCCTCCGTCAGTTGTAGTCAAAAAAAAATAAAAATTAAATGTAACAAAAAACATTTTAATCATTAAAAATTTTTTAGCCTGAATTCCACAATTTCAGGATTGAATTCGGGATTGAAAAAATTAAGTATTTCATACTTGGTTTAAGAAAATCCGAGATTATCCCACTTCTGACAACGTTTCGGATTGAATTCGGGCTAAATATCCCGGTTTTTTTTTCTGTGTAACTGCTTAAAGCATTTATAGGTACACTTTTATGAGCAGTGCCAAGAAACAAATTTTATTATTGATTTAGGTTTGATCAAAAATTGCTCGTGTTTGATATTCGTGATTAATGATAACTCAATTTTTTGAATTGAGTGTAACAACGTGTTCATTTATTTTTCAAAAAAGTATATAAGTAAAAGTATCAAATGTTTTTAATGTGGGTAAGCGCCATAGGGGCGCAAAATTAATTAGTTTTTACGGAATTCCACTTCTTTTCTTCCGCTAAGCAATGACATTTTTTTTATCTTTTTACAATTTGTTAAAATTTACTTCGGTGTTCCGTTTTGCTCACCGATGCAAACAAGTTTGACAGAAAAAGCCATAATTTTACTTAAGAAAACACGACAACTTTGAAGATTTGCGGGGCCTTGCTTTAATATTAACGACGATGCCTTCAAATTTTATTAAAGCGTTCAACAGAAGTGTATTACTTTTTGTTTGATTGATGATTGATGATTGATGAGTGATGTGTTCTGGTGAACGCGGCCATTGCAAAGCAAAATGAGTACTGATTTTTGCTGAAACAGCTTTAACAGATACTCGTTCGCAATGTGTGCTGCAGAAATGTGTCATATCTTTTTACTCAGCCAACTTAGCTAACCTCATTTTGCTGCGATGCCATAACTGGCGACAACAACAACAACACCAGCAAATCAGAAGCGCATAATGTGCCTTTGTATCGGTCTGATAATGTGACGCCCCAAACAAAAAAAAAAAAAAACGCTTGGCAAGCTGAGAGACGCCCACGCCCCAAATCCGCCCCACTTTTAAACGTGGCGCCGCTTGCCAAATGTTGTGTAAAAGCCAAAGGCAGTCCCAGAAAGTGTGTCATAAAAGTGCAACATCCAGTGGCTCCAAAGGTGGAAGCGGAAGTCGTGTGGTGCGACAAGGGGAATGGGGCATGAAGGATTTAAAAGTTTCATTAATTTTCACTTCACGAGCAACAGCAACAAATTAAAAAACTTAACGCTGCGCAATTATTTGACTTGCATAAACTGCAACAACAACAACTGCAACAACAACAACTTCCGCCAAAAAAAATATAGAAAACTGCAGAAATTAAACAAAGAAAAATCTCTATAGCAAGTCGACGGAAATTAGTTGCAAAAAAGCAAACAGCAAAAGCAAATGGCGGCTAAAATTTATTATATTCTCCACACACCCACACTTTCTCTCCAATTCTCTTTCTTTCTCTCGCCTTGTCTATCTCTTTTGCACTTGCTGAGTGGCCACTCAAGTCTCTAAAAGAGCTATAAATATGTATACGTACATATAAATATACTCGTACATAGTATAAAAGGGCAGTCTGAAAAGTAGTCGAGATACCTGGTTCAAGATGATCAGAAATCAGATGATTCTGTTAAAAAAAAAACAAAACAATGAAATCTTTGCAAATTTTAAAAAATAAAAGATAGAAAAAATTTTTGAAATAACGCTTAATTTCTACATTATTTTATTCAACCAAGTAAAAAATATCAACTTTGATTCGTTTGCCAAAGTCTATAACTTAGAAACCTTCCCTCGCGCATGTGTTTACATATATACAGTATAGTTTCTACAAAAACAACAGCTAGTAAATTAGCTGGAAAATAGTGGAAAAAGTGTGCGGCGAAATGGCGGACGCCAAAAATGTGAAAAACTCAACGAATAACAACAAGAAGAACAATAAAAGAGAACTACAAGAACTACATTATGAAAATGCCAAAAGGTAAAAAGGCAAAAGGTGTAAAAATATGTATGTGTGTATGTGGGTATGTTTATGCAGTTAGTGAAAGTGTGTGTGACTAAGCAGAAATGACTGAGATGGGTTCTTGGCCATGAATATTCACCTAGGCAAGATGACGACACTGAGACATTCAACTGTATTAGCATTAATTGTCTCATTACGAATAGAAAAATATTTTGGTAAATTTAAATTGAAATTTCGTTAAATTTGTTAGCCAGAAATTATTTTGTTTGAACTGTGATCAGACTAAATTGTCTAAATATTCTTGTATATATTTAGCACATTTTTGTGTGAAAAGAACTTGTGAAATTCGAAAAAGATTTGTTAATGGAGATACCAAAATTTCAACTTATGAATTTTGATAAAAAATTAATATGCTACAGAGCACAACAACATTATTTAAAGGGAAAAATTCGGACACTATTTAAAAAAACATAATTAAATTCAGCTTTATTAAAAATAAAAAAAACAGATCTTTAGTGAATGAAAAAGGAGATTAGATCAAAACAAGATATCAATAAGAGATCATCTGGGCTCAAATATAAAACTATAAAAGCATTAAATACCATAATAAATAGGTTAACAACTTTTGTATTGTATTCAATTATTATTAATTGACAACTATTTTTAATAATGATTCACAGGGTACGCTTAATTGTAATTTTTCTGCTTTTATCGATGATTAAAATCTTTTGCAAGCAATTTCGATGCAATCGCATGCAATTTGCTGACCATGAGATATATATATATATATATCTTGCAACAGAGCAGAGCAGAGAACTGTCCTGTGCCAGTCGATCTACGAGTGAATCAAATCGTTAACGCTTAAGTGCACAACCCGATTTAGACATATATTCTGGCCCCCTTACCCCTTACCCCTTAGAGTGCTCTTCCCTTGGTTTTCAGTTCAAAAATTGTCATCGAGCAGCAATTTAATTTTCAATTACGCGATGGCTGCCAAAAAAAAATGCGACTGTTGTCGATGGCCGTTCCAAAATTGCAGTCTCAATAATTACTCAAACTGTCGCCTGTGGCATGCTTCCACTTCCACTTCCCCTGCCCCTTCCCCTGCCACTTCCCCTTCTCCTCTGTCTCCCTTGACGCCGTGTTGTCCCTTTCACTAGCTGTGCATGTTGCTGACCAAGGCCCACAGGAGACTCGTTTGGTTCGGTTTTCTCTTACTCTTTTTTTTTGTGTTTTCGTGTTTTTGTGTTGTTGTCGTAATTGTTTGTCAGGCTTGTCGTTCGCTTCTTTATTGTTGTTGTCGTAATTGTAAGTGACATATTGAAGTCCCAGTTACCCCATTTGCCATCGTTCTCTCTCGCTCTGGTTCTGTCTCTCTCAGACGCTTTAATTCATACTATATTCAATGACAAGTCACAATTAAGTGACAATCAGTTGGGCAGTGCCAAGCGCTAAGCGACAGTTGATTTTGTTTTCCTTTTTTATAGCATACTTTGCGGTGTTGCCACGCTGAGAAATTGAATTTCGGTTGCATAATTCATGGAGGGAGTCCATCCACATCCACATCCCTGCAGCTACAATCTTTGTGGCAACTGAGACAAGATAAACGAGATGCGTTTATTATAAAGCCACATTTAAATTCATTTTCGATTTTTGGCTCGTTCCCCGTTCGCTTTGTCGACGTCACGTCGTTTCGTCTCCGCCTCTTTCAGTAAACATTTATCTCCAGTGTTTGCCCATTTTATATATGTACATGTGTGTGCGGATGTTCGAGTGTATGTGTGTGTGTGTGTCCTGATTGTTGTCGCTGCCATCGACAATAAAAAGCATTTAAAAAGTCACAAATTATAACGTGGTCCGCTCAAAACTCGATTGCATTTGACAGTTTTATGAGCCAAACTTTGAGAATCTGTTCCAACAACGGATTTCGCCAATATGTTGTATATTTGTTTCGCTTTTCTGATGTATTCAATTTTGGGTGAAATTAAGTAGTCTGCGACATTTCCTTATGCCAATTGTAATTAACGGGCTGCAAATTAAACAGCTGTTTAAGCCACCTCAAATGTCTCAATAACTTGTGCACAATTAACCGTATGCCAAACGGTTGATTAAACAACAGAAAACACACAGTCAACACTCGCACACTCATACTAACATTGTCAAATACACACTGACATGGAGTAAGATATGCGATTGCTTTCGACAATCAAATAACATGGCTTCAACGAGGACAGTTGCCATTTCTCACAGCATGTGGCATATGCAAATTGTTCGAGGCGATTCACTGGTTTTAATTACCTGTAGACAAGGCAGTCATAGCACCCCTTCGACCCGAACCCCTGGTAACCCCAATTGACATGTGAACAAGCCAATGGGCGTTGTGCCAAAATTGGCAATACTCAAATGTATGCGAAAACTGAATACTAAGTACTGAATACTGAATACTGAATTCTGAGTAGTAAGTGCTGAGTGCTGAGTGCTCAATGCTCAGTGCTGAATGTTGAGTACTGAGTACTGAGTAGTGAATGCACTCGTATTGACTGCTTGTTGCATTAATTAGCAAAAGGTCTGCAACTTTGTCGATGTTGTTTTAACCACCGACCCACTGTGGGTCGTTTCCCGAAAACTCGTGGCAAAATTCTGTAACTTTTGAACTAGTTGAGATATCGAGTTGAAATTTGAAACATAGATTCCCAATTCTTCAAAGAAATTTTTGAAACAAAAATTATAGTGGGCGTGGCACTAAAAAGGGCGTAAGTTAACAGTCAAACACAATTTTTTGTAATTTTAACTTTTTAAAATGTTATAAAAAATGTAAAAATAAAATTAAAAATTGAACTTTATTTTAAAATTTTTTTTTTAAGTTTTAACAAATTTTGAATTCTCTTAAAAAAAATTTAACTGTGAAAATTTGTTTTTTGCATTCGCATAAGTATTTTTGCGTATTTAACAGTAATTTACGCCCTTTTCAAAGCCACGCCCACTTTAATTTCTCTTTCAAAATTTTTTTTAAAGAATTGGGAATATATAT
Source organism: Drosophila suboccidentalis (assembly GCA_037043435.1). Lineage (NCBI taxonomy): Eukaryota > Metazoa > Arthropoda > Insecta > Diptera > Drosophilidae > Drosophila > Drosophila suboccidentalis. The sequence goes on from JBAMBK010000234.1 coordinate 380,481, forward strand.
TATAAAATTCAACCTGATATCTCATCTAGTTTAAAAGTTACAGATTTTTCCTCACAGTCATAGCTATGAATGACTGACAAATTGTACTAAGCAAGGGCAAATTCTACTGCATACGGACAAGGGGCTGCTGTGCAATTTACAGTATGTTACTTTACTAAAACCAAAATAAATTTCGCTGGGGGCAATTGTGGCAATGGTTGTTTTTTTAAATGTCTTCTAAAATATGTACCAAATCATATTCAAAAGTAAAACTTTCCGGCACTCCCCGCCATTTTTTCTAAAGTCAACCGAAAGTTCAAAAACAACCCAAAAAAAAAAGATGCAAAGAAAAACAAAAAAAAAAATGTTTCCTTTACATTTTATTTTTTTTTTTTATTTGCATTTAATTTTAAAGATAGGCCAGTTAACATAAGTAAATAAGCTTAATACAAAGACTAAGCTCAATTCAAAGATGGACTACGACAAACTTGCCCTTTTTAAGCGTAAAATTTCACACTTGGCATTTTTTGGAAAAATTCTTGAACTTTGACGAGCTCCGCAGCCCACAACAAAATTTTTTAAAAACATAAGACATTCTGCATAAAATACTTCAACCATTTCTTAATTCAAAAATATAAACATTTTTCTCAAACGGAACAACTCGAAAACTGATTTTTGCCACGAGTTTTTGGGAAACGAGCCACAGTGCGACCCAAAGTGCAACGGTCGTAATGTGGACGTGGCTTTGGGTTTGTGCAGTTGGTATTGGTTCCTTAAAGCCAACATTTCCATGTGCAAACACAATCTCTGACCTGTTATTGATTCGCCCAGTCTTGGGCCACAACTCAACTGCAATGGCATTTAAATGTGAAAGTTGACTTTGGCTGGTGGCCATCAAATAAAATACATTAAACTTCAATAAGTATTTCTAGGACTGCAGAGCCACTGCATAAGTATAAAGATAAAACTGTATAAAAAACCTACAAATAACTTGAGAATGAAATTTTAAAACATGAAACGTATTTCCCAATCAATTTAAATATAATGGGGTGTATAAATAATACATACAATCTTTTTTTTATAGCAAATTTAAAAAAACTGTATAGAATATAAATATTTAATGTATAACTAAAAGGCAATTTTAATTTACAAAGTTTTCATTTTGATTTTATAATATTAGTGCCTTTAAATTGTTCTGCCAAAATGACAGGAAACTGTACATTTAATGGAGAGTAGAAAACAAATTTTGTTCAGAGCAGAAATTATATGCCATATTATGTGTATTAATTACAAATAATTCAAGTTTTATAAACTGAACTTAACTTTTACGCAATATACTCGAATGTATTAATTAACTAATTAATTTTTTAAGCACTTATAACCTTTATATTGCTGCTGGCTAATTACTTTCAGTTATCCATTTAAGTTTGACTGTCCATTGCAATGCATTGTTATTTGAATAAATTCAAAAATTTGTTTGTCTCTTTTAATGCACTCGACTGAATTGGACCCATGAAATGTTTGGTTTGTCGGTTTGGCCAGAATGCCAGCACATCGAATTGCAAATGACAATTTCGTGTTAATGAAATTTATAAAGGAGTATGTAATTTATTGTTATTTAGGAGTAGTCATAGATTTACAGTTGTCTGGCACGTATGCGTTGGCGAAATCTGGTCGCAAATTAATTTTCATAGTATACTTTTAAGCGCTTATGTTGTCAGCGTGACATTGTTGCTGCTGGCTGCAGCAACAGCAACATGTGTACGACACACATCCAACAAAACGGTTACAACTAGTGCCAAAACAGTTCACCGTCTCTCTCTCTCTCTCTCTCTCTCCCTCTCCCTCTCTCTCTCTCTTTGGGTGTGTGTGCTTGTATCTGTGTTTAATTACAAAAATGTAGCAATCTTTTAGGCGTCGCTTTTGTTATGTCAGCTGCTGCTGTGACTGCTGTGTTTGGGTGTCTGTGTGTGTGACTCTGAGCGCCATGTTATTGTCTATTAACGGCCCTGACTGCAGGGAGCATGTGTGTGTGTGTGTGTGTGGCTTTTGCATGAATCTGTATTTCATTAAAATTTCATCTGCATCGTTCAACGAGTGACTTTTTCCGCTTTGCGCTGTTGAATTATTGAAATTTTTGGGTTCGCAACTACCAGTTTTGCCCAGTCTCCACGCTGCGCTTGCAACTTGCCGCCAGCTCTAAAACTACAAAAAAAAGAGAGAATGAAAATACAGCAACAACAAAAAAGCAGCCTCGACTGATGTTGCAGCATTTGCATATGAATTCCAGCAGCTGCAGCAGTTTTCTGTAACTTTTGTGATTTTGGGGGCCGCGAAATGGTCTCTGACACATTCATATGTACTATACTCACACATAATACACAACACACTCACTGACACATTCGCACATGCACATACATACATATTGTGCTGGATAGCAGCAAATCTTGACTGGCATTTGAATTATGGCTTAGCAGTGCTGTAACGTGGCTTATACGAGAAGTCTATGCCATAAATATTTGCTATGTTTGCATTACTCATAAGACTTTTGCCAGAGATTTGCAAACGGCCTGGAAAACTTCGCACTTTTCTTGACTTTGAGCCCTTAGAAAATGCAATGAAAACCCAAATGCGACTATAAACGGAAACGGGAAATGGGAATGGGAATCCAAATGCAAATGGACTGCAAATTGATTCAACTCAAATATCAAATTAATATCAAAGTCTAGGAATTTTCTTAAATAAATGAGTAATTTCCTTCATGCATACATACTTAGATCATATGTACATATGTGTGCCGAGCCATTTTAACATTCATACTTATACATATAGTACAAGTATATTTCGGGCAGAGACTCAAAATGATGTGCCGAGGGCTGTGGCTATTTGTTAAGAGCACAGCAAAAGTAAAGTGAAGTCCTCTAAAAAAAACTAATACATCAACTTTTTGAAATTCACATTTAAATAAATTGAAATAACAAACTAAATTGAATAATTAAAATATAATTTATTAACTATTTCTTGTTGAAACAAAAAAGAAATACTTAAATACAGAAATCATGTGAATATAATACAAAAAAATTCAGTAATCTAACAAACTTGCTTACTAATTATAAATAATTGTTTCACATAATATAATGATTATTACAAGTTTTCACAAAAGTTCAATGAAAATGTATATATGAAAAGTCATAAAAAATAATAATATAATACATATAACAAATAAACCAATAAATAAATAAATATCAATGTGTATAATAATCAACAAGATTAATTCAAACATTAACATCAGAAACTGCAACAAGAATAAATAATCTATGAATTTAGCTTAAAAATTAACTACGTAATACATTAATATTTTAATTTTTGAAATAAAATGGACACAACAATCAGGAATATTATGTGTATGTTATATTACAATAACTAAATATCTTCACCAAATAGAAAGTTTCGAAAGGCCACATGTTACTATTTATGAATACAAATAATTAAAATAAAACAAGTTTTATGGAAAATGGGAAGTAAACAGGATACAAATAAAAAAAAAAATAACTGCAACATATGTGATATGAACTAAAAAAAAATAACTTAAATATATTCTCAATCAACATGGCAGAAAATTTGTAGTTGACCTTTGGAGCATTAATAAAAGCTTTAAATATATTTTCTACACAAAAAGAAACTGTTAACAATAATAACACGAAAAAAGGTTCAACTCAAACGCACCAAATGTGATCGAAAATGATTAAAAATTAAAATAAAATATAGCAAATTAATTGAACAATAGTTTAAATACTAAAAAACATTGCCTTCTTTCATTTACACGCGAAACGTAAATCGAAATCGTAGCTTAAAATTAAACTTAACGTTACGAAAAATAAAACTTATCGAAACTAACAATTAAATGAAACGTTAATCAATAGGATTTGAGAAACATAATAAATCTAAGATAGACAATTTTTCTACGTACGCATTAGCAGTAGGTTAGTTAGGCAATGCATAGACAAAATCGGGCAATCAATTCCGGTTACGTGAAAGTGCGCTTACGTTAACGTTACGCCAAAGCGGGCAGCAGTCAATACACAGAAATCAATAAATGTTTATAGCTTTCAATGCCAAAATACAAACGAAAATGAAATCACCAACGAATACGATGCTGCGTGACGTTAACGCAACGTAGCAAACGCAGCTGGAGCGTTACGTTACGCTACGTATCGACAAAACCAATAGACGCGAAGGAATAACAAATACCGCATTACAATCAATTCGCACGTCATTGCCATAGAACTAGTCAATTCTAGCGTTACGTGTTACGTGAAGTGTGCGCGATTTAACGATAACGATAACGGCAACAGTCACGGCATTTCAGACAACGATAACGATAACGTAACAAGCAGTCAACCAAGCAGCTCATCTCGTCATCGCTGGAAGCAGCAGCAGCAGCAGCAGCAGCAGCTGAATTAACAACAACAACAACGACGTAACGGAGCTAGCGAGCAGAGCCGACCACTGGCGATCAACGCAGCACATCCTCAGCCCGCCACTCAGCTGCGCCAGGGCTTAACCACTGACGCAGCTCCTCAACACGAACACCAACAACAACAGCAACAACAATAAACACAACAATAACAGCACAACACTTAGATAAAGATAACAACAAGAAGAAAAAGGAAAACGAAAATTTTTAAAATACTCTTTGCTTCTATATATACATATATATTTCTATAATCCTCCTCCTTGTGCCTAATCGAACGTGCGCTCATTTTACGTATTCTTTCATTCGAACGTTGCGTTAACGTGACAATTGGTTACGCAATTGGATGCAGCCAAATCGATTGACCTAACTTGAATTCTTAACTAACGACATTTAGTTTTGACGTATTTAAGCTCCTAAAAACGTAACCTGTATCATCCCATTGATTTCGTACTGAACACTTAAATAAAAACAAAGACAACAACACCTACAACAACAACAACAAGAACAAGAACAAAACAAAACAAAAGAAAACTTAACAGACGCTGTTTATATTTTGTACGTGACGTAACCGTTGGACCGTTTTACCTTAACGGTAACCGGAACCGTAACCGTAACCGTTTAACCAAAAGCAAAAGACAACAACAAACAAGATGCAGGCCGCATTGATGCTAAGATCGAAATCTCGGGTGGCGAGAAGAAGAAAGCTACGAAAATTAGGTGGAAGACTTGAGTTGCCTAGTAATGTAGCAACTAAAGAAATAGCTCCATTTCCTCGTTATCCACCTGAGTCATGGGTAATAATATTAAAAACAAACCATCAAAAAACAAATTATAATTAATTTATACCACACTCTCTCTCTCTCTAAATAATAGAAAGGCAAAGTACGAAAACCATTAAATTGCTTTCTATCTCTTAACTACTCGATAATTCAAATCAAATTAAAAGAATAGAAAGATTATAAAAACAACAACGAGCGCAATCTCTTTTAAAAGCCGTCAAATGAAAATCATCAGCTAAAATGAAATTCTAATGTCCAATTCCCGAATCCAATTAAACTTTATCTTAAATCGAATACGAATTAAGCCCCAGAATCTCTAAGCCATCTAACTATCCCTAAAAAGCTCTCTATCTCTCTCTCTCTGTCTCTGCCTCTGTCTCCACTGTATCTCTCTCATAATCTACTTCTCATTATCTCCCTCTCTCTCTCTCTTTCTTTGTCTCTATCTCTGTCTTATTTTCTGAATCCAAGACACACTCCATTATGATTTTGTCAAACCCAAGTATTAAATCTTTTATATTAGTAGTGTGCCTAGAGGTTAAGCACAAGTTCTACGCTAGGTTTAACTTGCTAGCATCCAAGTTTTTCTCAAATCTTATAAATACATACCTACATATATACTCTTGATCCTGATCTTAAACTTGAACTTGCAATTAACTTTAGCGTGCGTCCAAAACTGTTTGGCATTGAAACGATTCCCCAATAGACCTTTTAACCGCTTTGGAACGTACCTAACTCACTGTTCTCTTAACTTAGTAGTGATAATAATAAATAATATTCGATATATGGAACTTTAGATATACTTATATTTCAAGTCTTGAGCGCTCTGCCAGCCAACTACTTAATGCGCTGTACAATTAGCTTAAAAAACACCTATTTTCCAACTCTATAAGTACTTAATATACATACATATATTAAATATATACAATATATCTCTAGCGCTTTTGCTCTACTTCTAAGACACACCTACCCACCCTTTACTCTGTCCCCTAAACGGCTTATTCTATCTCTGTCTCTCTATCTCTATCTCTATCTCTCTCTCTCTCTATTTCTAACAAACTATAAATCCAGAAATGTTCTAACCTATAACTCTCTATATATCTTTATATATCTGTCTCTGTCTATCTCACTCCAGCCAACACACACTTAGCTTTAAATGTAGCTGTACTACTCAAATACCACCCGCACCACTCTTCCAACCCCACCTCACCCCACCCCACCCCAGCAATTAAAGATCAAACACTTTCGCCTACTTTGCACTTGCTTCAAAACCTATCCAAAACTCGAACTTTCTCTTAAAACAACCAAAGTAAAGTACAACGTGTGTAGTTCTTCACTTCACAAAAACAGCAACAGAAACAAACTAGTGCGCTCTTCCTCTTTCTAACACACACGTTGCACCTTTAACTAGCCCAAGTAGTAATCAAGAAATATCAAGCGTAACGCTTCCTAACTAAGTATATTTCACATAAAACTCCTTAATTAAATAGTAAAACGAGCTATGAAATATCAAATACAAATTACCTACATAACAAATATAAAGCACATTAATCAATTTGCAAATACACATCCACACTCACTCACTCTCTCACACATACACACACACACTTCATACTCTCTCACTCATTTCTCTTATGTTGTTCTCACTCGATACCTTATTAATTTTACACTTGTTGCATAGATCTATAGATACTTTATAGCATCTATAGCATCTTATTTCTTTCATTCACAAACACTTTACGTCTCTATCTCTCTCTCGTTTTCTATCTCTGTCTCTCGTATATAACTCTATATTTCGCGCTGTCACTTTCGCTTGCTCACACTTACGTAACGTGTTCGTAACGTGCGTTACGCTACGTTTTCAACATGTCAACACATTAAACAAAACGCGAAATTCTTTTCACGTATTTTTTACGTTATTTCAATCTCACACACTTGCGTCTCGATGTCGTTGCGATAATACGTAAACCAATCATTACATTACGTTTACGTAACTCTTTTTTGTAACTAGAAAAACACATACGTAACATCGCCACCGGCGCCACAGCCGGAGCCGCCGCCACCACCGCCGGAAGTAAGTGACAAAAAAGAAAAAAATCTAAGAAAATCCCATTTCCCATTCACAACTTACAAAAAAAAAAACATGCAACATGAATAATCCTTTTTCTGTGTGTATGTGTAACGTAATGAACACTTACGTAATTGCCGCAATATGCAACAACGTTGTGCCGTTTACGTTGCCGTCTTGCAGTTGGTTGTAATTTGAAAGTACAATGAAAATGCCTGTAAATAAATTCGTTGCTTTTGCGTATTTATAATTTTACAACTCTCTATCCTCTACTTAGTTTACTCACATTTCGCTATCTGTATATGTAATTGTGACTGTAATTGCTTTTTCTTTTTTTTTTTGTTTAGTGTACTTTTTTAATTTTCTGCTACGCATTTGCATATAAAATATTTAAAATACTTTGTTGGTGTGTTACTCAGCCTTTTGAACATTTTGATTATGCCAAAGCCAATAAAATATTTTAAATATTTTATAAACTGCAAAGCAGGGACGTAGCTAACGGGATATTCGCCATTTAAAAGAAGAAAAAAAAGATACAAATTGCATTGAATATTTACAAGCATTTTCATTGCTTTGATTTGAACGACCTATGTATGTACTACAATATACTACGACTTCCCCCGATGCCATCTAAGTAGAGAGCAAGCGACCGTCGCGACGGTACTGCAGACAAGAGCTGCCAACCCAACTTAAGTCAGACTCATGCCATTTACACACTTACATACTTATATCTCCATACACACATATGTACATATATTTATATTTATATTTATTTAAATGCAATAGTAAGATAATGTGCACACACAAAATATTTCACATTCGTTCTTACATACAATCAAAAAACTCATAAACATTTTAAATAATATATTAATAAACAATAACACATATATACATACGTATGTGTACAGACATGTTCTCAAAATCTCTAACAAAAACAACGCAAAATCAATTTTTTAGAAATAATACAATATAATTTATATTGAATATAAAAGCATAAAATAAATTTCAAATGCATTTAATATTTGTATTGTATTGTAGACGATTTTTGTGAGTCTAACATTTTGGGAACACCGAGAGTTCATTTGAATATTTTTAAAAACAATGGCTAGAGATTTGTGGAACACATATCTTTTTTTCCATATAGGAAATAAAAATAAATACAAAAATTTTGTTTTAAAAATAATTATATTTGGTTAAATTAATTTGGTTGATAATCTAGTAGTTTTTGTACGAAAGTGTTAGTGGTTGTAAGGGTTAAAAGGATACGTTCCTGTTCTGAAAATTTCTTATAAAATAATACCTTATTTTACGCATTCAAATTTGGCACTCAATAATTAACATAATAAAAATGAGTAAACATATAGTTTGCAGATTTGAAGGTATGTGTCTGTACACAAAATCAACAACAAACTACAACATACTATACAAAGCACTCAATCAATTTGACAACTCAACAAGTTTAAAGCCACAAAAGGAGCCATATTCAATGGTGTGGATGGAATATTTTGCGTGTGCATTTAAATAGAGTTTAAAAGAGTTTTTTATTTAATAATTTAGATTTACATATAGTTTATGTTCATCTTAAAGCTTTATTTTGTTTGATTTGTAGTCATTCAGCGAAAACCAAACAACATACAATACAAATCAACAAATGTCAACAAATAAACAAAAAGAAAGTATGCAACATTAACTAACAACCAAAACAAACCACCAACAATAAAACAAAAACAAAATCAACACAAAACACAAAACAAGCAACAATAAAATGCATTTAAATCTATAATTATGAAAATGGTATCAAGTTTTCCCAAAAAGATTCTGTAAAGCTTACTTGCCTCTCATTCCCGTTTTCGATCTAGGAGCTCAACTTGATTCAATTGCGAAATTTGTTCCACAAAGTCAATTGTTGAAAACAAACCAAAAATAATAACCAATACGCTCAGCTAATGGTTAACATAAGTAAACATAATTTGAATGTTTTACAAAATGTATATAAATAGAATTGTCGCCTTGGCAATCGCAACTGCGATCGCCAAAGCGAAACGACTTTTGCCCCAAATTGAAATGTACATTTTAATTTCGGCTCAATTCATAAATATTATTTATTTCTTTTGTGGAACATTCACATGTTGAAGCAAGCGCTGAAAACTAAAAAAAAAAATAACAATACCAAAAATAAAAAGCAAAAAAAATTACTAAAAGAAAAAACCGCGACGAAAAAAAAGTGGGGGTTATTGGGGTCTTTCTTTTGTATATGCTTGGGTTTCGTAAGTTCTTAAAAATCTGCCCAATTACAGCAATCTGGGTAAGTCGCAGCTGGCGTATTATCAACAATATAATATCTATACAAATACGTCATACCAAATAATCTGTTTAAGTAGTTTAGCAAGCCTATGAGTTTAGCTTTGCGGCCCATCCATATGTACAAATATCTTTACTGATCCTTGCTGAAAATTTAGCAAAAAAAAAAAAAAAAACTCAATGAAACAAAATTTAAAAGATAACCCAATTGTTGAACCATTTTGTTATTATTTTCTTTTATAAATGGATTTAAAAAAGAAAACAAATGCCCATAAACTGACCCTTAGCATATTAATACATTCAAAGTATACTTTTTGGGATAGTTTAAAGCGTTCGCTAACATTTTGCTGCGTACATTTCGAGTTTCTGAGAACCCAACTTGACTGATAATGCATCACATCCACATATTGATTATTATTTTAATGTTTAAGTTTTATTTTACACTTAAAGCTTGCACTTTTTTTGGAGAAAAAAAGCCGCTTTCATTTTCTGCCGCTCATCTTTAAGCTTTTATTTTACACAGACACACACACACTTACACACACCGACACGTACATAAGACAAATTGCTTATCATTTCTTCTATTTTTCTCTATCTCTATTTTTCTCTCACCTTCCTTTCTCTCTCTTTGTCTCTCGACTATTCGTAGCACGCACCAAAAATATAAAAGAAAATACAAAACACATTAACATACACACACACACACACACACAAACACCTAACAACTTACTGTTAATTTTTTCTCAACGCAGGTACGCGACATCAAATTACAATTTATCATGCGCTCTTTCTCGCTCTCGTTCTCTGTTTCTCTCTCTGTAACGCCTTAAAGTATGCAACGCACTTGCCAAAAATAATATCAGAAATCTTAGGTACAGTCAAAAATTTAATGTTTCTCAACATTTAAGATAATATTGGTGTCTAATCGTCTAATCGCAATGCTCTCTCTCTCTCTCTATCTGTCTCTCTCTCTCAAATATATTATATTGTATAACTCACTCACTGTCTCTCTTTCTCTCTCTATCTCTCTGTGCTGTGGCCCGTGCTCTATGTGACTAAGAACTTAGTAGCGTGCTAGGTTTAGTACATAGCTTACAGCTTACATATATGAGTCTGTGACTGTGTGTGTGTGTGTGTGTGTGAATGTATGTACGGTGTCTGTGTGTATGTGTGTGGCATATCGAAAGTATCGTTAGGCCAGCTATCGTGAAATCGTATAATTTAAAAATACAAAAAAAATCAAATATTTTCTCTTGCATGTTTGCATTTGCCTAGCGCTCATTTTAAATATTAAGCTAACAACAGTTGTTGCTGTCTCTCACTCTTTTGCTCTCTATCTTTTATCTATCTCTATCGTTCTCTCTATTTTACATGCATTCTAAAAGTCTTTTTGCTAACTAACTTACTGTTTGTGCGTTGCTCGCATGCGCTTAATTATCAAAAACAATTTCATTTTATTGTCGTTTCTATTTACACTTTGGATTCTTTGTTTATTTTATTGTTAACAAGTGGCCCAATGAGCCAGTAACTGCATGGCATTCAAAATGAGGCTGCCAACCTGCTCAAAAATAACATTTACATACATATGTGCACTCTTTGATCCAACTTTAAACTAACAACAACAACATGCTTTACTTAGTTTCTGTGTGGTTTTGGCAACGTCTTCTTGAAATATGATAGCTCATTACAGGGTATACTCACTTAAATATAACAGATATCTGTAGATAGACTAAACTTAACTTAAACCGAGAGATACTTGAACCCATATACAAGGCCAGGCTCAGTAACTGCCATTTTACTCCAGTCTTCCATCAGTCACACTTTACGATTACATTAAATCAAGTCTCCAAGTTTTCGCGGTAATTCTTCTCACTCGCGCCTGTAAATATTCGTGTCTAAACATTGTGGTAAGCTTTAAGTACACACTACGCTATGTATGTATATCTACGTTCATTTACATTTCAAGTAAGTAACTTAATTCAATTCAAATCCTTAAATCTTAAAATATTCTCCAATGACATTCAACTTTATCTAGGCCTCATTTCTTGTCAACGAAAAGTTTTTCCAAGTTTCAGGACATTTCCTTTAGCCAGGCACACGAAGCAGCTGCACTCAACTGCAGTCGAATGGATTCGGAATAACACCCGAACCTCTCGGTCCCCAATTCCGACTTGCCCCTGTGCCCGTCTCTGCCCAGCATTATTCTTTTCCCTCGCATGGCATCTGTCGAGTGGAGTCGAGTTGAGTTTTAGTGCTTGGCGCAGCACTTTTCAAAATCATATTGCGAACAAAGAATGTAGCATATTTCTCTATTCTCTACTCGACTTCTCTACACACGACTCCTCCTCCTCCTCCTCCCCCTTCTCCTCCTTTTCCCACTAAGTGCATCTGAAATCAATGTGGCAAAGGTCGTGCATATAGTCCTGGCTAGAATTCTCTTTAATCAGTCCGCGACATTCGTTCAATTAGCAGCACATTTCGACATCCTTTGGCGTCTGAGTCGCCAGTCGCTGGTCGACAGTCATTTGACATTTTCATTTGCAGCGGAAAACAAAAGAAAAACTAAAACGACGTTTACATTTCATGGCCGGAAGTGCCGCAAAAGAAAAACTGAAAGAAACGCTTACTTCCGCTCCGCACTGTGCGTCCACCCTGAAACAGAAAACTCACACAATAACACAAACATATATATTCATATATATATACATACGTACTTATACACTCGGCCACATTTAGCAAGAAATCTATTTAGTGTGCGGTGACCACGGGTTAGATCCTGTCCATAGCCCCAAATAGCCCGTTCTCTCCCATGTCTCGAGACTACCAATTCCGATTCCGAATCCGATTTCATTATACAATCTGCGTTTCTTTCGGTTCCGTAACAGAATATTCCTTCCACACTTCTGTCGTTCTCTCTCTCTCTCTCTCGCTTTCTCTCTTTGCATACCCTTTACGTATTCAAAATGGGTATCCTAACTTTGTGCGAGGTTCGTTATAAATGCTCCGATTTCATAATCGATTATTATTTATTTTAGAGACTTAAGTTGAACATATCCTTAACTTGAAAAATCTCTTTATTGAGTGTATTTAAATACTCAGTGTATGTAAATATATATTAGTGTATCCCTAAGTTGGTCTCTCTCGACGACAAATTTTGTACTTGTTTGCCTTTAAATTGTTTTGTTGGACTTTTCGTAACTTTTCTCTCTGTTCTGGTTTTTCCTTTTCCTCCAGTTGAATTTGTTACTCCAAGCATAACTAGCCTTGAAATTTGTATGTGTGTGTGGTTCAGTATAACTATATATGTGTGTATGTGTGTGTTTATGTACTATATGTTATGTGTTGAATGTATTTTAAGCTCGCCAAAATGCATTAAAATTCAATATTATGCGATCTACTAAAGGACTAGCTAAATATGCAAAATTATATTACTTTAAAAATTCCATAAATGCTATCGAAACTACAAAAATTAAATTCAGTTTTCTTTATAAGTGGATAAGAAAACGATAAAATTGTAAATTATTATGCATCGCATTAAGCATAAAATTGCAGCAAATTAAAAATTCCAAGCAATATCTATTTTCTGGATCCCTACTCCTATCACAATCTGTGAATTTGGTTATGATATCGCAATAACCAGTTAAGATTTTCTTACTGAACACGGATTGTGATATATCTTGATAGCCTCTGTAATCTGCGAGACCGACACACTCATACAGACAGATAAATAAATATATTAAAGTTCTAGAATAAAATAAAATATAGAATTAAAAATTTATACATCCGTTCTTCAGTTTCTGACGAAAATAAATTATATACTTGTCCTTTAGAAACTTGTGGCTGTTTTGAAGCATACTAGACTTGACCACCTTGCGGTTGCCTTTGAAGTGACCAATGGTATTATTGGCCCTAATGAACGGCTATGGGCCATGTTGTAGGCCAGGCCCTGTGGCCCAAGGTCCGAGGTCCGAGTCCTGGGCCTATTTAATGCTGATTTGTGTAGCAAATTTAGTGCAAAGCCTCTTCAGAATGCCCTCACCCTTGTCCCTGGCCGTGTGCCAGTTATGGGCTCCATAAGTAGAACCATGCGCCGCATGAGCTGTGAACACCTTGAGGCTTTTTTGCCTCAGGGCTGCGACAGCTAAACAATGGAAGCATCAACAGCCGCCACCCGGCTCAGGATGAAGGGATGGAGAGGGACTGTGGGGGGCGACACGTTCAGTGGCATTTAGTGAAATTGCCTGTAATGTCTCTATGCCTGTCCCTGAATGGCAAAGCATCTTCTCTATCTCCCCATCTCGCTCTAGCTCTCTCTCTCCCTGTATTTGTATGTCTCTCTCTTCTTCCAGCCAATCAACTGCATTGTCTAAGCGCCACAGCTCGAAAAAGGCTTTTCCTTTTTTATGCACTTTCCGTGTGTCAGTGGCAGCTGCGGCTGCTGCAGCTGCATTTTTCATTAGCCTGCGCACTTTTTTTTTCCTTCGGCTCGTGCTCGAGACTTTGGGACAGCCCACCTGTGTGTGTTACCCACCTGTCTCTGCCTCTGCCTCCGACTTTGCCACTGCATTTGATTGTTGATATTCAAGTACATTTTGCACTTGGTTCAGCTCAGTTCTTTCCAATTCAACTCAACTAAACTCAAGTCGTTGCATTTCGAGTTCTTCCTACATATGCCAACTTTCAGTTAGTAGCTGTCGACAAGGACTTTGTATTATACATTGCTATGTAGTGCTAAAATATGGTTACAGAAACAACATTTATGGAAAAAGAATAAGCTTGCTTGAAATAAGAAAGTTTCATCAACTTTGAACAAAACAATAATACTGGCAATAAGATTAGGTTATTCTACAAACAGCCCTACTACTTGTTTTTTCAAAATTCGGAACTAGAGCTTTTCTGTAATGCTTTCAAGTCCAAGTCTGAACAAATTAGCATAAAGTCAATTCTGAGTAAAGTTTTAATAACACTAGGTAACAGCAAAATTGTATCTACTTTTTCAGACTTATTTAAGTTCAACGATTTCAACAGCAACTGAAATCTTAAGCCGATACTTACCTTTTTGTTTTTTTTTTTGGTAAAAAATTAGTAGTTTTATTAAACAAGCTTGCTGTTACCTAAGGGGCAACTTAGTCTAGTTAAAAAAAAAATTATATTAAATGCGGCCCAGGGGATAAATAAACGAGAAACAAATTCAAATGTCTCTGGTATTTTTAGCTGTAAGCCCCGATATCGGAATCATCACTTTCTTTATTCTAAAAGAAAGCTGATAATTCAAATTAAAGAGCATAAGTAAATGATTAATAGATAGAATCATTAGATTACAGGAGGCGTAAGGCTTTTTCAAAATACAATTTTAATGTTGTTCACAATAATAATATGTACTTGCTCCAAATTGTCAATTCACTCGACCATTGTAATGCATTGTCGGCTGGGGTTTGGGTTGTCAGCTCCATTCACAACAAATTAATTATTTATGATACTCGTGGACCTATAATTAGGCATAACGAGTGCTCTATATTGTTGAAGTATTTATAACAAGTTAACAGCAAACAAAGGCCAAAAGGCAAACAATAATCACAACAATCTCGAACAATCTAAGCAATGGCAACAATCAATAAGGCCACAATAAATTCCTGTGCCGCCTGTGTCATGTGGGCTGCAACTACATGTTAATTTTCGGCGCCACATCAATTAATTATTACAAAACAAATCAATGGCGACAATTCGTGTAAACAGGAAATCCCAAACCACCAACTAATTATGATTATTGAAAACTGTGTTTCAATCAACTTGTGTTTCAGAGTAACAGGTACTTTAAGCCCTTTATAAGTACAAACTTAACTTAAAGTTGGGCTATAATTCATTCAATTTTTTAAATTACATACAATCAATTGCGTAATTTAAATCACAGCTTCAGGAATATCTTAAAATGAATATGGATAAAGGCTTAATATCAACGTGGTGTAGAAATAAGTATTTATTTCCAGATTTAAAAAAAAATTAGCCTTGTTCTTTTTTAAAAGCGTTCAACATCGGATTTAAAAAAAAGTTTCATCAACATACATTAAAATTGAGTTTATTCTATTAGATTCTTAAATACACAGCTAAAGCCAATATATAAGAGTTAGGTCCTGCCCGAAGGATCACACTTTTCGTACTTCGATTTGCCATAAAATCATTAAATACATAACATTAAATTTTGTAGCGCACTTTTTGGGGCAGCTGCCACAGACTTCCGTGTGCGCTGTTCATTAGCGTTTTGTCACCCTCCTACAACAACAACTAGAATAATAGCAACAAAATCTAGCTAATACCAAAATGAAAAGGAATGGAAAGAGTATAGCAAAAAAATGAGAGGTTTTTTTGTTGTAATTTCGACAACTTTTTTGTGAGTCGCGTGGCATCGTTGCGTGTGCTTAAAAAACGCAGAGTGTAGATGGAACTAGAGGAATGGTGGGGTATGGGAAGAGGAACCTCAGGCGTTGGCTTAGTGGCTGACTAGTAGTATGCTTAAAAATAGCTAATCTATTGTGATAAATATGGGTTCAGCGATTAGTACTGAAAGCCATTGCCAAAAGGTGAAAGTTTAATGAACACCTGGCGTGATCGAACTGAAAACAATATGCAAAGGAAAAAGACAAGACAAATTGACTGTGAATTGCAAATGTATTGGAACTTGCCACGTGTCAGTGTCACAATAATACAATAATGATGATAATTGATTGATCATTATATTTGCGGTCTCAAAATTGGCAAATTATATTGCAGTTGTCTATAATTTTCACATTTCGCATTGGGGGCAACCAAACATTAAAACGCTGAGCAAACACACCTGCCGCGTCGACGCGTCGACTCGTTGTCAACTGTGAACTCAACAAAAATGTTTTGTGTACAATTCCCCCCCCCCCCTGTTACCAGCCCCCTCGCAAGCCCAGAGCTCCCAGGCTGCGTGAATGCGTGTAAGTTACTTTACAACTGTGCTCTACTGTGGCGCCTTCGTCATTCGTCAATCAGCGTCGCAAATTGTTGATTACACCTACTACAGGAACAACAACATCCAGTCAAGGGCAACATACAACACAGTTACAGTTATGTGTACCGATCGATAGCCGCCTCCATGTGACTGCGATTTCGCACACGAAAAGCAAACGAAACCAGAAACAGAAACCAGAAACAGAACCAGAAACAGAAACTCCGTTGAGCGTGCGACCTGATACTTTCACATACTCGTATACCCAATGCTTTACGGAATATATATATATCTATATATACACAAGCAACACCTAGATATCTATATATGTATATCTGTTGGCTTCCTATATAGGACACTCTACATTTGTGTGTGTGTGTGTCATTTTATTTGCCTTATTACTAACACGCAGCATATTTACTAGCTGGCTGTCCCATTCTGTATATACTTAGTATAGTCCTATATCTCTGAGGTTTGAGCGTCCCCGAATCGCGAGTCGCGTCGGCCCATTAGAATGTCTAAGTGTAGGTCTGCCCATCTGTATGTGTATGTGTGTGTGTTTATGTATGTATGCACTGTGCTTGTTGAAATGTTGTGTGCAAGCTGAAATGGCATTGACTTTTGTTTGTCTGATTTGCGGCAGGTTTACTTTAAAAAGCAAATAAAGAAATAAATCATATATCGCATATTACGTTTCCCTATACAGTGGTTAAGTCTGTCAAATTATTACATTGGCTCTGTCTATGATTTATCATATTCATTTTATTTATTTATCTATAATTTCAATTTTATTTTTTCCATATTTTTCAATTTGAGCAGAGAAAAGTCTAAGAGAGCTTAATATTGTTTTGCTTTATTTATATTTCTTACACGTTCCTTAAAGTTTAAAACAATTTTCCGATTTTTACTTTTCAAAAATGTTAAAGAGAAAGTTTACAAAATAACAAAGTTATTACCATTTTAAAGTGGTTAACTTTAGTTTTTTTTATCATAAAGTAAAAATGAAAAATCGTTTTTTAAGAATAATTTCAAAAAAAAATTAAATTTAAAACTAATCATTTATTTCCAAATCCATAACAATATTATATACATTTTTATTTTGTTTATAATCATTTGCTGATCTATTTGTAAGTAATTTAAATGATATTTTGGTTCCTTTATGGAATTATTATCATTTTAAAAATGAATCAAATTAATAATTGATAAAGACTATGGTGGGGATTCGAGATTCTCTGTAGGTCGGCAGCTGGCATACACTCAAGGGGCCTGCTCTATAATTTTTTTAAATTATTGCATGACTGATCTGGTGAATGATATATACATGTAGTTATACTACATACATCTTACTCCGAGAGCTATTCGCGAGCTTTGCAAGTTACAATATTTTCGGCTGCGGCATGAGAATTTTATTTAATGTTTAAGCATTCGAAGTTCTGAATACCCTACAATTTCTGAATGCAGTTGATGATGTGTCTTGTCATGTGTTGACCTTTCTATTAATTATTTTTGTTTTTTTTATGTTTACATTTTCAATCTCTATATCTCTCTTTCTCTTTTCTACCTCTCTTTCCATTTACTTGATGTGTTTTTCATTTTATGTTTTCATAACCTAATTGTTAACTATTTACTCTCCTACTTAACTCAATGTGTGTTTATGCCTTTTATAAAAAATATCAAAAAAAAAAAAAAAAAAACCTTAATTCTTTGTGCAAGCAATTGGCTGTCAAGTATTTTTAATATTGTTGTTGTAATTGATGGAAATCATTGAAAGTGTAACCCAAAACCACAAACAACTTTATGAAATTGAATATTGAATGGAAAATTGCAAATTGAAATTAAAAGTTGATTGCTTTTGCATTAGTCGTTACTATTGTGACATGAGTTGTTCTTCAGTTTTGATTCTTTTTTTTATTGTATGCTTTTAAAAAATATTTATTATAGACAAAAAAAAACGAAAACAATTTCACCGACACAACTAATCACAGTAACTGTATATATTTTCTATGCATTTGCCCCACCACCACAACCAACCACCAACCACCGACCACCGTCCACCGACTATCGACTATCGACTCCACCCACCGCCACCGCCACTAACACCAACACCGTCCGGCCGCACCACCACGCCAAATGTGTGTGCGTGTGTGTCTGTGTGTGTGTTTGTGTGTGTGTGCGTGCGCGTGCTGTTATCGTCGCGTCGCTGTTATCGATATCGATACCAATATCAATATCGCATTCGCCTTTGATGTTCGTGCCCATTCGTTGTCCATATCGATCAAAACGAATCGAATCGAATCGTTTTCCGATCCCTGATCCGTGATCCGTGGACACGTGATCCCACAGTGCGCTCAGGGACGTGCCGCTTGGCTGGAGCGCGGCCGACGCTGCAGCGTCCAGGAGCAGCAACAACAACAGGCCGCCTGCCACCGACGCTGGGTGAAACGTAACCGAGTAAGTTCATCACGTAGAGCCTCTCACATAGCGCTGTCTAAATACCGTTACATTCTAACTGCATCCGCATCCGCAACAACAGCAACAACAACAACTACAAAAACAACAGCAATTCCCAGAACCAATAAATCACATAAATCACATATATCACAATCAAGAAATCACGAAAAGAATCCCTTTTATTAACTCTCGCACCTTTATTTATGTCAACTGCATCATTTACTCGTATTCACTACTTTCTTTTCGATCACACCTCGCTCTAAGCAATATGTTCAGCGCATTCAATTCTAGGTGGCGCAGGAATTATAGAATCCATATATTCGTACTTACCATTGTTGTTATTATTATTATTCGATTCTAAAAGCCAAATTCCAAACATTTCTTTTCATTTCAACTGCGATTTTCATGCCCTTTTTAACCATACATATAAATATTTATCCCTAATATCGAAATATACATACATATGAATACTAATTTAGAATAGTATTCACTTAAAAATCCTATTTTAAACTTTCCCCAAACACCAGATGAGTAAAAACTACTTAGAAAATATTTTTGTGTTGAGATTTTTTTGAATACAATAAATTTAAAAATCTAGCATTTTTTTAAGATTCACATCTTGGTGAGTTTGCAAATTTGTTTATTTCTTTTATTTCTTTATCCTGAATAAAAAGATTTAGATACATATATTTTCTAATGAAGAAAATTAAATAATTTTGAAATCTTTTAAGAAACTATGAGGAAATTATTGCAATTATAATTTGTAAAAATTATAATAAGAAATACTCACTTATAGTTTTCCCAGAATTGCATGAGATAAAAATCCTAAAAGCTCCGCTCAGAAAGCCGCTAATATAGTCATAGTACAGAAATATTTCTAAAATAATTGTTTCCATTTGGGTTACCAAATGTATCCAAGAAATGTGAGCTGGGTAACAGTTACATCTTGGCTGTTAGCCAGTGCTATAAAATATTTATGCCATTATATAATTTCTCATGATCAATTATCTCAATTTACTTGCATGGGAAGAAAGATAACGCTCTGATTTTATTATTGAATCTCTCGAATTAATACGTTTGTCTCTCGCTCGACAGATACAAGACGCCTCTTTGGGTGGCTCCTCGGATGACGAAGATTTCCTGGGCGTACTACGTGGACCCAGCACATTCGCCAATGCCTTTCTCTATGTGGGACTTGGCACTGTGGCGCTGGGTCTGGTCATTGCATTTGTTGGGACCGGCGAGAAGGGTTTTAAAACAGTGGAGCTAAGACTTATAGGGCCCTCTCTCATAGGCAATATAGTTCTTGAACATTATTCAATTATTATCGACATACTTATTTGCTTTCTCTTCAACCATAGGACTGGGCCTGATCTGTTGCATTTTACGCATCCTCTTCTGCATCTGCCCATCACACTGCATCTCATCCAGCAAGAAGACGCGCAAGAAAAACGGCAACAAGATCGATGCGGATCACACAACGTCCCTGCTCCGCAATGAGAGCAAGCGCGTCTCCATAGCCCGAGGACCTACAACGCAGGTACGCACGAAGATACTTTGGGGAACTTGAAACTAAAGGTATAAAAGTATCATCTAAAGAAATGGACAGAAAGAATTATAGGAACGGTTCCTTAAAATGTGATAACATAACGAAAGTGTTGAGTTTTTTAATTAATCAGGCCTGTTCCGAATTCCGAACGTTTTCAAAAACTAATTCGAATCGAAATGGGCTTGTTTTTACTTTTCGAACTTGGTTCGAAAACGTTTCTAAAATTCATTTTAAGTATTTTAGGTTGAATATAGCAGACAGAAGGTAAATTAGACTAAAACTTCGATGTTCTAATTTTGTTATTCAATTGAAGCAACTCTAGCAGCTTTCAATTGCGAGAGTTGGTATCGATAACAAACATTAAAGTGGAATTCAGAACAGCTCGGTTTTGTTTTTTGTAAAATATTTTATGGATGATTTTAAAAAATTCATTTAAAATATACTTCCACTATTTAAAGTTGAAGTCGTGATTATAATTTTCAGTTTATAATTTTAGGTATTTATTTTAATGGTTTAAATGGCATTTACTTTTAAATTCGGTGACTCTACAGCACACGTTTTGAAAACGACAATTATTGTCGATTTTCGGAATTCGGAACAGCAATCGAATGGCAAATCGACTCGTTTTCGGAACTCGGAACAGACCCGATTATTTTTTTAATTTTCCTTTGAACAGAAATATTTGTTTAATATTTTAGTTGTAATTATCATTTATTTTTTAAATTTTATAGCAATAAAAAAATTGTTACTAAAAATAGGAAAAAATGCAATCATGGCAAGAGAAACAGACAACAGGATTGGATTTCAAATGTCGAACATTCTTTTGATGTGTCTGAAAATAACATTTATTTTTTAGACACGCTCAATGAGACTCAAAATCTGCGAACTCTGGTGTAAACTAAGTTCATTTTTAATTTATCAATTAGGACAATATATAGATATGTGGGCAAAGTTCACTCAACATAATATGCTTGTATTAATTGCTTCCTTATACAGCCAAAGTATCCGATAGCGCACAAGCGCAGTCAGAGCAAGATGCTTAATGAGGGAATGGAGGCATTGCGTCAAATAGCGACCACATCGCTGTTCATGCAGAACGAGCAGAAGACGGCCATTAATCGGGTGGTGCCCATCATCAATGAGCCGGAGACCATGGATCATATGGGTGGCGGTAAGTGGAATTTAAAAGATAATCTAACAATATTTTTGGGAATCAACACATCAATTTCATTTGCAGCTGATGCCCCGCTCGAGATGAAAAAGTTGCAGACGGCGCTGAATATGTGCGAGATGAGCGATGAGGAGCAGGATGCCAAACGTACAACAACAACAACAACAAAAACAAAAACTGCCGTTACGAGTAGTACCACCAAAGCCACAACAGCAACAACAACAGCGACAGCAACAGCAACGACAGTAAGAAAAGCCACAACAACCTTGAGCACTGTAGATGAGAAACCCAATAGTAAATTGGTGCGACAACGTGTTGCACTGCAACAACAACGACAACAACAGCAGCAGCAGCAGCAGCAGCGACAGCAACAACAGCAGCAACAATTGCAGGAACAACCGGAGCAATCACAGTCGCTATCCTCCTCATCCACCGTCAGAGATTCACTGGATGGCGTTGTCGTCTTTGAGGAAACATCACTGATGGACACGGAGATTGTACAGGCAGCGCCAACGTCAGCGACAGCGTCAACGGCAGCAACAGTGGCAGCTCCATTGCCCAGCAGCTGCAGCACCGGCGCCATACCAAGACTCAAAAGCAACAACGCAGCATTCAGCACGCCCGCGCAACGACCGGGCATTTCAACGGGTGCCACGCCCAAGACAACGCCCACCACCAGCAGCAGCACCACCAGCAGCAGCAACAACACTCGTCTGACCACCTCACAGTCGCACCCGACAAGCTACGATCTGCCGCCGGCACAGCCACACACCTATTCCGCCGCGGCGACGGTGCGTGGTCCACTGGGGATGTCGATGACCGCTTCGAGTTCCGTCTATGCCCTGCCAGCCAGTCGAATCAGCGGCTTAACGGCGACGCCCACGGTCAATACAACAACAACGATCAGTTTGCTGCCGCTGCCGGCGCCGCCAACGTTATCCACGGCGGGCACGATCACGGCAAGCATACCTGGCCAGGTGCTGGAACCATCATCGGGCATCGCCACCACAAGTCTGAGCATACTGAAGCCATTGACGGCAGCGACGGCGACGGCGATGACGACGGCGATGTCAACGGGAATGCAACGGCCATCAACGGCCTCCTCAATCACAGCCACGTCAGCGTCCTTATTTGGCATGGAGCACAAATCACAGCCGTCATCCGCCAGCGCAACAATGGGGCGTGGCAGCTCACTGCTGCCCCCGCCGCCTCCACAGCAATTGGCCAGCAAATTTGAGCCAGAGCTGGTGCTCAGTCCGTCTAAGCTTGGCCAATAAATAATGCGACAGTTAGTTACGATTTTAGTTAGGATTTCATTCAGCCACAATCTAGGTTCCATTGGGTGTGTGTGTGTGTGTGTGAGTGAGTGTGCGAATGTGTGCGTGTGTGTGTCTTTGTAAAAGTGTGAAAGTGTGCGTGTGGATCTCTTTTGAATGTGCCACAAAAACAGAACAAGCAGAAACGAAACAAGAAGAAAAACCATTCTGTAATACGCCCAACAGTCATGTTCTTAATTCCCAAAACCTCAAAATATTGCGAATTTTAATTTTGTATTGTATTTTCCAAGGCAACCGTTTTGTGAGGTTTGGTTTCTTAATTTCCGTAACCAGTCATTGACCGACCCTTTAAAAATATTTATCCTGTAAAAAATAAACATTCGTTTCAAAAAATTAAACAGCTAATTACATTTTGTGCGTTTTTTATACAGTGCGATTATTTGGATTTCGACTTAAAAACCAAAAAATAATAAAACATAAGTTAGATTCTTTTAAAATTAGGTATTTTCCTTTTTATTAATTGATTCAGTAAAAAAAAAATATTACTACTTTGGTTCACAGGCTCTTTCTTTTGTGTAAACTTTTGAAATTTTATTATATTTATATTGAAATAAAGTATTATTTCGCATTAGCAATGATGAACTAAAATTAAGCTAAACATGCTTGGCGAATTTCGAACATGACTGAAGCTACTCTATATTATTAAACCTTATGAAGCTTTCAGTGTCTATTAATTCCCTAGGGCCTGCTCCTTCCTATCAGTGTATCTTGAATAACTTTGAGTAACTTCTTGACTTCAATGTATTCTCCCTTCTGGACCCACTTACATATGTTTCCCAAATCCATGGCAATTAATTGGCCAAGTGCTCAGCAAAACTGTCTAAAACTATACCTAAATTAGTCAGGGTATTATAAAGTTTGTATACCAACATATCGTTATATAAATATACAACAAATAATAGAATACTAAAAACAACACGAGAACTTTGATGAGAAAAGCAAATGAAAACCATCGCGTCGTCCAGTTGGTTTGAATCAACTAAGAGCTAAATTTCAATACGCATTTCTGCATGGGCATTATAAAAAAAAAATGAAAAAAACAAATAAAAGAACATGAAGCATATAATATAACTAATTAGATATGTATCCCAAAATTGAATGTCGATGTAGTTGAATGTAACAAATGAACAAATAACAACTACAATGGCCCAGATCTAACAATAAGTAGAATCAATCGACGGAGTCCTTAAAAATCGTTGGAAGAGCTCTAAAACTTAAAGCTTAAATATAAGATTATAATTCAATTTTGTTCACTCAAAAATTTTTTTCACTTTTTAAAATTTCTTTTCATTTCTTAAGGCACTTTTTAAAAACTATTGCAAATTTCAGATCCGAACAGTAATTACTGGCTCTTTCAACTAGTAAAACGAAAAAATATGAAAATATAAACAAACAAAATCAGAAATTAAAGCTAACACAAATTTGGGCAAATAATAGAAACCATTTAAATGAAGAGATATAAAACAAACAAAAAATGATACTAATAGAAAACTACGAACATAAAGATGAATTATGAATTAGTATGTATGTCAGTAATTGTATGTGCAGAATAAAAACAAACTATATAACGAAAATACTTAGGGTAGTTTCATTTAGTCAAAGTGTCTTAACAGCCGAGAAAGAATAAGCATTGGAGAATTGAATTTCGCGCTGCCATCGTTGTTTTTGCGCGCAGCCAACTTCGCATTGGTTATTTTTGCGTGCAGGCAACTTCGCTTCAGTTTTATTTCGCGCGCAGCTAACTTCGCTCACTAAGCAAATAACCTATAGAGAACCCATCCTATACAACTAAAATGTCACAGAAAAAATGCTTGCGAAGCGTCCACAGCAAAGTGTTTCCGATCTGGCAATATTGTTCTAGTGGAATTTATAAGAGAAGCGATTTTATTTTTGAGGCCGATGCTTGCGAAACTTAAACATGTGAAATGTGAATTACCCTCCACCCTTAAAACTTTTAAACTACATTAATTTATTCAAAACAACACGCTTAATTTTTACAAATTCCACTAAAACAATATTGCCAGATCGGAAACACTTCGCTGTGGACGCTTCGCAAGCATTTTTTCTGTGACATTTTAGTTGTATAGGATGGGTTCTCTATAGGTTATTTGCTTAGTGCTTCGCTTAAGTCAAATTGCTCCTCACAGCTAACTTCATGTGAGTACACAGTTTGCGTGCAGCCAACTTTACAATCTTTTCTGAATGCCTGGTCACCCTAAAAATGTAACGTATTTTACTTGAATCGGAACTGAATTGAGCTCAAAAATAAACCGTAAACTAGATGATGTGTGGAGTATGCTGTGAACAGATAGATTCTTATTTCTAATACAAGTGGTGAACAATTGGTATATCAACAGAATGATATTAAAACTGTAATGCCTAACCCTGCCTTTAGGCGGGGTCAACAAAAAGCTCCATCAAAACTACAAAAATTAATATATTGACAAAATTTGACTATTAATATTATATATTGCTAATATATGCCCGCATGTGGTTACATATGACAAATGACTTTAATCC
Source organism: Drosophila suboccidentalis (assembly GCA_037043435.1). Classification (NCBI taxonomy): domain Eukaryota; kingdom Metazoa; phylum Arthropoda; class Insecta; order Diptera; family Drosophilidae; genus Drosophila; species Drosophila suboccidentalis. The sequence continues at coordinate 406,083 of JBAMBK010000234.1, forward strand.
AATTCGATTTGCAGAAATATGACATCAAAGTCAAAAAAATCAGGTTTTGGGCGCAATTAAATAAATTTTGGCAAACACTGATTTTTAGACAAAGATAATAAGCAGTAAATCTTATCGTACACAGTTAAGAAAATTGCGCTTACCCGCCTAAGCGCTTACCCGCCTAAGCGCGGGGTTGGGCATTCCCGCCAAAATTTTTTTAAAAAAACATTTTTTTTTATTGGATATAAATTTATAAATATATGTATACATATATTATATATGATATTCCATAATTGCTTTGCTTTATAAACATCCTCCACCCACACAATATAGATATTAAGTAAGGAAACATCGTACGATAAAATTCGTTCATTTTGACCAAAAATTAGTCTAAAATGATTTTTCCAGCACGATAGAAAAATAAGGCATTAGAGGGTTAAGAAATATATGTGTGCCATATATTTTTCAATTAAAAAGATATGGTCATTTAAATTTTAATTCCAATTTTCCAGATTTTTGTTGTTTTTTAAAAGTTGAAAATAAGTATTTTTAAATGATATTCACATGCAAATTTAAATTTAATTATTATTTTTGCAATTTTTAATTCAGATAGTTAAATTAAACTTAATTTACTTACAAAAATCATAAAAATAAATTGAATTGTGTTAATTTTAAAAAATTTAAACGTGACGATACCTGAATAAAAAAAGCACAAAGTTTTCCAGTTTTATTATCATATTCATTTATTTCATTGGTATTTGTTGAAAGTTTCATTGCCATTTTTTTTTTTGCAATATCTATCTTTAAGTATAACGTAGAATATAAATTTGTATGATAGAGTTGATTCAGTTGAAGTTTCGCGTACTGTTTGAAACTTTTTCAGTCAAGCTGCTTAAAAGGGGATTTCTCGAATTGAGATTTTATATATGTTTGTTATGTGTGTATCTGTGTATGTATGTATGTTATAAAAAGATCTACTACAACAATAATATCAGTATCATTATTTTGTGTGTACCCAATACCAAACAATTCAAATATTTTTATTTTCTTTTTTTTTTTATCAATTCAGTCTTGCCATAGCTAAGCACATGGCATCATAATCCTCATCATTGTAATCTTCAGTTCAAAAATTTTCTCATAGTGAATACCTAGTTCAGTTTGGGTTCAGAACAGCATTCAAAAGTGCTCGAAGAGGTTATAAGTATTTTCATTCACATAATAATATTGTATATCTTCAACTATTTTCTTCGTTTATATATGTTAGAATATATTTATTTGTTGCTTGTTTGTGGGCATGACATTAAAGTTCTACTAATGTTTGAATTGTTGAATTCTAAATTGATTAATTGCCATTTCTAGGGATTAACATAGACACCAAAAACATGAGTTATTAATCTGTGTGTATGTATGTTTCTTAGTGTGTGTTTGTTTTAAATCTATTATTAGTTTTTCATTATGTGTTTAGAAATGTATTATTGCTTAATGTGCTGGGTCTCTCATTCATCTCTTAACTGCTTCAAAGGCCTACGGGCGGCATTTAGGGCGCTAGTTTAGAATATTCCAAACTAAGCATACAATTTTTATTAATATATTTTCATTTCTTTCGTAATTTCATTTTTTTTGTGCCTTTCCATTTAAAAATCCCTGAAAATTGCTACGCGCTGCCTTTACTTTTGAAAATTATTTAGCTAATGCTTAAATGTTTGATGACATTCAATATGTATTGTATTTTTCACATTAAAGCAAAGTTGTTGATTCATTTTTTAAATGCTCTATGCGCATAGTTTATATATATGATGTATATAGTTTATTTATATCGTATATATTGGGCTCTAAAAGCATATTTCAAAACTGCGTCGGTTTTTTAACTACGCTACACATAATTTATCATTTGTTTGTTAGACATTTATTTATCACACCAATTTATATGCTGGCGGGTAGTTGCTTATATAGATACAATTCTTATGTTTATCAACAATATTCACAGTGTATCACCCTTGCGCTACAGTGAAGCCTTACTTACATGTCTACAAAACATTCAAATGCAAAGGTAAACGCTACAAAGTATAAGTACTCTTAGTACATTTACACACAAACACACAGTTATACATACATATTTTCTATTATGTTTTGAATTGTATATATATTTTATTTTTAGAGCTGATGCTTCTTCCATAGTTTCCCCATTCTTAGCTACTATCACTTTTCACTACGAAATGTCGTGTAAACGCATCCAAATTGCATTTAGCAGAACATGCAAATGTTTTACAACTAGTATCATAGCTTTTTTGTGAGTATTGCTTTCTTTTTATACAGGGTTCCATTTGTTAAATCTAAATATTTTCGAATATTAATTAGTGAATACTATTTATGCTTCAAATTAATTGTAGCTGCACTTGCCTATAATTATAAATATAAGTACGAGCATTACCTGAATAAACCTGCAAATAAAAATTGTAATAAAGCAAATTAAAAAGAAAACAATTGTAATTTTATGTGAAAATCAAAAGTTTTTCTTGTACTCATATTGTGTGTTGTAACAATCGTAAATAATGAGAGATTAGAAATTAGCTGACATATCAGATGTTTATAATATTATAAAATCTCAGCTGTAGAGATGTGTTTAAATCTAAACAATGATATATAAAGTTAGCTAAGTTTATGCAAAATAGATTGTAATAAATTCTGGACTAAATATTTATTTAAAGTACTCGAGAATCGAAAATGATTTGAATTATACTCTTGGCCTGGCCAGAAGCTTTAACAGTTTGGCATGTCGAATTGAAAATAAACAGGATAACTAGATACTTTGCTTCACTGTATATTCTTTCCAAATTCACAGAGAGTGAAACAATTACAAGGAATTAAATTAGAAAAAAATTAAATACAAATCTCTCAACTGAGGACTAGAACATATACAAGTATTACATAATGCATTTGAGACTACTCAACTAGGTATTTATATGGCCCGATGTTGTGACTGAGAATCTTGAGAGAAACGCATTGATAATTCTAAAGCTCAGAACGGACGAACAGACAGATCAAAGAACGTAATATTAAGGACATGCCACACCCATTATAAAAAAAAAATAATAATATTTATATAGACTCTATATATATATATTACATATATAGTATATATATATTACACAGAGCGACAAATAGAGATCGTGTAAAAGTGGACCATAATTGTGAGTCCTAAGATTTCAAGCTATGTTACATTGTGACATATTTGTTGTTTATATATATGTATATGTCTGTCTTATTTCTAGATATATCTGAATAAATGGTATATATAAATGTATGTATTTTATGTATATATCTTTTAAGATTTGATTTGACTTGTTGTTGATTGCCTACAAGCTAGTAATACCTTAGGTATGCGCTAAGATTTCTACAATTCATAAATATATCGATATATTATATTACATGTATGTTGTATATGTATGTTAGTTACGGGTACAATTGAATAATATTGCAAATATTTCAAGTATTCAGTTTTATGAATCATATGCGTATGTTTGTGTGTGTGTTTTTTAAGCCTATTTACAATAATAATTGCTTGTCTTCACATTGTTATCATATAATATTACAATTTGAGTTGTCATTTTCTTGCGATTGGGGACTTTTAGCAGGGACTAAAGGGGGTAAAGGGAATTTCGCGTCACCCTTACGTGCGCTAATACTACAGTCTATCAAATTAGTATATGTATACGTTTTCAAAATGAAATACAACCCAAAACGAATCATCAAATGAGTTAGGCCGAAAGGCATAAATATTTATACATATAATATTCCGAATTCTACTTTCTCATTAATTTCATTTGAACAAACAATGCGAAAGTGGAACTCGGAACACGTCTGTATTCCTCTTTTTCGAATTTGTTCAAATTTGTTAAACATTATTTCACCTGATCTAAAACTGAATTCAATTTCTATTGAATTTTCAATATCTTTACTCATTCTACGGTTTATACGTTTGGTTTTTCTTGCTGTTCGTGACAGAGATTTGTAAATATATATATATATAGAAGTGTTGTTTGTTTCATTTGTTCGCGTTTCGCCTTACAAAATTAGGGATGATTAAAAGTAACATATGTATGTTTGTATAGATCTGTATATTCAATAATCTATTCGCATTGTCCTTCCACATTCAAAAAAGCCCCTTGGCGCCGGCCAATCTATGTCGATGTCGATGTCGACGCCGAAATCACATGAATCATCATTTGAGCGTATTGTATATGTTATCCTCGCCAGCCAGCTTCACGGTGGTTATATGCTGAGCATTCCCAGCTATATGTCGCTCTCCCAGCGGCTCCTCACCCAAATAAACCGTATGATAACTGATGGCGCTTGTGGCGGGCGTGCAGTTGATTTCCACACGACTAACGGACTGCGGACCATTGGTTTGATACTTGAGCGAAGCATAGTCACCATCATCATCATCATCATTATCATCATTGCTATCGTGGTCGCCGTGTTGTGGCAGCTGTGTCAGCTGCGTGGCGCCCGAGAAGCTATCACAGGTGTGTGAGGTGCAAATTTCCGCATAAATATTCTCCTTGGTATAGTCGATAGCGGCAGGTGGTAGAGTTGCTTCCTGAGCCGCCGAATCCTGAATACTGCCCAAGCTGGACATGACCAGAGAGTCGCGCACACTCGAATAGGGCAAATCGTCCTCAACCAACGAGCTGGGCGAGAGCAGAGCAGCCGGCGATAGCGCAACTAAGCCACCTAGCAAAGAGACTCCGCCAGCAGCGCGTCGTCCAGTGATTGGTTCCTTGCCCAACTGCTGCTGCTGAGCCTTAAATTCAGCCAGACTGCGCTTCTCGCGCTCCGTTTCATGCAGCTGCAGCTTTTGCGGCAGTGAAAAGTGTCGCAACTGATGCAAACTGCTTGAAGATTTGCTATACTGACGCGTCTTCACATGGAACTCATTGTAGAGCTTCTCGGTGATGAAAGATTGCGGCGGTGGCGTCTGATTCTCTACATCCTCCAGCTCAGTGCCCGCCTCGCTGATGGCATCTGAGTTGCCAAGAGCGTTGTGGGCAGCCAACAAATCCGGTCGCTGTTGATACTGTCGCTGACCATTCAAGAGCTCAATATCCTGCAGAGACATGGACTTCTGCAGCAGCGTATCAAGCGATTTGGGCATTGAGCTACGGTCCACGCTCGTTGTCAATGTCGTCGTCTCCGTCTCACTGTGCAGCGATTGTGTATCCGCCTGGGCTGTAACATGGCATATATCATGGTTGGCATTGCCAAAACGCTCCTGCAACAGCTTGGACATGTCCGTATAGCGTTCCATGCTCATGCGCTTTGCCTGCACATCCAATTGCAGTTCCGCTGGACAGGATTTATCCTCCTCTTGATGTTGTTCTGGTTGCTGTTGCTGTTGTTGTTGTTGTTGCTGCTGCTGCTGCTTGCGGAACCACTTCTTTTTGGTGGACTGAAAGACCTTCATGCGTTCCGTAATGCGATTTGTGCTCTGCGTTGAGGTGTCATTGTTGCTGCTTGGCGATGACGCCGCTGCAGCTGCAGCTGCGGCTGTTGCCGCCTCTTTGGCCTCGAGCTGCTCTAGATCCGTTTTGCTTAGAAATATTATCGAGTCTTCCTTCTCATGGGCCGATGTATTTGCTGATGCCGCCATGCTGCTCTTCTCGCGTCGCAGCAGCTTTGGCAAATGCAACGGCTTTAGTATTTTGAGGCCCTCTCGAGTTTTACTGCCCGATCGTTCGCTACGCTGCAGTAGCTCAATCTCCACCAGCTTGAGAAACTGATCGCAATTGAATTGACAAAATTTGAGCATATTCTGGACATAGGCATTGGCCAACATGCGCTGCTCCGAGTCAAATCCCAACAGACACTTGAGCAGTTGCATATCCCGGCCAAGATACAATTTGCGCAGCTGCAGCTGCAACGGCTGTGCGGTTGACGGCGGCGATGACATGTGGGCGTCCAGCTCCTCAATGGGACAGCCAATGACAACATCCTCCTTGGTCACCTGACTGATGCACAGCTGCTCGGGTATCTCAGCGCCAGGGGGACCCGAAATATAACGCAACATCAGTGGCAACTGCTTGGCAGCTGACACCAGCGCGCCCAAACGATGCACACACTCCGGATTTAGTTTGCGTTGTGTATCTCCCAGCTTTTGCAGCAACTGCGGTATGCCCGGCTCAATCTCATAGAATTTGCCCTTGGTGGACAGCGGCACATATATGACCTGACGCTGTTCATTCAACAGCTGAGCGTAGCGTCCCTTTTCCTTATCGCGTCCCATGTAGCTAACGCCACTGGCCACATGCGACTTGCAATTACTGAGATTATTCGACTGATTGTGAGCATTGTGGCCATGCTCCTGCTTGCCATCCTCGAATACAGCCATCAGACGGAACACCTGTCCAGCACGCGCCGTTGTCTTCACATACTGCGGACGATTCTTGCTGGGCAGACAGCCCTCATGGCTGGGACTATTGCCGGACGCACTGGGCGTTGACTCGCTAAACGCTGGCATATTATCCACCGAGGCGAACTTATAGACTCGCTCCCGCACCAGCTGCATCAGTGATCCGTACTGTGTGGCCGTTGGCAAACCCTTCTCGTTCAGCAGCGAAAAGTAGCCTGTGGAAAATGGAAAAGGATACATAAATTAGTTTCACTTGCATTCAGTCTTTAACAATGGAAATTATGATCATATTCGTTAAGCATTTTATACCCTGTACTTAAAAAGTTTAAAGTGTATTTTAAATTGTGTCAGATTGTTAACAATGTATTAAATTTGTTCTTTTGAGCAATGAAATTGATTTTATTTCCTTTTTTTTCTTGTTGCCATTTTTTTTATAATTTTGTCGATATATAATATATTAGAGGTCTGCACGGCTGCATTCAAACTTGAGCGTGTCTGAGTACACGTGAGTTAAATTCAACTCCCTGAGTGGAATAAATTCAAAGATCCGGTTCTCATCGATTGAATACTCATTTTTGACATTAATTTGAGTACTCATATGAACGGCATCGAGTGAACGAGAAACGAATGAAATGAATGAAGCAAAGATTTTCAGAGTACTCAGAATACATTTTTTTTTTCTTAATAATTTATATGTTACAGTTAATATTGTTGGTCACAAAATTGGATATCAGAAATATTTGGGCATAGAAATATTTTTGTGACTAGATTTTTACGTTAAATTAAAAGAAACTAAATTTACGGCACTTATCCCCCTCACTCGTTGTTCTCAGTTATTTCGTCATTCAATTCACTCTGAATTTTTTGAATGTGAAGTTTTTGGTTTCAATTCATTCATTCAATTCATTGGAAGACGCAGCCGAACTTATTAAATTCAGTTGAGCATGAATGCCTCATTTGACGTTTTGAATGCAGCCATGCAGACTTCTGATATCTATAAAAAAAATCTTTTAAAAATTTTGTATCACAATAAAAATCACACTGATTGGTCGATCCAAGCATTGAAAGAAGTTAGTATACGTATTTCTAATAAGAATAATATAATTTTCATTTAATTTCCATAACTAGCTGCTCCACTGTTAACGTAGAGAGATCATTTTCATATTAAAACTTTTGTGTTCGCGTGCGAGATTTGGGATTTGTGTTTGGGTGCATTTAAGTTGATCATTTTATCTGGCAACTCTGGTGTTGCCATGTAAGCCAGCAGCTTCAGCTAATTGCATAATATTTGCCTATTGCATTGGTTCGGTTTGCGCCTCGCGGCTTCAAGTGGATGTGAAAAGTCACATGGACCCAACAATGGGCAGGCCGCAACAAAAAAAAAAAATAAAAATAAAACTTGCATAATAATAGAGATGAGCAATTGTTGTGATTATTCTACTGTAACACTGTCTGTCTGTCTGTCTGTCAGTCGGAAAGTCTGTCACTCAATCAGTCTATCATTCTGTCACGCATATTAACAAACCAAACCGAACCGAAATTCATAACTTCTACGCTCCTCCCAGGCAGCCCACTTAAATGCTTGAATAGCTCAGTAAACACCAAATTAGCCAACTGTTTGAGCCATTTCATGAATAAGTCATGAGAATAATGCAAGTTAAGCACTTAAATTACGTAATCGTTCAAAATCGTATTACTTAATAGTCAATAAAAGCAATTTACCACGCTAATAAGCTAAAAACAAACCACAAGTCTGTAAAATATTGTAATTACAACTATTAAGAACTATAATGCTTGTTTTTCCAATACAAATTAACAATCTAGCTACATAAAATATAAAATTCACCATATCATGTTGGCTGCACAAATTAATTTTTGAAAAATCTTAAATTACGCTTCTTGTTTAAATTATATTCATCTCTTCTCCAGCAATAATTTAAAATTAACTACCGGCAACACCAAATTAACAATATTTGGATTTGCATAATCCTAGTTCTACCTAAAGGTCGCAAAAATCAAGCTAATTAAAACAAATTATTTTAACATTGAATATTGTATCCAATATTATTTTTTTCCTTTCTTTACTTTTTAAAAATTATAATTCAAAGCGAAAAAAGTATGAATAGTTCTAGTACAAAAATGAGGTTCTGTTCTGTTGGATATTACAAATACTTTTAAAAGTATAAATTTAAGTCGATATGTTTCATTTATGGTATTTTTCATTCTTTCTTTTTACTTGAACTCTTTTTACATGTTTTTTTTTTTTGCATATTGCATTTTAAGCTTTCGCTCATTATCATTACGTGTTCTTGCTCTTACTTTGTCGACGTTATTCTGAATTTTAGTAGACTGAATCATACTGTGAATCATCTCAATGCATGAATGTCTAGTCAGTAAATACTCCCAAGTTTTCCAAATATAATCTTTTAATTTAACTCCATGCGTCATTCTCGAGAAGAAACTGTTGCACTCTTTGAATATTAATCTCTTTACTCACCTAAAACTCCTGGGTATTAGCACAATTTTCTTGCGCTGCGACGCCTGAGATTTGGCATTGTATCCATGGTAGATGTGACGCTGTCGCACCAGCCTGTAGAGCAGAAAGAGTTCATCGTGACCGGGTGGAGCGTGGATGCTGTTGCTGTTGTTGTTGTGGTTGGTGGTTGCCACTGCCACCACTAGACGATGATGTGGTGCCAGTTCCAGTGCCAGCATCATTGTTGTTGCTGTTAGTGGGCTGTGGCTTTAAGCCCGCCGAGGAGCTGCTCGATGCGGCCGTAGACGATCCATGAGACGAACTCGACTGCAGCGTCTCATTGGAGTTTTTGCTGGTGTACAAAATGCGCACAACGCGGGGCAGCGAATACCTCTCGAGGAATACATCAGCGGGCAAAGGTTCCTATAAAAAAAAAACAATACACACAGATGAAGTGCATCATTTAATTTGAAGGCAATGCATATAATACTCACCTCGCTGCTGCTGCTGCATTTGGATGTTCTGCTGTCGCCTGTGGAAAGTAATCGCCGCTGCCATTGAGCCGCCACAGAAGCCACTGTAGCCAGCGTAGCCATTACTGGCAGAGCAGCCGCCTGCACCACCTGCACCGCCTGCACCACCAGCACCACCGCCAGCCAAGCCATAGCTGCCATTGGCGCTGTTGCGCTGGCGTCGCGCCAATCGCTGCTTCAACTCGATCTCATTGCGACGCGCAAGACGCGCATTCTCAAAGTCCGCCACGGAGAACATGTTGGAGCTGATGTCGTGGGAGTTAAAGCGACGCAATTTGGGTTTACGTGCCTCAGCAGTTGTGGCAGTCATCGTCAATGGGCCGTGATGTGCACCAGGTGGGCCGCCTGCAAGAACAATGACAAAAACGCAGGTAGGCAGGGCCCAAAGCGAGTGCATTAGTGAAGCAATTAGTTTATATATATGATTACTATATACAGATAGATATGTATATATTATTGTCCACCCGTCTGCAATGGGGCAAATCCCACACAAACTGATACAAATACACACAAACACACACACACACATGTACGCTCACACACAGAAATGCACAGTAAACGCGAAAAGCAAACAGTTGATTTTTAAACTGTTGCTAAGCGCAGCCAATTTTCAGTCCAAACGATTGCACAGTGGTCAACTGCACTGCAGTTTTCAACCAAAAAAAATATATCGACAATTGTTAATCGAATGTCATTCTATGTAAGTATGGATAAAGTCTTTTATGTGGTACTTTATGCAAATTTCGAATATTTTATGTAAATAAACGAATAAAAACATTTCAAAATAATCCGATAAACATTTTCTGCAACCCTTTTTGAAGGTTTGTGATAAGATGCAGCGACAATGGCAAACATAGAAAAAACTTCTGCTAAAAAAGTATATGCTCTTACTATTATTTGTCAAAAATTGTATAGGGAATCAATAATCGTAACTATCGAAACATCGAATTAAACTGATATTTTGAATTGTTATATTTTCATATTAATAATTATACGATTATTAAGTATCACTGTTAATATATAATTAGTAACGATTAATCGCGATATTCCCAACTGAGTTGCATTAAAATTGTAATCTATCATGAGACCGATATTATGTTTTAAAATGTTTATGTAATAACGCAATAATAAAAGTACCGATTGGTCTTAATCAAGAGTATTTTCAATAAATGAATTTACCATAAGGCATGGCATATCTGTTAATGAACTGCTAGACAACTTGATAACATTTTATGGAAATATTTGCTATTGAAAGAGAGATTAATGATTGTTATGGACGGTTTCAGTGACATTTATATTCATTCACTTCCGTTATTTGACTAATCTTATTAGAATGTTGTCGTAAAACTGGACATAAATGGTGAAATATTTTGGTAAAATTGCAATTAAATTATATAAATATATTAAAGGTTTTATATTTCTATTAACTTCCTATATTGAGGCAAACAAAATAAATAAACAAATTATAAAAATATTATGAGCAGTATGTGTATTTTTTATGTTTTATTATTCTTGTTGAATATCGGGTTTAACTTTTGTAAACAGAACAAAGTCCATTCATTTATTGTTTTCAAATTAGTGTGAACGAACTTTCTACGAAACCAGATATGCCGCTCTATGAGTCTGTATACGTGTGTGCTTGTGTGTGAAATAAAAAGTACGTGA
>JBAMBK010000238.1:0-89449 GCA_037043435.1 Drosophila suboccidentalis
TTAATATTAATAGTATCTACACTCAAAATATTAAACTTTAATTGTTTATATTTCCGGAGATATTGGCCTGTCAACTATAACGTAAGCGACATATGACACGAAGAAATCAACTTAACGAAACCTAAAAACCTTTCTCCTGTAAAATTGCGTTTTGGCGCATACGTTATTGTCGCAAATAGGGCTCGATATGATGAATATATTATATAAAAATATGTATTAGGATATGAAGGTATGAAGGTATATACAAATAAGCTCATGGATTGGATTATTAATTGTCTGAAGTATAAACTGAATTGGGAGTGATGTGCTGGGGGTCGAGGCGAGGAATGACAGGTGTAACAACGTCAGCTGGTTTTGGTTTTCCTCACTTGCCTGATATACCACGTAACTCACTGCTTCTGACCATTGGGACTTGGCTTCTCGCTCCATAGGTCAACAATAATGCATTTTCACATACAATTTATATATTTACAAATATTACTTATATTCTTCTTATATTTCTCTCTTATATATTTTTTTTTATATTCCTTTTCTATTATTAATATCATTATATGTATATGTAATAATGCTTATTGTTGACTTCTCCCCAACAGTGCACTCTAAAGAAATGCCGACCCCAAAAAGAACGTTTGCCAGCATGAGCACCAAACACACCAAAGCTCCCCCCAAATTTCCAAGGATCTCCATAAAAACGCCGAAAGTACCAGCCAAGCGCCTGCATAAGGCCGAAATTCTAAAGGAAGTCCAAATAGAAACAACCAAATTTCGAGAGGCCATGAAATCTCTGCGGCAACCTGCTAGAAAGATCAAATCCCCGCAGCAAGCAGCATCAAAGGACACAGGCACTCCTGTCACTCGTTCCCCGGCTGTTTTGGAAGCTGAGTCGGCCACTTCTCTCTGCCTCCAAAAACACGCAGAAAGAATCAACACCCTGATTATTAGCAGCTTGAAGGAGGCCAACAACAACTGCGCTAAAACCACAGTCCCAAATCCAGCCAACTCTACAACCAGTTGTGACAAAATGATCATGGCAGACGGAGCAAGCATCTCTTCCGTCTCTTCGAGCGACCAAGAAGAAGATGAGGAGACTGCTACACCAATTGCAAACAGCGGGGAGGCCTGTGAGTCTGAATCCCAGGCACCGGGTGTTGCCTTGGACGCTTCTGCAAGCCCCAATGAAGTCGTACAGGTGGAGGATAGCGACTCGGTCACTAACATCTCCGACGAGCAAGAGGAATTTATCGCCCCTGCATCTCAACCTGAGGCAACTGATGATGGACTCAAATTTGCAGTTAACCATGGCAAGAGGAACCCACTGGAGATCATAGACAAGGCTACTGCGCGGACTAGTGAGGGCGCATTCTCCAATACAGTTGTCTCAGCCAACTTGTTGAGCTTCAACTGCAACTCGATCAAAACAGCCACTGACCTCAAAAACCTTTTCAACAAGATGGGCCTCCACGTTGTTGGATCTGAAAAGAAGAAGAACAGAAAGGTCATTCTGAGAGGTCTAAACCCTCAAATCCCAGCTGACTGGATACACAAAATGCTCGCAACAAGAGGCCATGCTCCAGTTAAAATATCCAAATTGAAGGATAGATTTGGCATGCCCTCCACAGATTTTAGGGTTGAAATCATTCCCCAAGGAGAAACTCCAGATATTCTAACCATTAAAAAACTGGGAACTTTTGAGATTACAGTTCTGGAAATGGTACCAAGGCAGGTATACCAATGTTTTCGCTGCCAAAAATTCGACCACCACATATCCAACTGTAAATCTCCCGTACAAGTCTGCTTCCGATGCACTGGACCTCACCGAGGCGATGCTTGCAAAAAGTCATTATCAATTGATGCTATATGCGCAAACTGCAACGGCAATCACGTTGCTTCCAATGAATACTGTCCGGCTTACATAAATGCTGCTCGCTTACAAGCAAAACACGGCCCTCCAACCAGAGTGGCAAATGCCCTAAAATCACTGGACTGGGACAAGGATCCTGTCTTTGACTCCCTCGGCAGCTACATTGTCCAGCAATAGGCTTCACTTTTCTAAACTTATCTCCTATTCTTATACTTTTTATACTTTTTATATATTAATTCACTTTCTTTAATTTGTTGTTTTAAATTAATTTCTTTTTCTTTTTTTACTCATTTTTATAGTTTATATTTTTGTTTTTTTTTCTTATTTTTTTTTTTTTGTGTTCTTTAGTCATTATTATTCATATATTTCACCATTACGTTATCTTTTTTCTTTTAATACTCCTCAAAGTACATAAAGCACTACTGCTAACTAACTGTAGCCTTGAAGGCTTCTACAACTACTGATATACAACTGTTGCAGTAGTTAACTGAATAAGAATGTATGAAACATAATTACATATTATCTATCTAAATAGCAGCCCTGAAGGCATATGCAAGTAGTATAAGGAAAATATATTTAAACAAGTTAACTGCGTTAACACTAAATTTAAAAATAAAATTAAATTTAATTTCACCTCCTGAAGTCAATACATTACGAACAGAATTTCCTAATGCAAATATAATCATTATAACATTATATAATAACAATTTAAATATAATTAAATATAAATATAATTATGTTATGTTCATTAAATATAGTTATAAAATACTTAAATGATATGAAAATATTTTACTCACTCAATAGGGGGAGGACTGTGGGGGAGGGGTGAGGGAGAGAGAGGGGGGGAAAATTGTTGATTTCCTAGGAGCCTATCCTCTTCTTGTTTTACCTTGCTCCTGTCAATTGGTCGTTGCTCTTCTTATCTTACTTACCTTCAAACCATACCTCCTACTTACCTTGGTGTGTGCGCCTACACCTTTCAAGAAGCCCTAAATCACTGGGTATGCTTTCATTTGCATGTATGCCACTGTGTTCCTCCATGATCGTAATTATCTTGCCTAGTATTATTCACTCTCAGCTTGCCATTCTGTTGCTTTGAGATCCTCTTCTGCTCCGCCAAATTGTTCATTTAGAATATTAGATAGGTGTCTGCTAGACAATTCTTTTTTTTTTTCTTTCCATTGTTTTTTTTAACCGGCTGATTCTTGTCTCCTCTTGTTGGTCAACTGCCAAGTATTTAAAATATTTAAAATAAATTAATTCTTAATAATTCTTCTTCATTACAGCTACTAAACACATTATCACATTATAATTATTTTCTTTTTTATCAAAAATGCATAAATAATGCAAAGATGTGAAAATTGGGGATTGGCAAAGTATTTCTAATATTATAATACTTCTACTTTTTGCATTTCACATTATGCATTTTACGCTTTACGCTTTACACCTTGCACTTTACACACTACATTTTAATATTCTATTTTATATTATATTATATTATTATATTTTACAGGCCACAGATCATAATTGAGAGTGATCACAATTTATACCTACCTCATGATTTAGATCAATATTAATATTAATCCACCTTCTTTTCAGGATAATCTATACTATTTTCCAAACAATCATTAATCATCCTCTTTTCTCTCATTTTCTTCACACATACTAAGGCATCTATATTAATAGTTACTCAATTCAAATACTCTGTAGTACACACACACGCGGAGCATCATGCCTAACAACAATCAGACAAACAACCTTCGGATCATCACCTGGAATGCGGCGGGTATCCTAAACAAACTTACTGAACTTAAATCTTTTATTCATCAACAGGACATTGACATTATTATTATATCTGAAACTCACTTGATTGACTCTGACTCTGTTAGAATCAAAGGTTTTCATACTTACATTGCTAACCATCCAACAAATCGTAGACGAGGAGGCTCAGCTGTAATTATAAATGAGAAAATTGAACGTATTGCCCTTCAAGCTATTTGTTCTCAGGCTATCCAATGCGCACCAATTACTATTACTTTCCCTGATCAACCACGGCTAAATATAGCTGCTATTTATTGCCCACCAATTACGGGTCTTACTTCTGAAGCCTTTGAGCTCATATTTAAAGTCTTTGAACCACGATTCCTTGTTGCGGGTGATTGGAACGCCAAACACCGCTAGTGGGGCAACTCTCGTGCATGTAATAAGGGCACCGAACTCACCAATTGTATAAGAACTCACCATTACAATATCTTGGCCACTGGGTCCCCAACTCACATTCCATACGATCAAAGAAAAAGGCCTTCTGCTATTGACTTTGCTGTATATTGTGGCATCCGAAATAATTGCCTTAAAATTGACTCGTCAATTGACCTAGGCTCAGATCATCTTCTACTTCTGATTCAACTCTCAAGTATGCCAAATATCATACCTTTTAATAAACCTATTCTGCCAGCTAATGCTAGCATTAAAAAGTTTCAATTATGGCTTAACCAAAACATACATCTTAATACAGAAATTTCTTCGGGCCCAGATATTGACGATGCTGTCGACATCCTGACAAGAAACATTCATCAAGCTGCCATATTCGCTTCTAATAACTCCAATTTTCTACCCTCAAACAGCCGCTTTCGTATTCATTATACTCCAAATCGTCGCATACAAAATATGCTAATTGTCAAACGATATTTTAAATACAATCACCTCGTTCTTCGTGATCAAAACTCCAGAATGATGCATAGAGTTGCATCTAAAAGACTAAAAAAGGCACTTGAAGCCAACAAAGCTAGACGATTGGACAGAACTCTTCGGTCAATTGACCCCAAAGACAGATATAGCATGCAAAAATTATGGAGATTCACCAAACAAATAAAAAGACAACCGACTCCAAATGTCCCTGTAAAACGTCACAACCCTCCGTCAAGCACTAGCAGCAATAATATTTGGTGCACAACCTCCACAGAAAAAGCTGAAGCCTTTGCTCAGCATCTTGAGGAAAGATTCAAACCCTTCCTCCTTAATTCTGAAAGTGAACGCCTTGAAATTGAAAATGTAAACTCAAATTCAAATAATACTCAATTAACTTCACAGCAATCACACAGCTGTCCCAGATTCCGTCCGATAACTATTGCTGAAATAAAAAGATACATTAGCAAACTAGAAAATAATAAAGCTCCCGGACTGGACAAAATTGACAACAAAACAATCAAATCTCTTCCTAATTCCGCCCTCCTATACCTCATCCTTATTTTCAACAATTCAATAAGGCTTGGCCACTTTCCTTCTCAATGGAAAACGGCTATTGTTACCATGATTCCGAAACCTGGTAAACCTTCTGAGCTACTCTCCTCATACAGACCTATTAGCCTACTATCAGGACTATCTAAAATCCTTGAACGTCTCTTGCTTACACGTATGTTTGAAGCTCCCGCATTCCCAAGAGCTATCCCTAATCATCAATTTGGCTTTCGCTACCAACACTCCACAGAACAACAACTTGCAAGTGTCACTCAATTTATTCTCAAATCTTTTGAAAACAGCTACTTCTGCTCTGCTGTCTATATAGACGTTCAAGAAGCCTTCGATAGAGTATGGCACCAGGGCCTATTCTACAAGCTCAAATCAATTCTCCCACCAGCTTTGCATATCAACATATGCCACTATCTTTCTGATCGTACCTTTATGGTTGAATCACATAAAGGAGCAAGATCTACCCCTAAGAACATCCTAGCAGGTGTCCCACAAGGTAGCGTTCTAGGTCCTATCCTATATACAGTCTACACGGCTGACCTCCCTACTCCTGAAACAATCTTCCCTTCCATCCCTCGAAACTCAATGGCTCTCCTTGCCACGTATGCGGATGACACCGTTGTTATGTACGCCTCCGAATCTGCTTCTACTGCCATCCAGCAAGTTGACATCCTGCTTGAAGCTCTTGCTTCATGGACCAATAAATGGTGCATTAAAATAAATGCCAATAAAACGGCTCATGTACTATACACCCTGAGAGATGACTACGAAATTCGTCTTCCCAGACAATCCCCTAAACTTATGGGCCAATTCATTGACACCAAAAGCTGGCATTCTTATCTAGGCGTCAAGCTAGACAAAAAACTAAACTTCTGCGAGCATGTTACTAGTCTTGTCTCCAGACTTAAATCTCGCAAATCTCAGCTTAAATGGCTCATTAATAAAGACAGTAAACTCCCTTTAAACTGCAAAACTCTTCTTTACAAACAGCTTATTGCCCCCCTGTGGCACTATAGTCTCCCTGTTTGGGGCTCTCTCTCTAGTAATGATTCTTTTCACCAAGTTGTAGTATTCCAAAATAATGCACTTAGAACTATTTCTGCTGCTCACTACGAGACCAGCAACAATACTATTCACAATAATCTCAAAATTAAAACAGTTGAGGAAATATATGACGGTTTCTCGTCCAATTATGTTGCAAGACTGAGCCAACACCCAAATGCTGAAGCAAGAAAAATAGTTAGCTCTCCCTATATTCCTTCTCGCCTAAGGCGAAGTAGACCAAGATATGTTCAACAAGTTCACAAGCATATTAAACCTATCCCTTGGCTCATGCCGCCAGCTCCTCCTACAAACCTAATAGGATCCCCCCCACCCCCACCTCACGTTGTCAATCTCTTACGCAGAAAACAATCACTACTACAAGAAATTGCAGATCTACGATCTAGACTGCCCTACGATCCAAACGCTGCCGGACAAACTTCTATGCTTCGCTTTCAATTGAGTGAAGCTGAGCACACCTACATTACACAAAAACTGAGCACCCTTAACTTTGATCTTGAATACGTAGAGCATCAAATTACAACTGCTAATTCTCAAAGAACCTCTAGCTTCAATTCACTTTTTTCTGTCCCTAGAGAACAGCCAACGCTGCCCCCACCCATTCCAGAAGTAAGACCGGGCTATGCTGTTCTTCTAAACAGAAAACAAAATCTTCTACAAAGAATAAACGAAATGCGAGCTACTCTACCACGCGACTATAACTTGAATGCTGCCTCTACTTCAGCGGCTGCTGCCAGGAATGCTGACATCAATCGTAATATCTGTACGAGTAACCTCAATAATAGCCTCCTAGAAACAGAGCGCCTCTTAGCCTACTTCAATCCAGTTGATCCATCTACTCCACAACCAAACTCATTCTCACAGCCATAGCCTAGCAACAGTTCAGGAGCACCTAGTGCTGCATTATAGAATAGCCTCCTCTCTACTGCAATGAATAAGCTGTAAACAAACCTATTTAACATAATTATTATACTAAGTATAACATAACATAATTGACATACTTAATATTATTAAGTTCACTAATATAATTACTAACATTTAACATATAATCATACTTAATATTTAATATAATTAAACATAATTAATATAACAAATTCAAACAATATAATTTAATAATCTTATAATATCATTTTGCACAAAACTGTCAGCCTCAACAATATTACTGACATATTTGATGCAACTAATATTATTCACATACTTTATTTTTAATCCCTCTTCTCTTTTCCTTTTCTTACTATATACTTTTAAAATCACTCACACATTTCCTTTCACATACTTCCCTATCTAGCCCTTCTAGACCTTGAAGCTTCCTCTCAAATCCTTTCTCCTCACCTCCTTCCTCCTCTCATCCCCTAACTGAGGGCCAGCTGTAATGATGATTCATTGACAAGAATATCTTATATGATACCTCAACTGCCAACTGTTCTGATACAGCTGACCAACACCTCAGATAGACTTCACCTCAACTCCCATATAACCATATAAGACAATACTATGCTATTCTAACACAACATTTTTCTATAATAATAATATTCTTCTTTCCATATCATTTCATGAGCTACTATATTGGATCGTCAACGGCGTTATGTACTCTTCATCATCGTGTCTCACATAATTACATACTTTTACAAAGACACATACTTCTAGATTCAACTGGATAAATATAATAATAAGCTCAAATATTGTTGTACACGCCGTCTTACACAGTGTGTGCTTTGCTCCAGAGAAAGGAAAGAGAGGAAAGAGGGTGCTATTTAAACATCGTTATTTGTCCTGAACTATATAATTAAACATATGATTTATACCCTATAATGTAATTAATTTGGACAATGCATATTTAAGTACGGTCATGCTTACACTGATATATATGTTATATATTGTTATAAATATAAATAAAATAATTGTTAGAAATGTATTTGTAATGTAAAATGAATATTTAAACATTGCCAAATAAATAATACAAATATAATTAAATATAATTAACTGATATTATTATTAATACTTAAAATTATACATGCTAATATTCTTAAAATAAAAATGAGCAATGTATCCAATAAATATAATTAATAATATATTTAAATTATAAATAACAATATCCTCTGAAACAAGCAAAATAATTGAACAGTGAAATTTCACATATATTCGATACTTCATAAACTCTATTAGTGAAGTGATAACATAGTAAAATATAATCATATAAACATTACCAAATAAATAACACAAATATAATTAAATATAATTAATTGATATAATTAGTAATACTTAAATTAAACATACTAATATTCTTAAAATAAAAATAAGCAATGTATCCTATAAATATAATTAATAACATATTTAAACAAAAATATCCTCTGTAACGGGCGGAATGGTTGAACAATGGAGTTCCACATATGTTCTGTACTTCATGGACGCTATTGGCGAAGGGATAACATGGTGAAGTGCAGTCATGTAGGCATTGCCAAGTAAATAATACAAATATAATTAAATATAATTAATTGATATAATTATTAATACTTAAAATTATACTTACTAATATTCTTAAAATAAAAATAAACAATGTTTCCAATAAATATAATTAATAATATATTTAAATTATAAACAACAATATCCTCTGAAACAAACAAAATAATTGAACAGTGAAATTTCACATATATTCTATACTTAATAAACTCTATTAGTGAAGTGATAACATAGTAAAATACAATCATATAAACATTACCAAATAAATAACACAAATATAATTAAATATAATTAATTGATATAATTATTAATACTTAAATTAACATACTAATATTCTTAAAATAAAAATAAGCAATGTATCCAATAAATATAATTAATAACATATTTAAATTATATACAATAATATCCTCTGTAACGGGCAGAATAATTGAACAATGGAATTCCACATATATTCTATACTTCATAAACACTATTGGCTAAGGGATAATCTATTGGTGAAGGGATAACATGGTAAAATACAATCATATAAGCATTGCCAAATAAATAATACAAATATAATTAATGCATATAATAATTAATACTTAAATTGTAGCACAAACGCCAAAATTCTTAAAATTAAAATAATAATTATTATAAATATAATAACAAACAATATAAATAAACAATAAATTATATAATTCATCATATATTTTGTATTTTGTATATGTATTCCATGCTCTGTTAACATTGTCAATGAATGGATGACATAGTCCGGTGCAGGCACTGTTGGATATATGTGCGAGTGATGTAGAATGTATATACGTGCATTGCGGCTGGTCAGATTTTCCGTACTTCTTGTATGACTGATCAAGTAAACATTGTTTAATTTTAATATAATTAATAATACAAATATAATTAATAAACACAACACAATTAATAATATGATTGATGGTGTTCATTAAGTTCTTGTATTCTTAAATAACTAAACAACAATATAATTAAACAATATAATTAAAACATAGTTCCACAACCTAAAAACATCATTAATAAATGAATAAAGTTATATAAACTTATAAACATGAATAATAGCACAAATATAATTACTAGCAAATATAATCAATATTAATCAATATTATTTATCTACAATATAAATACTATCATTCTTAATATCCCTATAATAACAATATAATTAAACTTATTCTCTACCAACATTATTAAGAACATTATTAATAAAAGTATAACATTCTTAAAATATAATCACACAAACATTTAAAAAAAAAAACAAATATTGATAAATATACGTTCTAAATGCAACCAACAATATCTTCTATATTTCGTAAACACTAAATCATTTAAACACCACCAAATAAATTTAAAAATATAATTAAAAATATAAATTCTACTATAAACATATTTTCATTCCGTGTAACATAATTTCACAAACTATTTCTCAAAAAGGAGGAAAACCTGTCGCCTGAAAAGCGACTTTTACATGTCCCCTACAACGCCTTAGGCTTAAGCCAATTGTTGCATGTCCCCCACAATATCATTGGCATAAAAGCCAAAAATTTCATTCAACACCTTAGTACATTTGTCGCCTGAAAAACGACTGTTATATGTCCCCTCAATATCATTGGCTTAAAAACCAAACATTTCATTCAATACTTTAGGACACTTGTCGCCTTAAAAACGACTGTTATATGTCCCCTCAATATCATTGGCTTAAAAACCAAACATTTCATTCAATACTTTAGGACATTTGTCGCCTGAAAAACGACTGTTATATGTCCCCTCAATATCATTGGCTTAAAAACCAAACATTTCACTCAATTTTTTAGGACATTTGTCGCCTGAAAAACGACTGTTATATGTCCCCTCAATATCATTGGCTTAAAAACCAAACATTTCATTCTGTACTTTAAAACATTTGTCGCCTGAAAAACGACTGTTATATGTTCCCACAATATCACTGGCTTAAAAACCAAACATTTCATTCAATACTTTGGGACATTTGTCGCCTTAAAAACGACTGTTATATGTCCCCACAATATCATTGGCTTAAAAACCAAACATTTCATTCAATACTTTGGGACATTTGTCGCCTTAAAAACGACTGTCATATGTCCCCACAATATCATTGGCTTAAAAACTAAACATTTCATTCAATACTTTGGGACATTTGTCGCCTGAAAAACGACTGTTATATGTCCCCCCAATATCATTGGCTTAAAAACCAAACATTTCACTCAATTTTTTAGGACATTTGTCGCCTGAAAAACGACTGTCATATGTCCCCACAATATCATTGGCTTAAAAACCAAACATTTCACTCAATTTTTTAGGACATTTGTCGCCTGTAAAACGACTGTTATATGTCCCCTCAATATCATTGGCTTAAAAACCAAACATTTCATTCAATACTTTGGGACATTTGTCGCCTTATTAACGACTGTTATATGTTCCCACAATATCTCTGGCTTAGAAACCAAACATTTCGCTTAATACTTGAAGATATCTGTTGCCTAAAAAACAACTGTTATATGTCCCCCACAATATTTTCGGCTCTAAAACCTAACATTACCTTTCATTCTTAAAATATCTGTCATCTGCAAAAGACGTTTATATTTCTCCAAATATAATTGGCCTAAAAACCAAAATATGTTAATATGTCCCCCTCAAATATAATTTGGCCTAAAAAACCAAACAATATATTTCAAAAATATACAGCTATATTATTAAACTACTTAAACAATAGTAATAATGAAATATATTTAAGAAACTACTAACCACTAACAAATATACTTTAAATATGCAATTACATATGGATTTCGCATGGTCCCCACTTGAGGGCGCTCGCGATAGTAACACAAACTTGCCGGTATGGTAGGCGAAGTTTGTATCTATATGATTTATATGTGGGCAAGCAACAGGCCCCCACATATTGGGAAAAAAAAAAAAATAGCTTTTGCGCTTGGCATGTTGGCATGCCATTCAAATTTGACAAGTTAAACTGTCAAAAAATATTGAAATTTTCAAAATTTCTAATGTCTTATTCAAAAGTTTCTGATATCCCATAAAAAAACCTCTTTACGCGGTAAAAGTTTAGTGACGAAAACATTTTCATGCCCCAAAATTTCTGATATCCAATTTTGTGACGAATAATATTAAGTTTTACATATGAATAAAATAAAAAAAAATTTTTGCATTCGGCACTGCGCAAAACAGTCAGTTTTATTTGGTATGAAGAACTGAGACATTTTAGCGCAATGTGCCGAGTGCCAAAATTTTTTTTTTATTTTATTCATATGTAAAACTTAATATTATTCGTCACAAAATTGGATATCAGTTATAATATTCTACGCATTTGAAAATTTTTTCCTGCATTGATAATGCTTTGCTCTCGAGTTCAGCTACTCTTAGTCTTTCACATAATGTATTATGAAAGCGTTCTATGTCTGAGTTACCCGTATGACTATTAGGCTTCGTAAAATGTACCTCAATGTTTTCTCTTCTAAGGAATTCTTTGACATTCACACAATTAAACTCATTATCTGCTATTATTTTCCGTGGGGGGCCTTTTATTTAAATAAAGGGCCTCAATTTTTCTACGAGGCGAATTTTGAGAATTTGTCTATTATTGTTAAGAAAGTGTTTTTTAAAAATGTAAATGTATCTATGTGGACAATATGATTTACTACTGTGGGCAAAAGTACCGGGAATTTTAAATTTAAAAAATTTTGGGATTCCAATCGGAAAAAATGTTTGTACTTTTAGGTTGGCACTACTATCGTTAACATCTGTGCAAAATTATACGTTAAAATATTCATTAGTGTTTAAGTTACGATTAGTTTTGTACGACGCCAAATGTGCATTTGGCGATTTTTGTGCCAAAAAAGGGTCAATTTCATCGAAAAAAGCTCCGCATGGAAGTGTGTGAAACAATGTTTTCTGACTATCAGGATATTATAAAACGCATTATTACGGGCGATGAGACTTGGATCTACGCTTACGACATGGAAACTACCGATCAATCGAGCGAATATCGGCAAAAGGTGGGCCGAGACCGAAAAAATCGCGTCAAATTCGCTCAAAAATCAAGGTCATGTTGACAGTTTTTTTGGATTATCGTGTTGTAGTTCATTATGAATTCCTTCCGACCGACCAAACTGTTAACAAGGAATATTTTTTGAGCGATATGCGTCGTTTGCGCGAAGCTATGCGTAAAAAGAGGCCAGAACTATGGGCTGACAACTCATGGTTCTTGCAACATGATAATGCGCCCTCTCATACTGCCCCTGTTCTATGTGTTCTAACTCGACCAAAATTGTCCCGCAGCTACTTTTTTCGCCTGATTTATCTTTGTGTGACTTCTGGCTATTTTCTAAGCTCAAAAGACCTCTCCGAGGACATCGCTTCGGGTCGATTGAGGAGATTCAATCAAAATCGCCAAATGCACATTTGGCGTCGTACAAAACTAATCGTAACTTATTCACTAATGAATATTTTAACGCATAATTTTGCACAGATGTTAATGATAGTAGTGCCAACCTAAAAGTACAAACATTTTTTCCAATTGGAATCCCAACATTTTTTAAATTTAAAATTCCCGGTACTTTTTGCCCACAGTAGTATATGACTATGGGTGTTTCTGTAAATGGAACTATGGGTCGATAAGGCTTCCTATGTATTTTACTCTATTGCACACATCACAATTGTTGATATATTTATGAATAACGTGTCTTAAGGTTTTTTATATATTATAAACACAGGTATTTTAAACCATAGTAATTTCTTATATTCATGCATGTCCGGTTGCATTTTTGCTATATATTGCAATATAACGAATGCTTCTTATTCAAGTTAGATCATGTCTCTGGAATAATGCATACATTCAATAAACTATTACACTTTTCATGAAAATCTATATAAGCTTATTAAATGTATGCATATTGCAAAGTATATGATCAATGAAGAAAAGCCTATCGTTATATATGCAAAATATACAAATAATGAACTGGACATGCAAATCAAGTATGCCCATGGTTTAAAATACCTTGTTTGATAATATGTAAATAAACCTTAAGATATTTATTCATAAATATATCAACAATTGTGATGTGCTGCAATATAGTAAAATATGATATCAAACCTATTTGACCCAAGTTCCATCTCACAAAACCCCTATACATACTACTGTGGGCAAAAAGTACCGGGAATTTTAAATTTAAAAAATGTTGGGATTCCAATTGGAAAAAATGTTTGTACTTTTAGGTTGGCACTACTATCATTAACATCTGTGCAAAATTATGCGTTAAAATATTCATTAGTGAATAAGTTACGATTAGTTTTGTACGACGCCAAATGTGCATTTGGCGATTTTGATTGAATCTCCTCAATCGACCCGAAGCGATGTCCTCGGAGAGGTCTTTTGAGCTTAGAAAATAGCCAGAAGTCACACAAAGATAAATCAGGCGAAAAAAGTAGCTGCGGGACAATTTTGGTCGAGTTAGAACACATAGAACAGGGGCAGTATGAGAGGGCGCATTATCATGTTGCAAGAACCATGAGTTGTCAGCCCATAGTTCTGGCCTCTTTTTACGCATAGCTTCGCGCAAACGACGCATATCGCTCAAAAAATATTCCTTGTTAACAGTTTGGTCGGTCGGAAGGAATTCATAATGAACTACAACACGATAATCCAAAAAAACTGTCAACATGACCTTGATTTTTGAGCGAATTTGACGCGATTTTTTCGGTCTCGGCCCACCTTTTGCCGATATTCGCTCGATTGATCGGTAGTTTCCATGTCGTAAGCGTAGATCCAAGTCTCATCGCCCGTAATAATGCGTTTTATAATATCCTGATAGTCAGAAAACATTGTTTCACACACTTCCACGCGGAGCTTTTTTCGATGAAATTGACCGTTTTTTGGCACAAAAATCGCCAAATGCACATTTGGCGTCGTACAAAACTAATCGTAACTTAAACACTAATGAATATTTTAACGTATAATTTTGCACAGATGTTAACGATAGTAGTGCCAACCTAAAAGTACCTGATATCCAATTTTGTGACGAATAATATTAAGTTTTACATATGAATAAAATAAAAAAAAATTTTGGCACTCGGCACATTGCGCTAAAATGTCTGGGACATTTGTTTTTTTTTTTTTTTTTCCCATATGTGGGGGCCTGTTGCTTGCCCA
Source organism: Drosophila suboccidentalis (assembly GCA_037043435.1). Lineage (NCBI taxonomy): Eukaryota > Metazoa > Arthropoda > Insecta > Diptera > Drosophilidae > Drosophila > Drosophila suboccidentalis. The sequence goes on from JBAMBK010000238.1 coordinate 14,817, forward strand.
CATATAAATCATATAGATACAAACTTCGCCTACCATACCGGCAAGTTTGTGTTACTATCGCGAGCGCCCTCAAGTGGGGACCATGCGAAATCCATATGTAATTGCATATTTAAAGTATATTTGTATATTTGTTAGTGGTTAGTAGTTTCTTAAGTATTTTTCATTATTACTATTGTTTAAGTAGTTTAATAATATAGCTGTATATTTTTGAAATATATTTTGTTTGGTTTTTTAGGCCAAATTATATTTGAGGGGGACATGTTAACATATTTTGGTTTTTAGGCCAATTATATTTATATTTATATTTGGGGAAATATAAATGTCTTATGCAGACGATAGATATTTTAAGAATAAAAGGTAATGTTAGGTTTTAGAGCCAAAAATATTGTGGGGGACATATAACAGTTGTTTTTTAGGCAACAGATATCTTAAAGTATTGATCGAAATGTTTGGTTTCTAAGCCAAAGATATTGTGGGAACATATAACAGTCGTTTTTAAGGCGACAAATGTCCCAAAGCATTGAATGAAATGTTTGGTTTTTAAGCCAATGATATTGTGGGGACATATAACAGTCGTTTTTAAGGCGACAAATGTTTTAAAGTATAGAGTGAAATGTTTGGTTTTTAAGCCAATGATATTGAGGGGACATGTAACAGTCGTTTTTCAGGCGACAAATGTTTTAAAGTACAGAATGAAATGTTTGGTTTTTAAGCCAATGATATTGAGGGGACATATAACAGTCGTTTTTTAGGCGACAAATGTTTTAAAGTACAGAATGAAATGTTTGGTTTTTAAGCCAATGATATTGAGGGGACATATAACAGTCGTTTTTCAGGCTACAAATGTTTTAAAGTACAGAATGAAATGTTTGGTTTTTAAGCCAATGATATTGAGGGGACATATAACAGTCGTTTTTCAGGCGACAAATGTCCTAAAGTATTGAATGAAATGTTTGGTTTTTAAGCCAATGATATTGAGGGGACATATAACAGTCGTTTTTAAGGCGACAGATGTCCCAAAGTATTGAATGAAATGTTTGGTTTTTAAGCCAATGATATTGTGGGGACATATAACAGTCGTTTTTAAGGCGACAAATGTCCCAAAGTATTGAATGAAATGTTTGGTTTTTAAGCCAATGATATTGAGGGGACATATAACAGTCGTTTTTCAGGCGACAAATGTTTTAAAGTACAGAATGAAATGTTTGGTTTTTAAGCCAATGATATTGAGGGGACATTTAACAGTCGTTTTTCAGGCGACAAATGTCCTAAAATATTGAGTGAAATGTTTGGTTTTTAAGCCAATGATATTGTGGGAACATATAACAGTCGTTTTTCAGGCGACAAATGTTTTAAAGTACAGAATGAAATGTTTGGTTTTTAAGCCAATGATATTGAGGGGACATATAACAGTCGTTTTTCAGGCGACAAATGTCCTAAAATATTGAATGAAATGTTTGGTTTTTAAGCCAATGATATTGTTGGGGACATATAACAGTCGTTTTAAGGCGACAAATGTTTTGAAATATAGAGTGAAATGTTTGGTTTTTAAGCCAGTGATATTGTGGGAACATGTAACAGTCGTTTTTCAGGCGACAAATGTTTTAAAGTACAGAATGAGATGTTTGGTTTTTAAGCCAATGATATTGAGGGGACATATAACAGTCGTTTTTCAGGCGATAAATGTACTAAAGTGTTGAATGAAATCTTTGGCATTTATGCCAATGATATTGTGGGGGACATGCAACAGTTGGTTTAGCAAAAGTTTGTGAAATTATGTTACACGGATTGAAAATATGTTTATAGTAGAATTTATATTTTTAATTATATTTTTAAATTATTTGGTGGTGTTTAAATGATTTAGTGTTTACGAAATATAGAAGATATTGTTGGTTGCATTTAGAACGTATATTTATCAATATTTGTTTTTTTTTTTAAAATGTTTGTGTGATTATATTTTAAGAATGTTATACTTTTATTAATAATGTTCTTAATAATGTAGGTAGAGAATAAGTTTAATTATATTGTTATTTTAAGGATATTAAGAATGATAGTATTTATATTGTAGATAAATAATATTGATTAATATTGATTATATTTGCTAGTTATTATATTTGTGTTATTATTCATGTTAATAAGTTTATATAACTTTATTCATTTATTAATGATGTTTTTAGGTTGTGGAACTATGTTTTAATTATATTGTTTGATTATATTGTTGTTTAGTTATTTAAGAATACAAGAACTTAATGAACACCATCAATCATATTATTAATTGTGTTGTGTTTACTAATTATATTTGTATTATTAATTATATTAAAATTAAACAATGTTTACTTGATCAGTCATACAAGAAGTACGGAAAATCTGACCAGCCGCAATGCACGTATATACATTCTACATCACTCGCACATATATCCAACAGTGCCTGCACCAGACTATGTCATCCATTCATTGACAATGTTAACAGAGCATGGAATACATATACAAAATACAAAATATTTGATGAATTATATAATTTATTGTTTATTTACATTGTTTGTTATTATATTTATATTAATTATTTTAATTTTAAGAATTTTGGCGTTTGTGCTACAATTTAAGTATTAATTATTATATGCATTAATTATATTTGTATTATTTATTTGGCAATGCTTATATGATTGTATTTTACCATGTTATCCCTTCACCAATAGATTATCCCTTAGCCAATAGTGTTTATGAAGTATAGAATATATGTGGAATTCCATTGTTCAATTATTCTGCCCGTTACAGAGGATATTATTGTATATAATTAAAATATGTTATTAATTATATTTATTGGATACATTGCTTATTTTTATTTTAAGAATATTAGTATGTTAATTTAAGTATTAATAATTATATCAGTTAATTATATTTAATTATATTTGTGTTATTTAATTGGTAATGTTTATATGATTGTATTTTACTATGTTATCACTTCACTAATAGAGTTTACGAAGTATAGAATATATGTGAAATTTCACTGTTCAATTATTTTGCTTGTTTCAGAGGATATAGTTGTTTATAATTTAAATATATTATTAATTATATTTATTGGAAACATTGTTTATTTTTATTTTAAGAATATTAGTAAGTATAATTTTGAGTATTAATAATTATATCAATTAATTATATTTAATTATATTTGTATTATTTATTTGGCAATGTTTATATGATTGCATTTCATTTCACTATGTTATCCCTTCGCCAGTAGCGTCCATGAAGTACAGAATATATGTGGAATTCCATTGTTCAATCATTCTGCCCGTTACAGAGGATATTTTTGTTTAAATATGTTATTAATTATATTTATTGGATACATTGCTTATTTTTATTTTAAGAATATTAGTATGTTTAATTTAAGTATTACTAGTTATATCAATTAATTATATCTAATTATGTTTGTGTTATTTATTTGGAAATGTTTATATGATTGTATTTTACTATGTTATCATTTCACTAATAGAGTTTATGAAGTATAGAATATATGTGAAATTTTACTGTTCAATTATTTTGCTTGTTTCAGAGGATATTGTTGTTATAATTTAAATATATTATTAATTATATTTATTGGATACATTGCTTATTTTTATTTTAAGAATGTTAGTATGTATATTTTTAAGTATTAATAATAATATCAGTTAATTATATTTAATTATATTTGTATTATTTATTTGGCAATGTTTAAATATTCTTTTTACATTAAAAATACATTTCTAACAATTATTTTATTTTATTTATATTTATAACAATATATAACATATATATCAGTGTAAGCATGACCGTACTTAAATATGCATAGTCCAAATTTATTACATTATAGGGTATAAATCATATGTTTAATTATATAGTTCAGGACAAATAACGATGTTTAAATAGCACCCTCTTTCCTCTCTATCCTTTCTCTGGAGCAAAGCACACACTGTGTAAGACGGCGTGTACAACAATATCTAAGCTTATTATTATATTTATCCAGTTGAATCTAGAAGTATGTGTCTTTGTAAAAGTATGTAATTATGTGAGACACGATGATGAAGAGTATATAACGCCGTTGACGATCCAATATAGTAGCTCATGAAATGATATGAAAAGAAGAATATTATTATTATAGAAAAATGTTGTGTTAGAATAGCATAGTATTGTCTTATATGGTTATATGGGAGTTGAGGTGAAGTCTATCTGAGGTGTTGGTCAGCTGTATCAGAGCAGTTGGCAGTTGAGGTATCATATAAGATATCCTTGTCAATGAATCATCATTACAGCTGGCCCTCAGTTAGGGGATGAGAGGAGGAAGGAGGTGAGGAGAAAGGATTTGAGAGGAAGCTTCAAGGTCTAGAAGGGCTAGATAGGGAAGTATGTGGAAGGAAATGTGTAAGTGATTTGAAAAGTATATAGTAAGAAAAGGAAAAGAGTAGAGGGATTAAAAATAAAGTATGTGAATAATATTAGTTGCATCAAATATGTCAGTAATATTGTTGAGGCTGACAGTTTTGTGCAAAATGATATTATAAAATTATTAAATTATATTGTTTGAATTTGTTATATTAATTATGTTTAATTATATTAAATATTAAGTATGATTATATGTTAAATGTTAGTAATTATATTAGTGAACTTAATAATATTAAGTATGTCAATTATGTTATGTTATACTTAGTATAATAATTATGTTAAATAAGTTTGTTTACAGCTTATTCATTGCAGTAGAGAGGAGGCTATTCTATAATGCAGCACTAGGTGCTCCTGAACTGTTGCTAGGCTATGGCTGTGAGAATGAGTTTGGTTGTGGAGTAGATGGATCAACTGGATTGAAGTAGGCTAAGAGGCGCTCTGTTTCTAGGAGGCTATTATTGAGGTTACAGATATTACGATTGATGTCAGCATTCCTGGCAGCAGCCGCTGAAGTAGAGGCAGCATTCAAGTTATAGTCGCGTGGTAGAGTAGCTCGCATTTCGTTTATTCTTTGTAGAAGATTTTGTTTTCTGTTTAGAAGAACAGCATAGCCCGGTCTTACTTCTGGAATGGGTGGGGGCAGCGTTGGCTGTTCTCTAGGGACAGAAAAAAGTGAATTGAAGCTAGAGGTTCTTTGAGAATTAGCAGTTGTAATTTGATGCTCTACGTATTCAAGATCAAAGTTAAGGGTGCTCAGTTTTTGTGTAATGTAGGTGTGCTCAGCTTCACTCAATTGAAAGCGAAGCATAGAAGTTTGTCCGGCAGCGTTTGGATCGTAGGGCAGTCTAGATCGTAGATCTGCAATTTCTTGTAGTAGTGATTGTTTTCTGCGTAAGAGATTGACAACGTGAGGTGGGGGTGGGGGGATCCTATTAGGTTTGTAGGAGGAGCTGGCGGCATGAGCCAAGGGATAGGTTTAATATGCTTGTGAACTTGTTGAACATATCTTGGTCTACTTCGCCTTAGGCGAGAAGGAATATAGGGAGAGCTAACTATTTTTCTTGCTTCAGCATTTGGGTGTTGGCTCAGTCTTGCAACATAATTGGACGAGAAACCGTCATATATTTCCTCAACTGTTTTAATTTTGAGATTATTGTGAATAGTATTGTTGCTGGTCTCGTAGTGAGCAGCAGAAATAGTTCTAAGTGCATTATTTTGGAATACTACAACTTGGTGAAAAGAATCATTACTAGAGAGAGAGCCCCAAACAGGGAGACTATAGTGCCACAGGGGGGCAATAAGCTGTTTGTAAAGAAGAGTTTTGCAGTTTAAAGGGAGTTTACTGTCTTTATTAATGAGCCATTTAAGCTGAGATTTGCGAGATTTAAGTCTGGAGACAAGACTAGTAACATGCTCGCAGAAGTTTAGTTTTTTGTCTAGCTTGACGCCTAGATAAGAATGCCAGCTTTTGGTGTCAATGAATTGGCCCATAAGTTTAGGGGATTGTCTGGGAAGACGAATTTCGTAGTCATCTCTCAGGGTGTATAGTACATGAGCCGTTTTATTGGCATTTATTTTAATGCACCATTTATTGGTCCATGAAGCAAGAGCTTCAAGCAGGATGTCAACTTGCTGGATGGCAGTAGAAGCAGATTCGGAGGCGTACATAACAACGGTGTCATCCGCATACGTGGCAAGGAGAGCCATTGAGTTTCGAGGGATGGAAGGGAAGATTGTTTCAGGAGTAGGGAGGTCAGCCGTGTAGACTGTATATAGGATAGGACCTAGAACGCTACCTTGTGGGACACCTGCTAGGATGTTCTTAGGGGTAGATCTTGCTCCTTTATGTGATTCAACCATAAAGGTACGATCAGAAAGATAGTGGCATATGTTGATATGCAAAGCTGGTGGGAGAATTGATTTGAGCTTGTAGAATAGGCCCTGGTGCCATACTCTATCGAAGGCTTCTTGAACGTCTATATAGACAGCAGAGCAGAAGTAGCTGTTTTCAAAAGATTTGAGAATAAATTGAGTGACACTTGCAAGTTGTTGTTCTGTGGAGTGTTGGTAGCGAAAGCCAAATTGATGATTAGGGATAGCTCTTGGGAATGCGGGAGCTTCAAACATACGTGTAAGCAAGAGACGTTCAAGGATTTTAGATAGTCCTGATAGTAGGCTAATAGGTCTGTATGAGGAGAGTAGCTCAGAAGGTTTACCAGGTTTCGGAATCATGGTAACAATAGCCGTTTTCCATTGAGAAGGAAAGTGGCCAAGCCTTATTGAATTGTTGAAAATAAGGATGAGGTATAGGAGGGCGGAATTAGGAAGAGATTTGATTGTTTTGTTGTCAATTTTGTCCAGTCCGGGAGCTTTATTATTTTCTAGTTTGCTAATGTATCTTTTTATTTCAGCAATAGTTATCGGACGGAATCTGGGACAGCTGTGTGATTGCTGTGAAGTTAATTGAGTATTATTTGAATTTGAGTTTACATTTTCAATTTCAAGGCGTTCACTTTCAGAATTAAGGAGGAAGGGTTTGAATCTTTCCTCAAGATGCTGAGCAAAGGCTTCAGCTTTTTCTGCGGAGGTTGTGCACCAAATATTATTGCTGCTAGTGCTTGACGGAGGGTTGTGACGTTTTACAGGGACATTTGGAGTCGGTTGTCTTTTTATTTGTTTGGTGAATCTCCATAATTTTTGCATGCTATATCTGTCTTTGGGGTCAATTGACCGAAGAGTTCTGTCCAATCGTCTAGCTTTGTTGGCTTCAAGTGCCTTTTTTAGTCTTTTAGATGCAACTCTATGCATCATTCTGGAGTTTTGATCACGAAGAACGAGGTGATTGTATTTAAAATATCGTTTGACAATTAGCATATTTTGTATGCGACGATTTGGAGTATAATGAATACGAAAGCGGCTGTTTGAGGGTAGAAAATTGGAGTTATTAGAAGCGAATATGGCAGCTTGATGAATGTTTCTTGTCAGGATGTCGACAGCATCGTCAATATCTGGGCCCGAAGAAATTTCTGTATTAAGATGTATGTTTTGGTTAAGCCATAATTGAAACTTTTTAATGCTAGCATTAGCTGGCAGAATAGGTTTATTAAAAGGTATGATATTTGGCATACTTGAGAGTTGAATCAGAAGTGGAAGATGATCTGAGCCTAGGTCAATTGACGAGTCAATTTTAAGGCAATTATTTCGGATGCCACAATATACAGCAAAGTCAATAGCAGAAGGCCTTTTTCTTTGATCGTATGGAAAGTGAGTTGGGGACCCAGTGGCCAAGATATTGTAATGGTGAGTTCTTATACAATTGGTGAGTTCGGTGCCCTTATTACATGCACGAGAGTTGCCCCACCAGCGGTGTTTGGCGTTCCAATCACCCGCAACAAGGAATCGTGGTTCAAAGACTTTAAATATGAGCTCAAAGGCTTCAGAAGTAAGACCCGTAATTGGTGGGCAATAAATAGCAGCTATATTTAGCCGTGGTTGATCAGGGAAAGTAATAGTAATTGGTGCGCATTGGATAGCCTGAGAACAAATAGCTGGAAGGGCAATATGTTCAATTTTCTCATTTATAATTACAGCTGAGCCTCCTCGTCTACGATTTGTTGGATGATTAGCAATGTAAGTATGAAAACCTTTGATTCTAACAGAGTCAGAGTCAATCAAGTGAGTTTCAGATATAATAATAATGTCAATGTCCTGTTGATGAATAAAAGATTTAAGTTCAATAAGTTTGTTTAGGATACCCGCCGCATTCCAGGTGATGGTCCGAAGGTTGTTTGTCTGATTGTTGATAGGCATGATGCTCCGCGTGTGTGTGTACTACAGAGTATTTGAATTGAGTAACTATTAATATAGGTGCCTTAGTATGTGTGAAGAAAAGGAGAGAAAAGAGGATGATTAATGATTGTTTGGAAAATAGTATAGATTATCCTGAAAAGAAGGTGGATTAATATTAATATTGATCTTAATCATGAGGTAGGTATCAATTGTGATCACTCTCAATTATGATCTGTGGCCTGTAAAATATAATAATATAATATAATATAAAATAGAATATTAAAATGTAGTGTGTAAAGAGCAAGGTGTAAAGCGTAAAGCGTAAAATGCATAATGTGAAATGCAAAAAGTAGAAGTATTATAATATTAGAAATGCTTTGCCAATCCCCAATTTTCACATCTTTGCATTATTTATGCATTTTTGATAAAAAGAAAATAATTATAATGTGGTAATGCGTTTAGTAGCTGTAATGAAGAAGAATTATTAAGAATTTATTTTAAATATTTTAAATACTTGGCAGCTGACCAACGAGAGGAGACAAGAATCAGCCGGTTAAAGAAAACAATGGAAAGAAAAAAAAAAAAAAAAGAATTGTCTAGCAGACACCTATCTTTCAATTAGGGCAGGTGACAATATAAATATTCTAAATGAACAATTTGGCGGAGCAGAAGAGGATCTCAAAGCAACAGAATGGCAAGCTGAGAGTGAATAATACTAGGCAAGATAATTACGATCATGGAGGAACACAGTGGCATACATGCAAATGAAAGCATACCCAGTGATTTAGGGCTTCTTGAAAGGTGTAGGCGCACACACCAAGGTAAGTAGGAGGTATGGTTTGAAGGTAAGTAAGATAAGAAGAGCAACGACCAATTGACAGGAGCAAGGTAAAACAAGAAGAGGATAGGCTCCTAGGAAATCAACAATTTTCCCCCCTCTCTCTCCCTCACCCCTCCCCCATAGACCTCCCCCTATTGAGTGAGTAAAAAATTTTCATATCATTTAAGTATTTTATAACTATATTTAATGAACATAACATAATTATATTTATATTTAATTATATTTAAATTGTTATTATATAATGTTATGATGATTATATTTGCATTAGGAAATTCTGTTCGTAATGTATTGACTTCAGGAGGTGAAATTAAATTTAATTTTATTTTTAAATTTAGTGTTAACGCAGTTAACTTGTTTAAATATATTTTCCTTATACTACTTGCATATGCCTTCAGGGCTGCTATTTAGATAGATAATATGTAATTATGTTTCATACATTCTTATTCAGTTAACTACTGCAGCAGTTGTATATCAGTAGTTGTAGAAGCCTTCAAGGCTACAGTTAGTTAGCAGTAGTGCTTTATGTACTTTGAGGAGTATTAAAAGAGAAAAGATAACGTAATGGTGAAATATATGAATAATAAAGACAAAAGAACACAAAAAAAGAAAGATAAGAAAAAAACAACAAAAATATAAACTATAAAAATGAGTAAAAAAAAGAAAAGGAAATTAATTTAAAACAACAAATTAAAGAAAGTGAATTAATATATAAAAAGTATAAAAAGTATAAGAATAGGAGATAAGTTTAGAAAAGTGAAGCCTATTGCTGGACAATGTAGCTGCCGAGGGAGTCAAAGACAGGATCCTTGTCCCAGTCCAGTGATTTTAGGGCATTTGCCACTCTGGTTGGAGGGCCGTGTTTTGCTTGTAAGCGAGCGGCATTTATGTAAGCCGGACAGTATTCATTGGAAGCAACGTGATTGCCGTTGCAGTTTGCGCATATAGCATCAATTGATAATGACTTTTTGCAAGCATCGCCTCGGTGAGGTCCAGTGCATCGGAAGCAGACTTGTACGGGAGATTTACAGTTGGATACGTGGTGGTCGAATTTTTGACAGCGAAAACATTGGTATACCTGCCTTGGTACCATTTCCAGAACTGTAATCTCAAAAGTTCCCAGTTTTTTAATGGTTAGAATATCTGGAGTTTCTCCTTGGGGAATGATTTCAACCCTAAAATCTGTGGAGGGCATGCCAAATCTATCCTTCAAGTTGGATATTTTAACTGGAGCATGGCCTCTTGTTGCGAGCATTTTGTGTATCCAGTCAGCTGGGATTTGAGGGTTTAGACCTCTCAGAATGACCTTTCTGTTCTTCTTCTTTTCAGATCCAACAACGTGGAGGCCCATCTTGTTGAAAAGGTTTTTGAGGTCAGTGGCTGTTTTGATCGAGTTGCAGTTGAAGCTCAACAAGTTGGCTGAGACAACTGTATTGGAGAATGCGCCCTCTCCAGTCCGCGCAGTAGCCTTGTCTATGATCTCCAGTGGGTTCCTCTTGCCATGGTTAACTGCAAATTTGAGTCCATCATCAGTTGCCTCAGGTTGAGATGCAGGGGCGATAAATTCCTCTTGCTCGTCGGAGATGTTAGTGACCGAGTCGCAATCCTCCACCTGTGCGACTTCATTGGGGCTTGCAGAAGCGTCCAAGGCAACACCCGGTGCCTGGGATTCAGACTCACAGGCCTCCCCGCTGTTTGCAGTTGGTGTAGCAGTCTCCTCATCTTCTTCTTGGTCGCTCGAAGAGACGGAAGAGATGCTTGCTCCGTCTGCCATGATCACTTTGTCACGACTGGTTGTAGAGTTGGCTGGATTTGGGGCTGTGGTTTTAGCGCAGTTGTTGTTGGCCTCCTTCAAGCTGCTAATAATCAGGGTGTTGATTCTTTCTGCGTCTTTTTGGAGGCAGAGAGTAGTGGCCGACTCAGCTTCCAAAACAGCCGGGGAACGAGTGACGGGAGTGCCTGTGTCCTTTGATGCTGCTTGCTGCGGGGATTTGATCTTTCTAGCAGGTTGCCGCAGAGATTTCATGGCCTCTCGAAATTTGGTTGTTTCTATCTGGACTTCCTTTAGAATTTCGGCCTTATGCAGGCGCTTGGCTGGTACTTTCGGCGTTTTTATGGAGATCCTTGGAAATTTGGGGGGAGCTTTGGTGTGTTTGGTGCTCATGCTGGCAAACGTTCTTTTTGGGGTCGGCATTTCTTTAGAGTGCACTGTTGGGGAGAAGTCAACAATAAGCATTATTACATATACATATAATGATATTAATAATAGAAAAGGAATATAAAAAAAAAAAATATATAAGAGAGAAATATAAGAAGAATATAAGTAATATTTGTAAATATATAAATTGTATGTGAAAATGCATTATTGTTGACCTATGGAGCGAGAAGCCAAGTCCCAATGGTCAGAAGCAGTGAGTTACGTGGCATATCAGGCAAGTGAGGAAAACCAAAACCAGCTGACGTTGTTACACCTGTCATTCCTCGCCTCGACCCCCAGAACATCTCTCTCAATTCAGTTTATACTTCAGCCAATTAATAATCCAATCCATGAGCTTATTTGTATATACCTTCATACCTTCATATCCTCATACATGTTTTTATATAATTTATTCATCGAGTAAAAAAGAAACAACATAATATAAAACCAACTGTCGACTCTATCCAAATAAGTACATAAGACAATACAATAAGTAGGAAGAAGTCAGGAATATATTAATACTATATCTAACTCTGTTTATTAGTACATAAGATATCCTTTAAAAACGCATACAACTCAATAAACGATGTCAGTTCATAATTACAACTCGAGAGTGTTTTACTTAGGGATTGGCCTGCGTGCGACAACATTAAGATTCACCGCCAGCAACTAACATTGCGGCAAAGACTTGATACCGTCGCATGCAATCTGTGCGCAAATACCATTGAGATCACAGCCAGCAACTAACATTGCGGCGCCGACTCAATACCTTTGCTAACATATGGTCCTTCGAGCAATCTAGCTCTGTGACTGCCAACTGTAGCAGATACTTTAATCGGTATCGCGCAGGTCAAGTCCATAGATAGCACCTGTCGTGCATCGTGGCAAAGTTAGGGATAATAATAAAAATAAATTAAATAATATCCTGCCACTACGATCGACTGCAGCGTGGGACTGGACGAACGGCGGTGGAGCAACAAAACAACAAGCGGCGCTGGAATTAGAGCGGCGAGGGAATCAGCATCGAAGCTGAGAAAAAGTTTTAACGGAAAAGATCAGCGACTGGACGACGCAGGAAAAGTGCTGCGCGGGATCAGAGCTGATCAACAAGGAAGCGACGTGGGAACATCGACTGGACGACGCAGTAAGGAGCTGCGCGGAATCAGTGTTGGAAACCCAAGAGAAACGGCGCATCAAGTAAGCGACGTGGGAACAACGACTGGACGACGCAGTAAGGAGCTGCGCGGAATCAGTGTTGGTAACCCAAGATAAACGGCGCAATAAAAGAAAAATTTGTATTTAACGGCGGGAATCAGCGACTGGGCGACGCAGGACAAAGAGCTGCGTGGGATCAGAGCTGATCAGCAAAAAGAAAGCTGACGCGGATATCACTGGATTGGACGACGCAGTAATAAAGCTGGCGCAGGATACATGGGAAAATAACACTTATAGAAAATCGTCTGCAAAGAACATATTTTAGTTCTGAAGAACTATTTAAAAAAAAAAAAAAAGGCGCTACGCTAGAGAGTGGTACAAAAAAAAAAAACCACAGCAGCGCAACATTGTAACGTGCGGCGACACGAGAAAAAAGTAAAAACAACCCTCAAAAAGCGGTTCGGCAAAACTACAGAGAAACTACAAAACTACAAAAGAAACAGGAGTTTCTAAAAATAAACTGAAGGCAACAGCTAGATTGTAATAACATCTGGACGTTGAAGAAGAAAGCGACGTGGGAATCAGCAAGTGGACGACGCAGGAAAAGATCTGCGCCGGTCAAAGTTGACAATTACGACAGGCGGAGAAAAACAAAAATTTATTAGAGAATTAAAACAATTTGAAAAAGAAAAATATCGAAAATAAAAATATAAAATATATATAATTTCAAAATGGTTTATACTCGGGAGCAGCTCAATGCATTGGGTGCCAGTCAAAACACCATATACAATCAATTTAAACAGTGGATCGAGGAAATACAAAAGGACGAATGCCCAAGCTTGGATTGGGCAACAAAAGCTCAGGAGTACTGGGCATTGTTTAAAAGGCAACATCAGATTCTAGAAGAAAATGAATCCTTATGTGAAGGAGAATATTTTACAAGGGGAGCCTTCGAGAAAACTCAGGCTATGAAAAATAAATTATTATCAGAATTAAATAGGAAAACCATCGATAGAGCACTCAACGAAACAATGCTTAACGAGAAAGGAAAAATGGAGATGCGGATAGAAGAATTTGAAAGAGCGGTATATACATTGGAAGAAACAATGGAGCGCGCTGGACAATTTCCGAAACAAAGACAAAACGATCAGGACGAGATCAATGAAGACTTCGAAAATCTAACAGAAATCTTCAAAGAATTAAAGATCCATGAGCAAGTAACGCCATCGATGCGAATTCGCTACGACGTACTCAACCGAGAAAAAAGGGTTAAGCTCAGATGGCTTTCGGAGAAAAAGTCATCAGAACAAAAGATAAAATTGAAGCCGTTAGACATACCACCCTTCTTTGGAGACATAACGGCATGGTCAAACTTCGCAGACATGTTTGGTCAAATAATCGACACTAACGATGAATTGGATGCGAAAGCCAAATTCATCAGACTTAAAGAACTAGTTAAAGGAGAAAGTGCTCAATTGATAAGGCACTTGCATATAAGCAGCGAAAATTATGAAGCAGCTATGAATATACTGAGGAACAGATACGAGAACAAGAGAAAGCTATTCACCAACCATTGGAGTCGTATTCTGGACCTGCCAAGCATGAACAGTGAATCAGACAAAAGCGTACAAAACATTTTAGACACAACAAATAAGAGTTTACACGCTATACAAGGTATGGGCATACCGATTAAGGACGCAGAGCCATTCATTGCCAGTATTCTGATCAGAAAATTTGATCGTCATGGAATAGAGCAATACGAGCATACTTCTGGTAAAACAAAGGAAATACAGTCACTACAAGATGTCTTACAGTTTCTGGAGAAACATTTGCAAACGATACAAGCAGTGAAACCCAGAATATACAAAGAGAGCTCAAAGATTATGAGTACAACAGTGGACAACGCATGCAGACATTGTAAAACGCCAGGTCACACCATACATGACTGCTACAAATTCAGCAAATTAGATCCAACAGAGAGGTGGGAATTCGTACGTGCCGAGCGTATATGCTTTAGATGTTTGAATCATAGATTTGTACATACCAACGATTGCCAAGAAATATGTAAAAAATGCAACGGAAAACATCATGATTTACTACACATGGAGTACGAAACAAAAACCACAATGTCAACTAGAACAGCAAATACTACATTGCTAGCGACAGCTCTAATAGAAGTACAAACACTTACTGGTGAATGGATAATTTGTCGCGCACTAGTAGACCAAGGATCACAAATTACGGTCGTTTCCGAAGAAGCAGCGCAAAGGCTAAGGTTACCAATACAAAAAAAGCGAACAGAGCTGTATGGACTTGGGGAAAATCTAGTTGGTGTGTCGAAATCCGTCATCAAATTGAGAATTCGACCAAGATTTCCAAGCGTTGATAAATTCGAAACCGACGCTGTGATACTAACAAAGGTCGTGAGTCCTCAGCCTCCAAAATCCTTTGAATATAATAAAGACGTTTGGACGAATGAAATTCTGGCGGATCCTACATTTAATAAGCGAAGCAGGATTGATATCCTTATTGGAGGAGATCTGTTAGCGGCCATTCTAACGAAGGGACTAAAACAAGAAGACAGGATCATTGGACAATGTACAAAACTAGGATGGATATTATCTGGAGCTGTAAATATATCAGGATCAAAACGAGTTCACGCAGCAATAAATTTAAAGAAAATTTGGAAAGTTGAAGAGGTATCACAAACACAAATAGCCACGTGCAATAATAAGTGTATGGAACTCGTCAAGAATACAACGAAAAAAGATAAGCATGCCAAATTCATTGTCAAGATGCCACTTGAGAAAAAGAAAACAAAACAACAAAAGAACAGAACAACAACACAATCAAAAGACAAATCCAGCAAAAAAGACAATGTGCCACCTATTCTCCATACTGCACAAAAAAGTTCAGCAGATCAGGTGCAGAAGCAACAGGAGAAAGTTAACGAGCAGGAGCAGAAGATGGACGAGCAAGAGACAAGCAAAGATAGGGATAGCGTTGGACATGCCGAAAATGATACGGACGACGGCGATCACCAAGGCGTTGCGGAAACCAAGAAAACCGTATCGCAAAAGGATCGGGAGAATTTAAATGAAACCCTGGAGAGGCGGAAACAAGGACGCACCAATGAGGAACGCATGCTACGTAAAGCAGAACAAAACAAACTAAAACAGCGAAAAAAGATCGATCAACTTAAGGACTCCAAGCACGATAAAAGCGTACAACAGGAGCAAGAGGAACAAGATGCAGAGGCCGAGAAGGAGCCAAAGAACAGAGAGGAAACCATTTTAGACAATACCACAGAGGAGCAGTCTAAGCAAACAAAACGCCAAGAAAAAGAAGATCAAAAGGAAAGGATTGAATGCCAGTTTATCCCGCCGGCAAGTCCTCACCTTGGAGGAATTGAAGACCGCACACTTAAGATCGAGAACACAAGTCAGACAAAATGGCCTTTCGGACGAGTAAAAGAAACCTTAAATACCGATAGAGAAGATACCAAAACAAACCGGAAGAATAAAGCAACTACAGTAATAACAATAATCGCCTGTCTGCTTATTTTCACATTAATAAATAAAGCAACAGGGCTCAATACAACGAAACCGGATCAGGCGAAAATAACTCCACTACAAAACAATGCAATGATGTATCTAGATATACAAGGGAAACTAGACATAGTTTCATCGAAATGGAACCTGATTATTCATTACAATCTAGAGCCATACATTCTGGAACTAAACCGGATCAACCATTACATCGAAGAAGTAGCACTGAACTGCAAATACTTGGTTCAGTTCGAGGGAGCATGCGCGATGATGACACAAGCAATGTCCTTCAGATACACCCAACTAAAAAACAACAACGAATTACTTCTAAAGGTGAAAAGAAAGAGACGTGCACCATTCGAATTCGTAGGATCGATACATCATATTCTATTCGGAACTATGGATGCAGATGACAGGAAAATATTTGAGTCCAACATACAAAATGTATTTGACAACCAACAAGATCTACACAAAATGTACAAAAAACAGACGTCTATAATAGATTCAACAATCAACATATTAAAAAAGACAACAGAAGACGTCAACAAGCAATTTGAAGCAATGGACAATGAAATAAAAAGACTTCGAAACGATATAGCAGAAAAGATATACATAAACCAAATGGCGTTGTCATATCAAATAATGCTATCGCAAGTAATCCAAGTGATTGAAAATTGCGAAAAGATACAAACAGCAATTACAAACTTATTCATTGACTTGAATCATGGGAGAATAAATCCACAATTACTGAAGCCATCACAACTGAAAGCGGAAATCAATAGTATAAAGGAAAAACTGCCAGCCAAGCAAAGACTCCCAGGAGATGCCACTGGTACGGAAATAAAGGAAATTTATAATCTAATGGAAGCACAAGCTATAATAATAAATGATCGGCTAGTCATACACGCCGAGATTCCGTTGTTCAACCAAGAATCAGCAACGATCTACCGAATAATTCCGATACCAGTTGTAAAGCACAGGAGAACAGTCATAGTTCAAGTTAAGGCCGAATATTTGGTATACAACTTCAACCAAGACATCTACACCTTGATAACGGGCACTCAATTAACGATGTGTAACCTGCAATCCAACAAACACTGGCTATGCAAGGGAAATTGGCCCTGGAAGAGTGCAGCAGATAACTCATGCGAGATGTCAACGTTAAAGCAAAGCACAGATCCAGCATGCGAGTTTCAACAAGTAGCAGCCGAAGACATGTGGACCCAGCTGCAATCTCGAAACACTTGGTTGTTCAAAATCTTCAACGAACCAATCCTGGAATGGACCTGCGGAAGTCAACACAGTCAAGTGTTACAAATAACAGCACAAGGCATTTTGAAGCTACAAGAAGGATGCACTGCCCGTCAAGACAAGCACTTACTGACTGCATCTCAAGAAATTACAACAGAGGATGAGATTCAGCATCAAGCAACACCACTAATTAAGCTAGCAAATAATATTCCACTTAACAAAATAAAACCTATTACAAATAAGCTTATAAATAATACAGAAGAAATCAACAATATTAAGAAATTATTAGAAGAACAAAAACTTGATAACTTTAGGTTGAGAAAAATTGAATTTCACCATATATCAGGACACACTTCTTTAATACTAATAATTATTGCAATGATAGTTGTAGGTACAATGTTTATAATAAAAAAATGTAAGACAGATAAACAAAAAATTAATATAGAGTTCGGATCACCACCAACAACAGCAACTTAAGCATGGCCCCCCGCAAAATGTTCATAAATGAACATAGTTTTCAATCATCCCTCGGAATGCGCCACCACATGTGCAACACTCAAGTGACACAAAAGGGTCACGACGGCATAGAATTACCACACGGGTCGAGATCCCGGCGCTCAGCAATAGCAAGATCAAAATAACATAAGTAAACCTGCATGCATGCGGGAGTAGATAAGAACATAGAGCACAAGGAGTGAGAAGGAGTAAAATATATGTGTCAGATAGTAAATACATAAGATAAGGTCAGACTAGACAATGAGTAAAAAAGAAACAACATAATATAAAACCAACTGTCGACTCTATCCAAATAAGTACATAAGACAATACAATAAGTAGGAAGAAGTCAGGAATATATTAATACTATATCTAACTCTGTTTATTAGTACATAAGATATCCTTTAAAAACGCATACAACTCAATAAACGATGTCAGTTCATAATTACAACTCGAGAGTGTTTTACTTAGGGATTGGCCTGCGTGCGACAACATTAAGATTCACCGCCAGCAACTAACATTGCGGCAAAAACTTGATACCGTCGCATGCAATCTGTGCGCAAATACCATTGAGGTCACAGCCAGCAACTAACATTGCGGCGCCGACTCAATACCTTTGCAAACAAACACATTTGCATTCAAAAAAAAATTTCAGAAAATGGCGCATACGTTATTGTCGCAAATAGGGCTCGATATTTTCTATTTAGGATGTCTTTTAAGTATATTCTAGTAAGAAGTCAGAAATTAGTCAATCTGAAACAAAAGCAGCCGCGTATGAAGAATAAGGAATAGGAGGGGAGGGAGAGGAATTACTAGGGCAAAGCAGAGCAAAAAAAAAGTACCTAAAATTTTAGTCAATCGCTTGGCCAGAGGTAGCAATAGCTATATTGTAAGAAGAGAAGAGCAGTGCAAGACAATGTATGAATCGTTGAGCAATGTGAGGTCTCTTAACTAGTCAGCTTCCTAATTACTTAATTCACGCATTTATTTATATGAACCTGTTTGCATGGCAGAACTGATTTGACAGCGAAATCTCTTCCTGGTGGAGAGTTTTAAACCGCTAAGAATACATTGACTTGCCCGACCTTTACCCAAAAATATATTAATGACATTTTTATTTTTCAATTATATTTTTAAGTGCATTTTTAGAGCATTTTTTTAAGCATATTTTTAAGCATATTTTAAAGCATATTTTTACATATTTTAACATATTTTTGACATATTTTTAACATGTTTTAATATTTTTGTCGGATATTTTTAAACATATTTCAATAAAAAGCCAAGCAGAATCAAGTATTTAAGCAATTTGAAATACAAGTAATTATGAAGAATTAAAATTATTAAAGAAAAATTATTAAAATGCAATTCAATTGTTCGATTAATGGCAGCAATAGCAACAAAACAAAACAAAACAAAACAATATATGAAAAAGAGTCAAGAGAGAAAAAGATTCAGACGGGATTGGTCTGAGAGACCTGCCACAAACATACACATACACACAAGCACACAGGGGTGAGTGCTAAGTAGCACCACAAAATGCGCTTGTGCATATGTATTTGTATGTTTGTATGTATGTATGTATGCATGCATGTCCAGACAGTTATTGAGACTGCCACAGACATGCATACAATTGGAGATCGCAAATTAAAAGCGAAAGCAAAAGCAAATTAGCAAATTAGCCACTTTTATAAATGTCACAAAAGACTCACCCTTGATCATAATACAATTTACAAGTATTTATACATATGCATAGGTATTCCAGAAATATTGCACCTCTTTTATGTGTTGCATGTCAAAAAAACGCAGAATGGAATTGTCTTCAACATATACCATATTTAAAAGTGATTTGAAATACAAATTTTTCTTAAACCGCCAAAATGTGAGGAAAAATAACTTTTTTTACCTGTAGCTTTTTACCTGTGTTCTTCAGCGATTTCCCGCTAAACTAGCGAATTTTCGGAAAAGTCGTAGAACAAACGTTTCTAGATTTTTGAGCGGGAACAAGTCCTCATTCAAACTTCTAAGCTATAAGTAAGATTTTATCCAAACAGACAAACGGGTCCTCTTCCAAATCTAAGAAAACGTATATTTTCAGTTAACTGGTTATATCTTCCAAACCATTTGGCTATAAGTTATGTTTCATATATCAAAAAATGCGAAATTTTATAAACTACAACATATTGAAAATTGAAATCGTTAACGGCGTTTTCTCAAAAACCGCCAAAATGTGGAGAAAAATACCTTATTTCACCTGTAGCTGTTTACCTATTTACCTAAAAAAAAAAATTTCGAAGGTATGCCTAAGAGCCCTTTAAAATACCTTTTCAACGATATATAGATCACATCTGTGGCTTCTATCGTTTGTGTGCTATGGGGGCTAAGTTTGGCGGTTTTTAGCGATTTCCCGCTAAACTAGCGATTTTTCGAAAAAGTCGTTGAACAAACGTTTCTAGATTTTTGAACAGGAACAAGTCCTCATTCAAACATTAAAGCTAAATCAACGATTTGTTCCAAACAAACAAACAGACAAACTGACTTTTCATCTCATTTTCGGAAGGCCCCTAAAAATTTCAAAATTAATTATCTTTCGAACCAGTTGTCCGATTTCGATGATCGAGGTGTCATTCGTATTTTTAATGAGAATTGTAAAAAATTCAAAGAAAATTCAAAAATGCTCCAACGGCCCCATTAGCTCCAATAATTTAAATTTTTCCCCTCCCACTTACACCTGTTTATCTCACGAACCAGGTGAGTCTCCAAAAGTCTTAGTATGCACATTTGTAAGTTAAGTTAATACCTTTCGATCGGTATATAACTCGACCTGATCGGACAGTCATAGTAAATTTTTAATTCTTCCTGTGTATATATGCTAGTCGCCTTCGCACCCTTCGTGCTGCTTTCGTCACTAGCGCGGACTGCCGTCCGCAGTGATTATCTTATCGGAGTTTTTATTTGGTTAGGTTAGAGTTTATCACCAAACTACGCTTATACCGTCTTGGTTATGCGGCGCTTTATTATCATCGATATCCTTATCGTAACTCACGCGCTCTCTCGCGCTCTTGCACCTGCAACCATTACTTTCTTTGCTCTCTTTCTGCTCTCTCCCTCTCTCGCTCCATTCGAGTGAACAGAACTTTGAGCACTCTCCCACTCAAACCCAGCAAGAGTTAGTCTTAATATTCTCAGTCACACGGTGACACTTGACTTCGAAAGCAGTATCTCCTCCATATTTGAGGAATTCGACTTACAAACGAAATAAAAATTAATAAGCTAAATAAAAACAAATCACTAGTACTAAATCAATATTTTTTTCGAAAGTGGCAACCTTTTTAGGCTTACTGTCAAAATCATATGTTAATCCGACCATTTGTTTACAAGTTACAGTGCTTTAAGTGACGCTACTTTTGAGTTTAAAAAAAAATGAATTCAAAGCAATTCCGTGTGCTGATTTATCATTGTTTTTTAATGAAAAAAAATACTGTTCAATGCCAGGAATGGCTTGAAAAACATTATTCGGACTCTGCTTCATCAAAAAGAAGCATTTGTTATTGGTATGCCGAATTCAAACGTGGTCGTACAGACACCGATGACATTCCATCTACTGGAAGGCCAAATGACGCTGTTATTCCGAAAAACGTTGAAAAAACACTGAAAATCATTTTAGTTGTTCACTTTACCCTAGCAGCGTTGCAGGTTGAAAACTTTGCAAGCTTGCTGCAAGAACAGCGCTTTACGTGCAACGCGTTGAACATATTTAACAAAATATAAACGAAAAACAGCCCACTGTGATTATGTCCAACGTTTTCCACATAAAGCGCTGTTCTTGCAGCAAGCTTGCAACGTTTTCAATCTGCAACGCTGCTAGGGTAAAGTGAACACCCTAAATATGTCCGACCGTAAAGTGAAAGTGAGGGAGATTGCTGACATTCTAAAGATATCAGCAGGCAGTGTACACACCATAATACACGAACATTTGGGTATGAAAAAGGTGTTTTCCAAATGGGTGCCGCGTTTGCTCACACCGGAGCAAAAACAACAACGAATCGATGAATCAAAGAGCTGTTTGGACATGTTTACGCGCAATAAGTTGGAGTTTTTGCGTCGGTACATCACAATGGATGAAACATGGATCCACCATTTCACTCCAGAGTCAAATCGGCAGTCTGCTGAGTGGCATGCAGCCGGTGAAAGCCGCCCAAAGCGACCAAAGACGCAGCAGTTGGCTGGCAAGGTTATGACGTCTGTATTTTGGGATGCGCATCGAATATTTATTTTATTTTATTTATTTATTTATTGTCAGGCTAAAAGCAGCCGACACAACCATTAATTTAAAAATATAACATTAAAGTTTGAAAAGTATATATATATTTAAATTACAAAATAAATTATAATTAAAAACTCTGGGGAATCTAAAATGAAAAAGAAAATGATTGGCCCAACATTTGTTGCTAGGATTGGGGAAAACCCAGAAAAACCCAATCAGACCAAAATAATATTAATACATAGTTAGTTGGTTAGACTAGTTAAACAAGATAATATAGAGGCTTTAATAGTGAGCGGAGAACACTCGAACCTAATCGTAGGGTACAGTCTGTTATAATCTGCACACAGAGAACGAAGAGGTTCATGCAATTCCCAGTTAGTGAAACAACGTGAAAGATGTAAAGGATTAAAGTTACGAGTTACTCTAAAAGGTACATTGAAGGTTATTTCTTCCAACAAATTAGCCGAGTCTATATGACCGTGCAGTAATTTGTGGATGAACATTACTCCAAGCATAATTCTAAGGTTAGTAAGAGAGGGAAGATTGAGTAAGAGAAGTCTACTAGAATATGAAGGCAACTGAATTTCCGAGTTCCAACTCAAGCCGCGTAAAGCAAAAATTAAAAATTGTTTTTGAACAGATTCTATCCTGGCGCGATGGGATTCATATTGGGGAGACCACACACATGATCCATATTCAAGAATCGGACGATCGAGAGACGTGTATAGAAGTTTAGTAGTAAAAGGATCATTAAATAATATTCATCGACTATCTTCAGAAGGGGCAGACCATCAACAGCGACTATTATATGGCGTTATTGGAGCGTTTGAAAGACGAAATCGCAAAGAAACGGCCTCATATGGCGAAGAAAAAAGTGTTGTTCCACCAAGACAATGCACCGTGTCACAAATCAATGAAAACGATGGCAAAATTGAACGAATTGGGCTTCGAACTGCTTCCCCATCCACCGTATTCTCCAGATTTGGCCTCCAGCGACTACTGGCTCTTCGCAGACCTCAAAAAGATGCTCCGTGGTAAGAGATTTCGCTCAAATGATGAAGTAATCGCCGAAACTAACGCCTATTTTGAAGGCAAAGAAAAATCGTTTTACAAAGGCGGTATCGAAAGATTGGAAAAGCGTTGGAATGATTGTATCTCCCTAAAAGGGGATTATGTTGATGAATAAAAACGAATTTTGGCAAAAAAATATGTTTTTAATTAATTAGTCACACACATTATTGAACGAAGTGTTACGCTAGCTGAAGACCTGCCGAAATTTTCCGGCACGGTTTGCGGGGGTACCTGCTGAAGACGTACGGAAAAGATGCTCCGTGGTAAGAGATTTCGCTCAAATGATGAAGTAATCGCCGAAACTAACGCCTATTTTGAAGGCAAAGAAAAATCGTTTTACAAAGGCGGTATCGAAAGATTGGAAAAGCGTTGGAATGATTGTATCTCCCTAAAAGGGGATTATGTTGATGAATAAAAACGAATTTTGGCAAAAAAATATGTTTTTAATTAATTAGTCACACACATTATTGAACGAAGTGTTACGCTAGCTGAAGACCTGCCGAAATTTTCCGGCACGGTTTGCGGGGGTACCTGCTGAAGACGTACGGAAAATTTTACATAGACGTTCAGCGGTGGGAAATTTTTGCCCTGGCTGTAGGCCAGTGGGAAATTGTGCCGAATTGGCGGCAAAAAATTTGTCTTTTAATAATTTTTTTATTTTTTAGGCACTTCATTAAATGTAAAATTAACATTTATTTTCTTATTACTATTTTATTACTATTACTATTACTATTACTAGTATTTTAAGTAAGAAATCAGAAAATAAAAATAAAATAAGAAAAATATCAGAAAATAATTAAATATAAAATAAAAATATAAAAAATAAAAAGAAAATGTAAAAAAGTTAAAAAATAAAACTAATTTAAGGGCCAAAAATGAAAAATAAAAGTAAAAAAATCAAATAAAAGAGTACAAAAAAAATAAGAGTAAACATAATATAATTTATAAAGAGTCAGCCTTTTTGATTTTTTTTTCCTTTGCGGAAGCCTTGTAGGATCGATTTTTCGCTTTGTGGAATGCGTCTCGTACCTCTCGCCTGTAGTCGATAAAATTGCGCCCCTCTCTTTTAGTGGCCTCTGAAAAATAAGAAATTTAAAATTTAGTTATTTTCTTGTAAATAAATTAAAGGCATTAGATGAGCACTTACCATATAGTGCTTTGTTTAGACTTTCGAATTTTTCCAGGGCCATCTTGTCTATACTTCCAGCATAGTTCATCTGCATTATTAGCTCTCGCGTGAAAATCCTCTCTATATTTTTCCCTATCCCTTCTGGGTTCAGTATACGTTTAAAAAGCTCGATCTAAAATTTAGAATCACTTGTTTATTACTTTCCGAAAGGCATGTTAAATCACTGCATTCTTAAATGCACCTCCCATTGTCAATAGACTACTCTCATCACAACTGACGGCTTATGGCAAAAAAGCACTCTCCCAGCATATATTGGAAACGCTTGGGTGGACTGCACACGCGACGTCACTTCTACGCTTCATACACAATCGCTCGTATTTTGTACATCACTGCGGACGGCAGTCCCCGCTAGTGACGAAAGCAGAACGAAGGGTGCGAAGGCGACTAGCATATATACACAGGAAGAATGGAAAATTTGCTATGACTGTCCGATTATATACCGATCGAAAGGTATCAACTTAACTTAAAAATGTGCATACTAAGACTTTTGTGAACTCACCTGGTTCGTGAGATAAACAGGTGTAAGTGGGAGGGGCAAAATTTAAATGATTGGAGCTAATGGGGCCGTTGGAGCCTTTTTGAATTTTCGTTGAATTTTTTACTATTCTAATCAAAAATACGCGTCGAATGACACCTCAATCCGACCACTCGTTCAAAAAATAATTAATTTAGAAATTTTTAGTGGCCTTCCGAAAATGAGATGAAAAGTCAGTCTGTTTGTTTGTTTGTCTGTTAGTATGAAAGCGTTGAAATATCTGAAATCGGTGAATGAGGACTTGTTCCCGTCACTTGTTCTAGTGACGAAAACATTTTCATGCCCCAAAATTTCTGATATCCAATTTTGTGACGAATAATATTAAGTTTTACATATAAATAATTAAAAAAAAAAATTTTTGCATTTGGCACTGCGCAAAACAATGAGTTTTATTTGGTATGAAGAATTGAGACATTTTAGCGCAATGTGCCGAGTGCCAAAAATTTTTTTTTTAATTATTTATATGTAAAACTTAATATTATTCGTCACAAAATTGGATATCAGAAATTTTGGGGCATGAAAATGTTTTCGTCATTAGACTTTTACCTCGTAAAGAGGTTTTTTTATGGGATATTAACACTTACATAATTGTTTGGCGACTCGCTGATGAGACTATTTATTTCAGCCAACCTGTCCGCCGTGTTTATCGGAAATTCCGATTTTGGAGTTATGGTTCGTCGCTGTTGCTCCATCAATGCAATGATTTTTGAATTTGTATTCAAAATTATGTCTAAAAAAGGTGGAAATATAATGTGATAACTAATTTTGAGCGTCTTTTAATTGATTTTACTTACTCTTCATTTCCTCCATTTTTCTTTCCATTGTTTCTAAAAATGAATACATTACATTTTAATACGTTATTTTACAACTTTTTTATGCAATTTACTTACTTTCTAAATTGGAGAGTCGCTCTTCTACTTTTTCTAAAGAAGAAATTTAATAGTAAAAAAATTGAATATAATTGGTTTTATTATTTTACACACCCAATTTGAGCATCGTCTCCTGGACATGGCTGCAGCAGCTTTTCTCTTCCTCTTCATTAATGTTGAAAATGCGATCCATTATGCTACTTATGCAAATAAAAAAAAAGTATTTGAAATGAATAGGCAATAAAAGAAAATTGTTTAATATTAGCAGGTTAAAAGTTAATGTTATAGGGATACTGGGTAAATACAGAACGTTTGTGACAGGTTAGGATCAGGTAGTTGGAATAAACAAAACGCCTAAAAAAGTTTACCTTAGATTTGTTTTGGAAAAGGGGAAGATTATTGCGACAGGTACCTACAGGTAGTCTTAAACTTAGACAAAAAGCATTTAAAAACCCACAACATTCATGTGCAAGCCATCAGTTGTGATATTGTGATTGACAAGAGCACACGAAAGTGTTATTAATAGTGATAATATTAACGGTGACTATGAGTGGATTTTCAAAGTGTAATTTGAGGCGCAGGGCCCTAGAAGTTAAAATGGAATTAATGGGACCGTCAAATTCAAATAGGTTAGAAAACTGTCAGAGGGAGCAAGCACCAGTGGTTGAAAATTTAGGTTTACAGGGTAGAGATAGCATTGATTTGCAACCAAGAAACAGTTTCGAAGGGCAAACTGTTCCTGCAGAAGATAACATTTCCTTTCATAGGATAGAGAAGATGGATAGTAGGATGACTTACGCTTAGTGTTGACAAAATTAAAGAACTGTCTAGGGTCTTTCGTGAGTCGTACCCTACAGCGAGATAAATAATTTCTATAACGCATAGCATTTAGCTCGGTGAAGTTGGCCCGAGCAATTAAATAGCGAGAAAATACAGAAGAAGAACCTGAGTCCTTAAACTTTTTATAAAGTCTAGATTTCTAGATCTTTAGGTGAGAAAGTTGTTTAGAAAACCATGGAGGTTTATTAGACCTAGTCGGATAGGCTGAGGGAATGCAGGCATCAAAACATGAGCTCAACCTATTATAAAATAGATTGATGGCGATGCTTAAATCAGTACAGAAATATAAATCGGACCAGTCAGTTTGGCTAAGAAGCTCGTTCAATTTCGAAAAGTCAGCTTTACGAAAATCGCGAACTCGAACAGTTGGCGTAGAAAGAAAATTAGTTACTGATGTGCCAAGATCTATCACCAATTCTAAAGTTGGATGATATGGATCTTCAGGATATGTGAATGGTTCGGTTCTTGACAGGACTACACTAGCCGGATCACAAACAAAACATAAGTCTAGCTGCCGGCTTAAAGAATTTTTAACGTGGTTAATTTGGCACAAAAATATGTCAAATAAACCATAGATAAAGCCATGTTCAGTCGTTGGGATTAAATAATTTGACTCATTGTTCTGTAACCACGTTGTTCTTGGCAAATTAAAATCTCCAAGAACTATGAGGTGGTCTTTATCAGAAAGAAGACTATTGATGGATTGAATAGCAGATAAATGATTAAGATAAACGGATATATCAGAAGATGGAGAAATGTATGAGCATGTAACGTATAAAAATATGCCACGGAAGCATATTTTTATAGAAATAAATTCAATGTTAATCGGACTAACTGAACGTATTTCTTCTGAAGAGAGGTTAGAGTCTACAGCAATTAGAACCCCACCACCTCTTTGGGACGGACGATCAAGTCGATATGTTGTGTACTTCTCTGGAAAGATTTCCGAATCAAGAATATCCGGTTTTAACCAAGTTTCAGTAAACACAACAACATGAAATGGGAAAGTAAGACTGTCGACGTAGAGTTTGTTAAGTTTGCTACGCAAGCCACAAACATTTTGATAAGATAAAAGAAGGGAAGATGTTAGTTTTTTGAAGAAGAAGAAGAAGAGGAAGCTGCTGTAATATGTTGCACAGGGTCTATTGAGGGAAGCCTAATCGGATTCCGATTTTTTATTTTGGGCTTGTACTCTTTTACCACCAAATACTCCGGCCAAAAGCTTGGAGAGGATGTGGTGGCAAAATGTTCTGGGGGTACGTGATCTTGAAAGATGCAACTTGCCTATCATATGAAAAATTAAATTTTTCCACCTTGACATTTGCATTGCTTATTTTGGCCTGAATATAGGCCTTCACATCCTCAGATGTAGAGTCAGGGGCGAGCCTGGAAACAAAAATCTGCTTCATTGGTGGAATCCCCACCAGAGGTCTAGGAGCCAGAGGCGGAATAGCTGGTGTGCTATCACCTGTGGGTTCTAGACTAACCGGTGAACCGGTCGTAACTATAACTGATGGAGGGGCTTTTTAGCTTTTGGTCTGCCTGTTCTTTTTTTCCCAACAGCAGATGAATCAGACAATAGAGCAGAACTAGCTGAGTCCGTCGGCACAACGTCCACATTGGGAACATCCACATCCATCGATGCTATTGGAGTAGCAAACATAGATTGTGGGGCCGACAGGGCTGTAGGAGTGA
Source organism: Drosophila suboccidentalis (assembly GCA_037043435.1). NCBI lineage: Eukaryota > Metazoa > Arthropoda > Insecta > Diptera > Drosophilidae > Drosophila > Drosophila suboccidentalis. The sequence continues at coordinate 42,969 of JBAMBK010000238.1, forward strand.
GGAACTGTTCCACTGTCGAAAATTGGCTGACCGCGGTCGTTTGCAAGTCACGAGGTGTCGATTTCTTGCGCTTTGGAGACTCACCCAATAGTTTAAGACTATTGAACTGAGCATCCACAGCAAGAAATTGGGCATTAAGCTTGTTAAAGCTAACACTCAAATCCTTGAAACCACTCCTCGTCTGCCTCATAAACGCACGCATCTCAGTCTCAATCTCACGACAGGACTCACATGTCCAGCTAAGTCCAGTCCGTTGGGCAACGGCATCCGCTACTAGCCCTGAGTAGCCAGCGCATTTTACATGCACCAAATTACTACAGAGCCAGCAGCAAATACCCGGCTGCGCTGCAGTAATCTGCTTTTGGCAGCTTTTCTTCAAACAGACAAAATTCATTTTTTACTAATATTACACTACTAGTTGACCACTGTGCAATATGAAAGCAAAACAAATTACATGAAGTAAACAGAATGCGCAGACAACAACAATGCAGAAGCGCTATTCAAAACTTTACTTGACTGTTAGAGTGTGGAACACAAAACAATAACAACTCAGCTAATACACTCTGCAAGGGGCAAAGTACAAAAGTTGAGAGCTAGAGAGCGATGCACAACAACAACAATAATACTCGTACTAATGCACTAAGCGGGAAGCTAGGCACAAAGAGAACATGCAAAAATTACTCACCGACAACAACAAAGCTGAAGCGCGGCTTGAAAATATTAAAGGAAAACGAAAGACAAAAACACTGCACTTGATACACAAATATATTATTATTAGTAGATAAATAGTAATAATAAGCATGCACCAGCTAAACAAACTTAAACTGCTCGCTTCGCTCGCCAACCCGCAGCTCGCTTCGCTCGCAAAAATTTAAAAGAACTTCTCTAGTTGTCCGGTTTAACAAATTAATACAATATAAGGGGGTCCTAAGTAGTCCGCTTTAACAAATTTATATAATATAGCATTTTTTGTAAAAAAAACGGAAATATTAAACTTCCGCTGTCCGCGGTTTTAATGTTTCCTCCTTGCAATTGAACTTTGGCTAAAAATCAGATTTAGTGATTTGGCGGGAAAAATCCAGATTTAGCGGGAAAAAGCTAAATTTGGCGAAAAAAAGCTAAATTTGAGGAAAAATTCAAAATTTAGCAAAAAGAGTTAATGTGTGACTTTTCTAAGAATATCTCTTGCAACAACAGAGTTTTTGATTCTAAAGGTTAATTTGCATCCGATTGTTCCTATGGCAGCTATATGATAAAGTAACTCGACTTTGACCAAATTTGGCCAGAATGTTAGAGACAGCCCCAAACATACAATCATTGAGTTTGGTTGAGATATCTTAAGAAACAAAAAAGTTGTTCATACTAAAGGTTATTTTGCATCCGATTGTTGCTATAGCAGCTATATGATATAGTAACCCGACGTTGTCCAAATTTGGCCAGAATGTTGAGACAGCCCCAAACATACAATCTGTGAGTTTGGTTGAGATATCTTAAGAAACAAAAAAGTTTTTCATACTAAAGGTTATTCTGCATCCGATTGTTCCCATGGCAGCTGTATGATATAGTGATCCAAATTGGACCAAACTTGGTCAGAATGTAAGAGACAGTTCCAAACAAACAATCATTGAGTTTGGTTGAGATATCTTTAGAAACAAAAAAGTTTTTCATACTAAAGGTTATTTTCATCCGATTGTTCCTATCCGACTTCGACCAAATTTAGTCAGAATGTAAGAGACAGTACCAAACATACGATTTGTGAGTTTGGATGAGATATCTTAAGAAACAAAAACGTTTTTCATACTAAAGGTTATTCTGCATCCGATTGTTCCTATGGCAGCTATATGATATAGTGATCCAAATTGGACCAAAGTTGGTCGGAATGTAGAAGACAGTTCCAAACATACAATCATTGAGTTTGGTTGAGATATCTTTAGAAACAAAAAAGTTTTTCATACTAAAGGTTATTTTCATCCGATTGTTCCCATGGCAGCTATATGATATAGTCATCCGACTTCGACCAAATTTAGTCAGAATGTAAGAGACAGTACCAAACATACGATTTGTGAGTTTGGATGAGATATCTTAAGAAACAAAAACGTTTTTCATACTAAAGGTTATTTTGCATCCGATTGTTCCTATGCCAGCTATATGATATAGTAACCCGACTTTGACCAAATTTTGTCAGAATGTAAGAGACAGCCCCAAACATACAATCTGTGAGTTTGGTTGAGATATCTTAAGAAACAAAAAAGTTTTTCATACTAAAGGTTATTCTGCATCCGATTGTTCCTATGGCAGCTATATGATATAGTCATCCAAATTGGACCAAAAATGGTCCGAATGTAGGAGACAGTTCCAAACATACAATCATTGAGTTTGGTTGAGATATCTTTAGAAACAAAAAAGTTTTTCATACTAAAGGTTATTTTCATCCGATTGTTCCTATGGCAGCTATATGATATAGTCACTCGACTTTGACCAAATTTAATCAGAATGTAAGAGACAGTCCCAAACATACAATTTGTGAGTTTGGATGAGATATCTTAAGAAACAAAAAAGTTGTTTATACTAAGGGTTATTTTGCATCCGATTGTTCCTATGGCAGCTATATGATATAGTGATCGAAATTGGACCAAAGCTGGTCAGAATGTAGAAGACAGTTCCAAACATACAATCATTGAGTTTGGTTGAGATATCTTTAGAAACAAAAAAGTTTTTCATACTAAAGGCTATTTTCATCCGTCTGTTCCTATGGCAGCTATATGATATAGTCATCCGACTTTGACCAAATTTAGTCAGAATGTAAGGGATAGTACCAAAAATATAATCTGTGAGTTTTGTTGAGATATCTTAAGAAACAAAAAAGTTTTTCATACTAAGCAATTCCGTGACCTTTGACCTTCATTTTGACCCACTTACAGGTCGAATTTCGCAAAACGCCGTCTTATTGCACGATGAAATTATCTCACCTATGTTGTGTTCAAATTTCAGCTGTCTATCTTCTACCGTTTGGGCTGCACGTTGATTCTCAGTCAGTGAGTCAGTGAGTCAATGAGTCAGTGAGTCAGGACAAAGAGTTTTATATATATAGATAGTCGCGTGATAGCAAACAGTATATTGTTTAATTAGGAGTTTAAACAAAGTTAATTAAACCACTGGTCGGTAATATAAATAAAGTTTAAGCGGAGCGCACAAAAAAAACACGACTGTCTGCTACAAAGAGAGGACGGTTATTATTTTAAAAAATATCGTTTCAGAAGAGTGTTATATACACTTTTCTCTTTTTACCTGCGCATATAGGTTTTTGGTAGACAGAAAATATCACTCAAGTTTGAATTTAGTTGCAGAAATGCTTAAACATTTTGTGAAGCAATTCACTACAGTTTATCCACCAGAATCTTTAACCTATAATGTTCACAACGTTCTTCATTTGGTAGACTGTGTTAGAGAACAAGGCCATATTACAGAATTTACAGCTTATCGATTTGAGAACTTCTTACAAAAAATTAAGAAGAGTGTAAGGAAACCAAACAAAATACTAGAACAGTTAGCTAAAAAATGTTCTTCTCCAATTCCGTGTACTAAAACCAGGTCACAAGGAGCAAAATTAGATAGATTTGGAAATGTAACCAAATATTTTTTGGAAAATTTCAGCTTAACAACGAATAAGCCAGACAACGTTTGCTGCCTAAAATCCGGAACTCCAATTAAGATTGAAGGCTTCGAGATAGTTGACGTTATTTGCTACCTACAGGGACGACAATTTCAGAACAGGCGAGATTTTTTCAAATTGCCTATGGCGAGCTCGACTATAGGAATACTTCTAGTGGACAACAATGTTTTTGACACAATTGAAAAACATCAAATTGACGAAATTTCTTTCAAGTACCTTCACCTGCCTCATGAGAATAAGGATATAGCTAATTCACTCACTATCGGACAATGTATAATTAATAACTTAATTCACAATAATATTCAACTTGGTTTTAATTTTTTTTTACTTGACGATTACATACACACACATTTATGTACATAAAAAAAGAAAAACACACATGCCGGCCGTGGCAGACGAAAATATATGTAAATTAGTATTATGCTTAAGATAGGTTATATTAATAATTATACTACTTCAATAACCATAACAATTACATTTACCCTTTAATTTACAATTAATAAACAGTAAAAACTTACCTTTTTGCGTTTTTTCTTTTTAGCTTTTTGTAACTTTTACTGCCAGCGTCGCGCGAAATACAGAATTTAAGGGCTGCAATCTCTTAAAAATGGCATTCAATAGCCGATAATAGTATTGCCAGCCCTTTGTATTTATCGATAGCCGCCACGATAATAATATTTAATAATAAAACAAAATTGTATCATATTTTAAAAATGTTTAATTAATAAAATAAGTTATTCAATATATTACGTTTCTTATAAATTCGTTTAACCCTAGAGAAATACAGCATAGTATGGTTGGAAACTTATGAATAGTGTTTTCGATATTTATTGCCAGTCGTTTGCAACGTTAAGTTGGCTGCAGCTGCAGTCCCTAGGGACTTTTTTTATTGCAGAAAAAATGACTGCGGAAATGTGTTAGAAAGTTTCGGCTACCTTTCAGCGGCCTCGCCCTGAAAACGTAGCGGAAACTGGCCTGTGCTTTGCCACTCAATTTTTCCGGCAGAAGACTGCGTGTATTTTGTTCACCACATGCCTTCAGGTTCTATTGGGTACTTATAAAGCAACCTCTGCCAATCAAAATCATCCGGCCCCTAGGTCCGGCTCCATTTAACGGCGCCGCTGTGCCATCGACTTCCAAGGCAGCTGCCTCTGCCATTACGCTCCCCTAGTCTACCCCGGCCGCTCCATCATCGCCTACCAAGGTGGCTCCGGAACCAAAGATTCCGCAAATATGAATTTTTGCATTTACACAGCATCCGCCTAAACGCAAATCAAACCGGACCAAGTCCGTGCCTACCCAGTCCGAGCATTCTGTCCGGCTGGATAAACTAGTTTGCAAACTAAATCAAATATTTGGCCCAAACGGCTTTGTTATCGATACATGTGGCCATTCCATTGCCAGCATCAAGCCCAGATCCTTAGATGTCTATAAGGCAATCATCAAAATACTGAACTCTAATAAAAGCATTCGGTATCACATATACCCTAATCACAATTATCGATCCTTCCATGTACGCGGCATCCCTGCCAGCACTCCATCGATACGTATAAGCAATAAACTCACCCAGAAGGGCTTTCACATTAGGAACGTACACAATCACAATGCCCTCGTACCAAATCTCTTCTCTATCGAGTTAGAACCAGGCCACCCACTCAATCACTGCATCCTTGAGGTGAAGTACCTGTGTCAACGGTCGGTGGTCTTTGATCGACCCAATCCCAGATTTATCTCAATCATTACCACAGCGTTGCAGTGATCAGCAACCTAATCGCATGACCCTTTTGCTGTATCAAAACACCCCACATTTTTGATCGGGATCACAACTACCTATACTAAGAAACTCTATCAAACTAATCATAATGATTAACAAACTCTGCATGCCGTAAATTCATGCATGCCCTAAAGGATTCTTGAATCGCTTAACCTTGCTCCTTGCGCTCCAGTCGTCGCAACCAAAAAAGCTGTCCACCCCCAGCTATTAACTCTGTCACAAAATCTCAGCCGAGATACAATTAAAATTACAACATCAACACAAATCTTGATTCAATCTCCCAAGATTAACAAGATTTTTGATATACTCTCTGCACTCTACTTGACTATCCACTAAATGGCATTCTCCCCTACAGATCGTCTCCTTCACCAACATCGGCATTGTCATCACTCCTCTGGAGCCCGTCATCGCCTGATCATCATCAAATCTGCGGACGCCCTACCAACAAAAACCACACCGCTGGCATGCGCCATCCTTCATCAAGGTCGTCTCAATCATTATTAAAGCCATCGTCCTCGCTGGAGATTGTAACCTTCAAAACTGATAAGTTTTTAACCCTTAACTAAGTTCCAATAAGAACATTGCTTACTCGTCATACTTTCTAAATTCTAAAATCAAAATTCAATAACAATACACAGTCTCAAACTGTCGTATCTAATTTAAAACAACCCGCATATCATTTACCACTTGGTAAATAGTACCCCTTTTTGCATCTTTTGCAATTATACAAAATATCTTTGAAATCAACAAATTCTACGTAAGTTAAAATTTCACTCGGTCAACCAGAAACATATAACTTTCATAACTCCATAAGCAAAAAATACATGGAAAACTGTATAGTGTTGCAAAATTCAAAATAAAAATACATGGAAAATTGTATTAAATTAAAACTATTCAAAAAATCATAACCCATACTCTGTCAGACCGGCCAATTACAACTATTTGAAAAGCTCTCTTTACCACTCTGGTAAAAAAGAATTCAATAGCTCATACTGCTTGAATAACTTAAAATCAAAAATATTTTTACTTGATTAATAACATCACTCGGTCAATCAGAAATACATAATTTCCTTAACTCTGTAAGCCAAAAATACATGAAAAACTGTATAGTATTGCTAAATTCAAAATAAATATACATGGAAAATTGTATAGAATAAACCAGGTGATTGTTCAACAATCTCCAAAGTGCCGTCAAGCACAAGCAACTTATTATTTTGTTTTAGTTAAGGGACACTGGCTACGGACAGACGGACTGGTTAAAAGAATACGTCTTGCTTGTTTGTTACGGACTGCTTGCTTCTCAGTGGGCCGCGCCGGCTGGCTCATCGGTTCTCAGGTAGAGTCCCATCCCTGGCCCGCAGTCCGTAGCAATCGATAACTCCATCGATACACACAACAGCTGTAACGAAACGGACTTTACAACACTACAGGAAAAGCTCTACAGCTATCAACAACATAATCAACAAAAGGTAAGTAAAACGAACAAAAATGAACAATAACAAACACTGATCCACCTCTCGTCCAAACAGGATCCCGGTTCCGGATCCCGGCGTACCCGCCCAGCCTGAGATGACCTCCTTTACGTCATCTCCCTCAAGTTGGTCCACAAATGGACCGACTCTTCAAGTGCTGGCCATGCTCCTCCCTCCCCGCTGCATCAATAACTTAGCCGGACATTTCAATTCAGATAAGTATAATTATCATTTTTCTTATATTCTAATATTTACAAACATTCTTATTTCTTTTTGCAGGTATGTATTTACATTTAGGGTGTTCACTTGACCCTTGCAGCGTTGCAGATTGCAAGTTTGCAATACACACTGCGTGAACACCGCTTAACGTTGCAACGGGTTGCACATATTCACAGTAGGCTGTTTTTTGTTTACAGTTTGTTTAATTGTGCTTGGATTGGCTGGATTTATAAAGATAAAAATACCATTTCAAAGCTTTAGAAATATGCTCTGTGATGAAAGAGCAAAGCAACTCATTCGTGAAAAAAAGAAAATAGAAGGTGTCTAGAGCTTGTTTTTTAAATAAGTAGTTGCGCAAAAATGTTCATGCTCTTAACATTCGTGGATGTATAGTATATTGACTAGACAAAGCTAAATCGAAGATTGGTGAGATTATGGATGACTTTGTTGACGATGTCGCTCTATCAAACAAATTCAGTTTGACTTTTGATTTCAACGGCCATTAATCAGCTGTCATTAATTTCATTAGCACTAAAATACACCAAATATACTCAAATATACTGAGCATCGATATACGATTTCGACTTTTTTATCGAGCTTTCCACATCTTTATATTGTGCAAACATGAAAGACTTTTCGTATACATAGGGGAGGGTCTAGCATTGTTGCAAGAAATTTTTCTGTGCAAGTTGTTGTTGTGACAAGTTGCACACTTGCAATCTGAAACGCTGCAAGGGTCAAGTGAACACCCTAATTGTTTATTAAGACAGACAGACAGACGAGGAACAAAAGTGCAGAAAGCCCACACAAAGTTGCTTTTAAATCCGCAGTGAGATTATTGTTAAACCAATATGTATGTATATATGTATGTGTTGTAATTGTGCAACAAGTATCTTGTCGCGTAAGTGTCAGTGTAATTAGTGAATCGCTTAAATCTACCTTAACCTGCCTAAAGAGCTCTTGAGGGTGGTTAAAGGGGCGATATATGTTTGTTTACAGAATGTATGTTGGAGATATATATATATACATGGGTTCATTGGTGAATTTAAGTTTCTGCGTGTGATCAATGTGAAAATTAATTGTACTTAAATCGTTCCTATTCTGTTTGCCTTTTTTTTTTATTTTTACAATGTCTAAATTTTAATTAAAGAATTTGTATTTTCTTCTCGTTTCAGATTGCTTGTCTTCAATTTTTATCTTGTTTTAATATAAATTTAAGTTTTGGCGTTAGCCTTTTAATTATAATTTAAATTCTATCTTTGTCTTGTAAGCCAATTAATTTTTATATTTAGTCATTTAAGTTGACTATTTTGTAGCACTCCACATAAGTAATAAACGACAATAATAATATCTTTATGGAGGCAGAAGGAACGACATCTATTTATTGCTGGGTCGGATAGTACCACAGAGGAGTTTCTGCGGCTCAAAGGTCGTCATTTGGCGTGGTCTATAAGAACGGACTCACGTTGCATCCGTCCAGGCATCGCCTCCTGGTTCACACGAAACTGCGACTGTAGCTGCCGGTCTCCTGCTAGTCGTACGGACGGCTCTAGGTGTCCCGTATGTCGTGGCGCTAATGACGCTTCTGCGTCACGGCAGCCACAAAGAAGTAATGGGATGTTCGGCACGCCACAAATGGCATTCACACTTCTAATGCGGCAGGGGATTTTGGTGACGACCCAGGGCACGACAAATCAAACGATACGACACACCTTCGGCGGCACTATTGACGATTACTGCTGTTGTCTGTGATCACCCGGGGTTTATCTTTGCCACAAATGAAGGCACGAACAAAGTTTCTTGCGCGGCACAGGGCTTTCTTTTGGCCAAAGCGCGAAAACTCACAAGAAAAGAAATTATTTGCCCGCAAAGGGCAGCCGTCGCTGACCGCTGTCAATGTCGAACTCCTCTTCTATTTCTGGCAGCAACGTGGTCAGCGAAAATTTTCTATCTTCTTGTGTTCACTATTCAATCCACCGTTGCTGCCTTCGGCTCAACAGCTATTAGCAAGGGCATCTCTTAGATTTGCCGTCCCGCTCTACTATTTCCCTCTCTTAGAGCGAAACGGGCGATCTTTACTCCACACAGATACAATTCTAGAGTCGCCACCCCCTCGCATATTCACCCGCCAAAAATCTATCGATATTAACAAATTAAAACAATAAATATATCGGCCGTGCCGATACTACAATAAATAAACAAAAATATACAAAAAAAAATCAGGCTGGCACAAACGATAAAAAACTTGTACATAACATGTTCAATCTTCAATTCAGAGTGAGTTTAATTTCGTAAGCGGCGTTAAGCGGCTGCCGACTGCAACCGAAGCGACGGACATCGCGACGATTGAGTGCGCCGAATATAAGAGAGATTTACAATATGAGAGTGCATTAGAATGCCCTCTTAGCATAGCTTAGATTTAACATAATTCATTAACATAGTTCAATAGCATAACTCAAAGTACAATTCATTTTTCTCTATGATTAAATCTACTTATTGACGAAATGACTGAACATCGGCCGCGCTGATAGCCCATTGGGCTTCAATCCAGTGGAAGTGGCGCAAGTCGATGAATGGATCTTTTGAAGATTCCAGTTTTCGTCCTCACGATCGCGACACGAACCTTGCCATCAGCTCCTGGCACTGTTTCCGTCACGACGCCGGTTACCCACAGTTGAGGTGGCACGTTGTCCTCTTGCAGGACCACGACTGCGCCTGTCTGCAGATTGGTTGCCTCCTTGGTCCATTTGGCGCGCTCTTGTAGACTCGTTAGGTAGTCTCTTGACCATAAAGTTACTACTTGCACTCTGTCAGACCGGCCAATCATAGCCATTTGAAAACTTATCGTTAAAAAAGAAATTAATGGACACCACATCAAGGACGATTAAAGGAAGACGTGCTATCACTGCTGCTCCGCTCTCTCCACCGGACTTGTGTGTGTGTCCAGTCCTTAATTACCCGAAAATCATTAAATCACAATTGATAAACAGTCTGAAACAATCCGAACTATCTTAACATTGCCATTCCGCAATTGATTTTAAACTTGTCTTGCCAGCAGGCACCCAAAAAACCTTTCTCCTGCACTCTTCATTATCCAACCTAAAAACATTTCAACCTGAAAAACTTAAAAACCAAAACTTAATACCTATAAATTTAAACTCTTATAAAATCAAAGATGAACCAAACAATTATATCTTTAAAAACCAAATTACATGAACAACTGTATTAACCACTCATTCTCTGTCAGACCGGCCAACCATAGCCATTTTTCAAAATTTTCCCTTTACCACTCTGGCAAAGAAGAAACCAAAAACCTTCACCAGGATCATCAATGGAAGATCATCACAACTGACTGCTTATGGAAAAAAAGCATGCTCCCAGCATATATTGGAAATGCTTGGGTGGACTGCAAACGTGACGTCACTTTGTCACTTTTACGCTTCATACACAATTTTACTCGTATGTTCGTATTTTGTACATCGATACAGGCATTGACAGTCATATAGGATGTGTTCCGGTCGTGTTGCACTTCTACGATTACGTGTGTTGTTCAAATCTTGGTTGTCAGTGTTCACGAATGGCTCACGACAGATACCTTGAGGAGCCACGCGCAGGCGTGCACACCTGCTTGTCCATGCAAGCGCACATTTCCTCGTCAATTATCGATTGTCTCGAAAGCGTGTGCATGTCGCAAAAGTTTCGCCTTAATATACGACGCACCTTGCTAGTCACACGCACCCACCGGCGGGCACTGATCCGACCCTCCGCTGACCGGCGCCTAGGAAGTCTGACCAACAAATCTTTAGTTCTATTTTAATTAGGGAATAAGTCAGGCCAAGGGCCGCCTCCTCAGTGTACGCATGATTTTATACTATACAAATTTAATCCAACTTGCGCCAATGTGTGACTTATTAACAACCCCAAAAAAACCTCTTTACGCGGTAAAAGTCTAGTGACGAAAACATTTCCATGCCCCAAAATTTCTGATATCCAATTTTGTGACGAAATATATTATATTTTTTATATACATATTAATTTAATATATATGCCAAAAAAAAAATATATATTCAAAGTAAAAAAAAAATTGGCACTCCGCACTTTGCGCAAAAAGGTTCAGCTTCTTTGCACCTAAAAAATAACTTTTTGCGCAGTGCCGAATGCCAATTTGTTTTTTTACTTTGAATATATATTTATTTTTTTTTGGCATATATATTAAATTAATATGTATATAAAAAATATAATATATTTCGTCACAAAATTGGATATCAGAAATTTGGAAGATATAACCAATTAACTAAATATATATTTTTTACTTTGAATTGCAATAGAACGGCAGCAGCAATTACATTTGACTAACAGTCCAGTAACAATGAAATCTATAATTTGTCAAGCTAAATCCCTAAAAAATGTTTCCCTTTTTCAACATATAAATCCTCAGCTTTGTCACTAACTTCTATATTATTTGGGCACCTCATGCCAAAAAACATAATCAATTCAACATCTAATCATGCGGACATTGTTGAGGCGGGCCCTATAACAATAGGGACACTAAACTAAGTCACACCTTGTGATGTATTGTCGATGGCACCTGAATGGGCCGTACTCGCTGCGATCCCCACTGGCACCACGTCGAGCATGCAATTCATTCGGGTGTTGCATGCCGCAGGGCCAGGCGGGTGAGCGAGTGGCTTGCGCACTCGACAATACACTCAACTCATACTCAATCCACACAGTCTAATCAGACATTCCGCCACTCTTTCCCGGAAGAAGAAAGATAACCTCAAAAAATGCTCCAAAATTAAAGCATATAAAAGTCAACTGGTCAGTCAGTCGGTCAGCCGGCGGGCTCGTCCTGGTCAGTTGCCCGCCAACATCACAACATAAATTCTGTACAGTCTATGTTGCTTTGCGCTGCGCCGCCCATGCACACACCAACACTCTCTGTATTAACAACAGAAAAAAGGGTGGATGGGTTGTGCGACGGACCCCATCAAGGTGCAGCATTGCCCATTGATACGAGTATCAATACTATTATTAACTAATTACATGCTGCGTTGCCCGAGTGTATATACGTGTCAGTGTGTGCATTATTCAAACTGCCTGGCAATGCCTTGCATCTGCCGTGGCTGCGCTGTGACGAATCAAAATAGTTGCTAAAAAGTTGCTAACAAAAATCAAATATAGCAAAGCATTCACACTGTCAAAAGGGCCAATAAGCCAAATCACCTGATGAATTTCATCACATCCCAAAACGGAGAGAAGAAAAAGCGAAAAAGTGAGTTGAGCCGCGAGGCTGTGTGCGTGTGTGTGTGCGAAGAAATTCTGAAATTCACAGAAACCCTGACCTACGTCAAGCCAAAGAGAAACAAAGTTTCAAAGACAAAAGTAAAAGGTAGAGAATAAAGGAAGTAGAGAAAACAAGGGGGCTTCGCTCCTGCTCGCCTACCCCCGGCTCGCTTCGCTCGCGGGGAGGTGCGGCTACAGTCGAGTATATATATACGATATAGTAGTCCTATTTCAACTAAATTTGGTGATGCCAAGGACCATCCCGTATGCCAATTGTGTCAGTTTGGTTGAGATATCTCAAACAACAAAAAATTTTTTCATCCTGAGACTTGATCTTCGAATGATCGTTCCTATGGCATAGTAGCCTGATTTCAACTAAATTTGGTCAGGATCTAGGACCATCCCGTATGCATATTCTGTCAGTTTGTTTTACATATCTCAAACAACAAAAGAGTTGTTCATACTGAGACTTGATTTTCGACTGATCGTTCCTATGGCAGCTATATGATATAGTAGTCCGATTTCAACCATATTTAATCAAGATGTATGAGACCATCCCGTATGCATATTCTGTCAGTTTGGCTGAGATATCTTAAACATCAAAAAAGTTGTTCATATTAAGACTTGATTTTCGACTGATCGTTTCAATTGCAGCTATATGATATAGTAGTCCGATTTTAACAGAATTTGGTCAGGATGTCAAGGACCATCCCGTTTGCATATTCTGTAAGTTTGGTTGAGATATCTAAAACAACGAAAAAGCTGTTCATACTAAGATCTGATTTTCGACTGATCGTTCCTATGGCAGCTATATGATATAGTAGCCTGATTTCAACTAAATTTGGTCAGGATCTAGGACCATCCCGTATGCATATTCTGTCAGTTTGGTTTAGATATCTCAAACAACAAAAGAGTTGTTCATTCTGAGACTTGACTTTCGACTGATCGTTCCTATGGCAGCTATATGATATAGTAGCCTGATTTCAACTAAATTTTGTCAGGATGTCTAGGACCATCCTGTATGCATATTCTGTCAGTTTGGCTGAGATATCTTAAACAACAAAAAAGGTTTTCATACTGAGACTGATCGTTCCTATGGCAGCTTTATGATATAGTGGTCCGATCCAAATTTAAAAACAAACTTGATCTGCGTCCGGTACTCAGCAACCTACACACCAAATTTTGAAGTCTAGCTATTATAGTCTCTGAGATCGACGCGTTCAAACAGACGGACAGACGGACGGACAGACAGACGGACATGGCTCAATCCACTCGGCTGTTGATGCTGATCAAGAATATAAATACTTTATGGGGTCGGAGATGGTTCCTTTTGCTGTTACATACATCACACAAATCTAATATACCCTTTTTGACCATTTTCAATGGGCACAGGGTATAAAAAGTAGATAAATAAAAAAGTGTGCAAAAATTGTGCAACTCCACATAAGCCCTGACCTACGTCAAGTCAAAGAGAAATAAAAATTTCAAAGACAAAAGTAAAGAATAAAAATCATTCCAGGGCCAGCGTGTGGGGGGTGGAAAAAAGTAAAGTGTGTGATCAAGAGCAAAAGGCGGGGCGAACGCGAACAGTTGGCGTAGAAAGAAAATTAGTTACTGATGTGCCAAGATCTATCACCAATTCTAAAGTTGGATGATATGGATTTTCAGGATATGTGAGTGGTTCGGTTCTTGACAGGATTACACTAGCCGGATCACAAACAAAACATAAGTCTAGCTACCGGCTTAAAGAATTTTTAACGTGGTTAATTTGGCACAAAGATATGTCAAATAAACCATCGATAAAGCCATGTTCAGTCGTTGGGATTAAAGAATTTGACTCATTGTGGCCTTGTACTCTTTTACCACCAAATAACCCGGCCAAAAACTTGGAGAAGAAATTGTGGTAAAATGTACTTGTGGTACGTTGATCTTGAAAGATGCAACTTGCCTATCATAAGAAAAATTGAATTTTTCCACCTTAACAATGGCATCGTTTATTTTGGCCTGAATAAAGGCCTTTACATCGTCAGATGTCGAATCAGGGGCGAGCCTGGAAACAAAAATCTGCTTCATTGGTGGAACCGCCACCAGAGGCTTAGAACCCAGAGGCGGAATAGCTGGCGTGCCATCACCTGTAAAGTAGTTTCCCGTCAGGGCCAGAACTTACAAGAAATTTGTAAGATTCGCTGGACGCGAGGCAAAGGGTGGGAAATGTTTGACCGCAATGAAAGTACAGCAACCACGACCTCACGTACACCCCAACGACAGGCGCGTGGGACAACTCTATATGGCCAGGGAGCGGTACAGAGTATACTCTGGTGCTCCGCTGGCAGCAAGAACTACGGGGATCTACTGGGAGAAAGTTAGTAGTGAAGGCTGCCGGGATTAGTCGCACGGCTAACGGGATCGATTCCTCGTACAAACCAAGAGATAATTAGTAGGGATTATTGCCGGGATTAGTCACACGGCTAACGGGATCGATTCCTCGTCCAAACTACGGGGTATTTAATATGGATTGTTGCCGGGATTAGTCACGCGGCTGACGGGATCTATTCCTCGTCCAAATACTACAGGATAGTTAATGGTTATTAGTAAATAATAAAACTGAGGCTTTGGTTAGATACAATTAAGTTTTATTTCGAGTTTTCTTCTAGGTTATGTTTCTACAACTACGCGTTCCCTGCCGCACGTTTTCCTAACCTCTTTACTCACTCTCTTTAATTCTGCGACGCGCCAAATTGCGACGTCCACTCACTTCCACTTCTCGATCGCAACTCCTGAGCCGCTCATTCGCAAGCCACGCGCTAGTGTCGGTCGTACAACTCACCACAGCTTTTGCTCTCTTCACCTCGGAGCTTTCGCTCTCTCACAACGAGGTGAAGAGGCGCTGCGTTCGGCAGTGTTGTACAACCGATCACTAACGCCTGCATGGTCGCAATGGTGACCGTTGCGTTCAAATCTAATTTTAAATCCTAACCGCTACATTGATTAAATGAACCGATTACTTAGGTTTAGTGCGCTCCGTGCGCTTTTCTTTAATTAATAAACTTAAAAATTAACAGAGGCGCTTCATTGCGCGAGGCGAGATCCAAACATTTCTTTCCTTATAAAAATATGAAATAACAAAACCGCTTCGTTGCGGATATCCTTAATATCTATAATACTGTGGGGTGGCGCGCGCCTAGCGCCGCCTCACACCCCCCCTTTCTTTCCAAGGGTCACGGTGACCGCTCCGGTGATGGTGATGGTGACCGTGTACTCCGCATCTTGGTCTGCGACTTTAAAACGGCTGCGCCGGTGCCGATTCCTCATTCGCTTCACCTCGGCCTGCAGCATGGCGACCACAGGGCCAGAGAGGATTGTGCCGGCCGGGAAGACCCTCCATGTCCTCGGGATCAAGGGATCTAAGGTGGCAGTGGGGTCTGCCATTTCGCCGAACATGGCATCGAGATCGGGATCCCACCCGTCGAGCATGTCCTCCATGTCACGCAGCAGCTCGCTGTCCGTCGACGACGTCACGTTGTTGGGTGACTTTGAAGCGGGTTCACCCCCGACCGCTGCCTCTTCTGGGATTGGTGCGTCCTCCTCCACTGGCATTTGGCGCGTTAGATCCGACGGCGCCTCCGTCTCTGCAGGGAAACTCCTCCGTCGTTTCCGTGATCCGCCAGACTCCCTTGCACGCCGAGCCCCTTCGCGACTATGCTGGCGCTTTCGACGCGTTGACCGGGGGCGCGCTCGTGTGTTCTCCTCGTTACGCGTGAGACGGGCGTTGTTGACTACACCCGGCTTGAACCGGATGCGGATGCAAGGGAACTTGCTCTCGGGGTCCACCTCCAGTTTCCCCGTGAGCAGCTTGTCCCAGAAATGGCTACCACCCTCAGTGTTAGACGTCGCCGGGTTCGGTTGTCCAGGTGGCGAGGGATCCGCACGATCCACTCGCGGACTTTCTGGGGCGGCTTGGGGAGCCTGCGGGTCCTCCGACGCCCGTGAGGGGTCCGCATGACCCACCCACGGGCCTTCTTGGTGTGCCGAAGACGGCGGTACCTCCTCCATTGGGGAAGAAGGATCCTCAAGATCCATTCTCGAGCTTTCCGGGTCGGATTGGGCTTCCGCCGGGTCCTCTGACTGCCTCAAGGGGGCCGCATCGCCAAAGTGCGAGCTCTCTTGGGAGGGTTGGAGTTCCTCCAAGAGTAACGGGGGGTCCGCATGACCCACCCGCGGGCTCTCCGGGGCAGTTGGGGATACCGGGAGACCACTGGGGTATGGTGACCAGTCCGTTCGGCTGCCTACCCATACGCGTGACGTCTCGGCTTCCGAATCCGAATCCGACCATGCCGCCGCCTCGATCATCGCTGGGACCGGCGAAGGCGATCGCGGCTCCTCCACGCGACTCGGCGAATTGCGCGCATGCGGCACCTCGATATATAATGTCGAGCATTCGGCCGTCATGAACACGACTAACCCGTCGTAATGGTCCACTGACCGCGTAGTACTCTGATAGAGCGTCTGCCGGTACTGCCTGCGTGGCTCCTCCTGCCTCTGCCGGCCGTAGAATGGCCTTTCGCGGCGGGGATCGCGGTGCGATTGGCCACTCCGTGGCTCCGGACGAGGCTCGGTCTCGTCGCTGTCCAATCCCTCCGGCTCAGTCCCGCTGTCGCTGCAATCCTCCACCTGCACATCCGGCCAGGGTTCTCCCTCCTCCTCGTCGCTGATTTCAATTACGTCCTCTGGGTCCATCTGTGAAACTTAACCTCTTTAATTATACCCTGTCAATTCTATTAGCAACTAAACTGCCCGTGCGGCTCACAAACTACGAAAAATTATCTTAAATTAAAAAAAACCACTAAACTACTGGGAGAAGTAAAAGTAAAGGGAATTGTGGTTATGCTGTGGTAACATTCTTACTCCTCCCTGGTTTCCGTCTCATCAGGGTTCTTTGTGGGTAGATCCTGACCGTCCTCCTCCTCGTCCTGGAAGAACGGCTTTAGTTGCATCACGTTGGCCACCCTTCTCTTGCGCTCTCCGTCGCGCGAAAGTCGCACGATGTTGGGGGAAATAAATTTGACGACCCTGTAGGGACCGTCAAATTTAGGCGCAAGCTTCGCAGCGAAGCCTTCGGCGGCGTTGGAGAGTTG
This sequence comes from Drosophila suboccidentalis, assembly GCA_037043435.1. Lineage (NCBI taxonomy): Eukaryota > Metazoa > Arthropoda > Insecta > Diptera > Drosophilidae > Drosophila > Drosophila suboccidentalis. The sequence goes on from JBAMBK010000238.1 coordinate 60,528, forward strand.
ATGTTGCCGCAGCAACACGCTGGAGCCCAGCGACGGCCGCCACTCTCGTCTCCGTAGGTTGTAGTGCCGGCCCTGGTCCTTCGATGCCCGTTGGAGGTTGCTGCGAACGATATTAAAAATTTCTTTTAGCCTACTCTCCCTCTCCTTTGGGTCTAGAGCGCTAGTCGCTGACCCTGGAGTAACCTCGTCGTACAGAGCGGCGGGAAGACGCGGTTCCCTACCCAGCATCAGAAACGCTGGACTAAATCCCGTAGAATCGGCCACACTCGAGTTGACTGCTAGCGATATCTCTGGCAGCAGTTCGTCCCACGAACTTTGATGGCCCTCAATGAACTGTGCTATCATGGTTTTTACTGTGCGATTCGTCCTTTCGGTGGGGTTCTCTTGGGGACAGTAGGGGGCGGTATGCTGGATTTCGACGCCCAGGGATTCCATAAAAGCTCGGAAGTTCCGACTTGCGAACTGCACTCCGTTATCGCAAATGAACTTCCTCGGAATCCCAAATCTACTAAGGATCCGATCCCGGAAAGCCCCTTGCAACAGGGCCGTCGTGGCCCTTTTTAGTGGCACCAATTCCACCCATTTGGAAAAGGCGTCATGAAACACCAACAGCATGGTATTTCCGCGCTTCGAACGGGGGAGAGGACCCACAAAGTCAGCACACAATGCCGCCATCGGCTCGGACACTTGTCTTGTTAGCATCTGACCGGCCGGTTTCCGTTGATCGCACTTGAATTTTTGACAGACTTCGCAGCGCCTTACATAGCGAGCGGCATCCCTGAACATACCGGGCCAGTAATACCTTTGTGATAAACGGGCCACCGTTTTCCTCACGCCTTGATGCCCGGCCGTGGGAGCATCGTGGCACTCCTGCAAGACCCGCCTCCTATGACCACTAGGAACGCAAAGTTTCCAGGGAATGAAGTCCTCGTCGTCCGCTCGATGACCCAAGTTCCTGTACAGTTGTCCGTTCTCCTCCGTGTAGTCTGCGAATTTAGCAGGCTCCTCGGTAATCCTCGCTCGCATGCTCTCAATCCACTTACAAGGGAGTACGGCTTCCACCGCCTGCTGACAGGTGTCGAGGGGATGCCGGGAAAGGGCGTCCGCCACGACGTTGAGCTTGCCCCGCCGATAATGGACATCAAACTGGAACTGTTGCAGTTCCAGAGCCCAACGGGCGACTCGTCCGGTAGGACTTTCTATCGAATTCAACCACTTGAGGGCCAGGTGATCCGTTACAACATCGAAGCGATACCCCTCGAGGTAACACTGCAACTTCCGGATAGACCACACGATCGCTAGACACTCCTTCTCAGTTGCGGAATAATTCATCTCGGCCTTCAACAGTTTGCGACTAGCGTACGCGATGACTCTCTCCTGCCCGTCGACTGCTTGGGTCAGCACAGCACCAAGACCATAGTCGCTAGCGTCTGTCTGCAAGACGAACTTGGCGGAAAAGTCCGGACACGCGAGAACCGGAGCCGTAGTCAACTTTTCCTTGAGCTGACGAAGCGCATCCTCCTGCTCCTCCCCCCAAAACCATTTCTTCCCTTTTTTCAGTAATTCTGTCATCGGCTGCACTAAGGTCGCAAAATTCGGTACAAACCGCCTATACCATGACGCCATCCCTAAGCACTGACGCAACTCTTTGCAAGTGGTGGGTGCTTTGAGATTTTGAATGGCCTCTACTTTCTCAGGGTCGGTACAGATTCCCTCCCCGCTTATCACATGCCCGAGGTACACTAGTCGTTTCCGAAAGAAACTGCACTTCTTTCGGTTCAACTTGAGGTTCGCCGCCCTTAGCCGGCGGAACACCTCCCTTAAGTTGGCTACATGTTGCTCCTTGGTTGCCCCTATCACGACAATGTCGTCCAAATAGGCGAAAGCATGAGGTTCCATCTCCGGCCCGATCACGGTGTCTAAGGCTCGCTGGAACGTGGCACAGGCGGAGTGTAAGCCGAAAGGCATCACCCGCCATTGATACAACCCTCGGCCAGGCACAGTAAAAGCCGTGCACTCCCGACTATCGGCCGCCATTGGGATCTGCCAGTACCCCTGTTTTAAATCTAAGGTGGATATGAAACGAGCGTGGCGTAACCTCTCGAGGATGTGGTTGATCCGAGGGACAGGGTAAGCATCCGGAATGGAGTGCGCGTTGAGTTGCCGGTAATCTATGCACATACGCCAGTCTCCAGTCTTTTTCTTGACCAAGACTATTGGGGCGCTGTGCGGACTACGCGACGGCTCGATCGCACCTACCTGAATCAGCTCGTCCACCTGCTCATCGATCACCCTTTGCATGGCCGGGTTCTTAGGGTAGTACCTCTGCTTCAGAGGCTTGTCGTCCTTCAACCTGATCCTATGCTCCGCAATGTGAGAGACCCCTTTCAACCCCTCGAAGAGTGCCAGTTCTGTCTCCAGGAACTCCTGCAGTTCCGGTTCCAGACCCGCTGGCCACTCAGCCTCCTCCTCAGGGGATTCATCTTCCACATCCGTTCCGACCTCCACCATCGCCCGCTCCGATGGGGATTCCATCGTGACGCCGTCGGACGGGCACACTACCCGTGGGCCTGCTGGCGATCGATGAAAAGTGAAACCGGGTGTTCCGCCCTTCTCTTTCCGATCTACCGGCGCCCTTGCCTCATTCTCGGCCATCGTTGCCACTCGGCTGGCGTTGAGCTCCCCGGGCGGTACCCTCGCTGACTCGTTCGCTCGGGCCTGGTCAGCCCCAAGCGGGACTCTGGACCGTGGCGACCCCCTCCTGCGCCTCCTCCTACCACGCCGCTTGGGTTCTCCGCCTTCCATCGACGGGAAACTACTAAGCCCCCCTTCGGCCAGCGCGGCTGGCTCTATTGGCCCCGCAACTGGTAACGGCACAGTCTCCAAAATCAACTTCGCGTTTCCGCACCTCACGGTCGCGCCCATCGCGCACAGAAAGTCCATGCCGAGGATTACGTGGTCCAGCATGGACGGCATAATCAGCATGGGCATGCTTATGACATCTCCGGCCATACCCACGTCGACCCTCAACATCCTCTTCACCTCCAGCGTGGAACCGTCGGCCAGCCGGATCCGCGATTGCACGTCTCGTGCTTCGCCCTGAATCGCCCATTTAGGCACACAGTCCTCACTCATGAAGCTGCGTGTCGCTCCCGTGTCGATCGTGGCCGGCATGGGGCTCCCGCCGATCTCCACGGTGGCGATGATCCGGCCGCCTTCCACTACGAGGGGACACCTTAGAGCCGGGTCGCGGGCACACTGGCGTCGCCCTGACCCTGACCTAGGGGACGCCATGGCTCGTTTCCCGGGTTTCGGGACGCGCAACAATTTTGGGTGCTCCTTCCGCGTTGCCCACACTGCCTACAAAATTCGACCCACGCGTTCGGGCACTCCCTAGCGAAGTGCCCCTCCTGCGCACACTTGTGACAAGCACGGCGCGGATTAAACCTAGGCGCGCCATCCTGGGCCAACATTTGGTTGGTCGCGTCGTTCGGAGCAGGTAACGCTGGGGTGCCTCCAACTGGCGCAACTGCCGACTCCGGCGAGGATCGGAAGGGATTACGGTGCCTCCCCACAGATGCAGGGCTGGGATTCTGATTCCCCCCAGCCGATGCTGCCCTCTGGCCCTTTACACTTTCGTACTCCGCAGCCATTTGGGTTAGCTGACCCAAGGTCGAAAAGTCTTGTCGCCGCACGTACAATTTGTACTCCGGAGCCGCGTTTTCGTACACGCGATGCAAAATCCGTGGAGGACTGTAACCGGCATGATGCATCAATGCCCGAATATCGATAAGAAAATCTTTGAACAACTCGCCCTCGCGCTGCCTGCGGGATCGTATCTGATCCTCCAGACGCTCAAAATACTGCGGCGGCAGGAAGAACTCCAGAAATTCACTTCTGAACTCTGCCCACGGCACGTCCCTTAACCCACTGGATAGAAACCAGCGAGCCGCCCTGTCCACGAATATCTCGCTGACCGCCCGAGACATCCGGTCGAGCTCAATACCGTAGGTAATGGCTCGCTCCTCCAACAATTCCAAAAACTCAGGATCAGTCTGACCGTCATACCTCATTCCCCATTTCCGGACTTGTTCTGCCACAGTCCTTGGTGGCCTGCCCTCCAGCTGTGAACCGGCCACGGGCTGGTCACGGGAAATCCCAGGGGTAATTTCTCGGTCTGGCCTGACCGCGGGCACCACCAATGCTCCGGGAGTGTCGGCCCTGCCGCTCTGAATTTGCGGTGTCTCGAGTAGGTGAGCGCCACTGAGATCTGAGTCAGATCTTAGGCGGCCCCGTCCGCCTAAGTTCGGATCTCCGCCCTCTACTGGGATCTCCAGTGTCTTCGCGTACTGTGCCTCGAGAGCGGAAAGTCGTGCCCAAGTCTCGGGAGAATGGTTCCCCTCACGGATGAAAGCGCAGAGACGCTTTCGAAGATCCTCCACGAGGCCCTCGCTATCTAGGCCGAACTCTTGGGCTACGGCTACCAATTCATCCTTACGACGTTGGTGGACCCAACGAAGACCCACCCCCGGGTTCTTAGACTCACCTGTCTCGACCATGGTCAATTACCAGCCGGTCGTACAATCGCCTCTCTTTGATTTTCGCACTCTTCACACACAAAAAAAAAGTAACCTTTTAGAAAAAAAAACTGTTCTCGTTCTTCTCTTTTTTTTTTTGTTTTATACGCAAGAAAGTGGAAAGAAGCAAATTTTGTTTTTTTTTTTTCCAAAAAAAAACCCTTAAAAAAAACTTTGGGGAAAACCGAATAATCAACACAGAAAAATTATTTTCCTTTTTTTTTTCCCTTTGCACATAAACCACTTCCACTCACAATATTCTTGCGTTTCTTCACTGTTACTTTTATTTTCTTTTTACGTCACTGTTTCATCACACATCACTTTCAGATGTCACTGTTTTTATCGCGCATCACTTTTCAACGTCACTGTTTCTATTGCGCATCACTTTCATCCGTTACTGTCTCTATTGCGCATCACTCTCAAGCGTCACTGTTGCGCGGCCATTTTGTGCTGGCTCTCACGACGTTGACTGCGACGCCCGCTCTCCCGACAGAGCGTACTGAAAACGTTTACTCTCTGCTCGCGACGGCGCGTGCTTGGCTCGCGACGACGACTGCGCTGCCGCTACCGAGTATGCGTGAGTATGGGAAGATCCCGTTTGTTTTTCGGGTCCCTTTTACGTTTTCTTTTCACGCGTGCTTAATTTTGCTACGCTGAAAAGTTAAACGTAGGGTATGGCGGGGTGTATACGACTAGTTATAAACACTCAAATTCGACTTTTTCCACTACGGACAAACATTTATTTGGGCGCAATTGTGGGGTTTTATGCCACTTTTGTGCCACGCCCCTTTTGTGCCTCCAGCGTCCCTGCTCGGGCGCCACTTGTAAAGTAGTTTCTAGCCAGGGTATAGACTCAGTCCGCCAGGGCCAGAACTTACAAGAAATTTGTAAGATTCGCTGGACGCGAGGCAAAGGGTGGGAAATGTTTGACCGCAATGAAAGTACAGCAACCACGACCTCACGTACACCCCAACGACAGGCGCGTGGGACAACTCTATATGGCCAGGGAGCGGTACAGAGTATACTCTGGTGCTCCGCTGGCAGCAAGAACTACGGGGATCTACTGGGAGAAAGTTAGTAGTGATGGCTGCCGGGATTAGTCGCACGGCTAACGGGATCGATTCCTCGTACAAACCAAGAGATAATTAGTAGGGATTATTGCCGGGATTAGTCACACGGCTAACGGGATCGATTCCTCGTCCAAACTACGGGGTATTTAATATGGATTGTTGCCGGGATTAGTCACGCGGCTGACGGGATCTATTCCTCGTCCAAATACTACAGGATAGTTAATGGTTATTAGTAAATAATAAAACTGAGGCTTTGGTTAGATACAACTAAGTTTTATTTCGAGTTTTCTTCTAGATTATGTTTCTACAACTACGCGTTCCCTGCCGCACGTTTTCCTAACCTCTTTACTCACTCTCTTTAATTCTGCGACGCGCCAAATTGCGACGTCCACTCACTTCCACTTCTCGATCGCAACTCCTGAGCCGCTCATTCGCAAGCCACGCGCTAGTGTCGGTCGTACAACTCACCACAGCTTTTGCTCTCTTCACCTCGGAGCTTTCGCTCTCTCACAACGAGGTGAAGAGGCGCTGCGTTCGGCAGTGTTGTACAACCGATCACTAACGCCTGCATGGTCGCAATGGTGACCGTTGCGTTCAAATCTAATTTTAAATCCTAACCGCTACATTGATTAAATGAACCGATTACTTAGGTTTAGTGCGCTCCGTGCGCTTTTCTTTAATTAATAAACTTAAAAATTAACAGAGGCGCTTCATTGCGCGAGGCGAGATCCAAACATTTCTTTCCTTATAAAAATATGAAATAACAAAACCGCTTCGTTGCGGATATCCTTAATCACTGCGGACGGCAGTCCGCGCTAGTGACGAAAGCAGCACGAAGGGTGCGAAGGCGACTAGCATATATACACAGGAAGAATGGAAAATTTGCTATGACTGTCTGATCAGGTCAAGTTATATACCGACCGAAAGGTATCAACTTAACTTACAAATGTGCATACCAAGACTTTTGGAAACTTACCTGGTTCGTGAGATAAACAGGTGTAAGTGGGAGGGGAAAAATTTAAATTATTGGTGCTAATGGGGCCGTTGGAGCCTTTTTGAATTTTTTTTTAATTTTATAATATTCTACTCAAAAATACGCGTCGAATAACACCTTATTCATAAAAATCCGACTATTCGTTCAAAAGATAATTAATTTTGAAATTTTTGGTGGCCTTCCAAAAATGAGATGACAGACTGGTTTGTTTGTTTGTTTGTTTGTTTGTTTGTTTGTTTGTTTGTTTGTTTGTTTGGATCAAATCGTTAATTTAGCTTAAATGTTTGAATGAGGACTTGTTCCTGCTAAATAATCTAGAAACGTTTGTTCTACGACTTTTTCGAAAAATCGCTAGTTTAGCGGGAAATCGCTAAAAACCGCCAAACTTAAAACCGCCATAGCATCCAAACGATAGAAGCTACAGATGTGATCTATATATCGTTGAAAAGGTATTTTGAAGGGCTCTTAGGCATACCTTCAGTTTTTTTTTAGGTAAATAGGTAAACAGCTACAGGTGAAATAAGGTATTTTTCTCCACATTTTGCCGGTTTTTGAAAAAACTCCGCACACGATTTTTTTTTAATTTTCAATATGTTATAGTTTGTACAATTTCGCGTTTTTTGATGTATCATGCATAAATTGTAGTCGATTGGTTTGGAAGATGTAACCAATAACTAAATATATACATTTTACTTTGAATTGCAATAGGACGGCAGCAGCAATTACATTTGACTAACAGTCCAGTAACAATGAAATCTATAATTTGACAGTCATTCTTAGAGATCGCCAGTGGCGCATGGTGTAGAGCGTCCGATTTTTGCATGCGTCCGATTCAGCTTAGGGTCGGGGTTCGAATTCTGGCACGGACAAAACATTTTTTTTAAATTTTTAAATGCAATTATATTATATTTGCGTTAACTGATTTTGATATAAATATTATTTGTTTTTAAAAATTTTGGGTGCGCATATTGAAAATTTCCCGGCAAAGTAACAATGCCAGAAGCATATGTTATATTTATGTGATGCAAAAATGACCAGTGCTGCCAGACAGTTTAGTTTTGTTATGTGACAACGCGACTTTAATTTATTCAAATGAGTTAAGCATTAGAGTCTCTCTGTAAATTAATTTTATTTATACATTTTACTTTGAATTGGAATAGGACGGCAGCAGCAATTACATTTGACTAACAGTCCAGTAACAATGAAATCTATAATTAGACGGTCGTTCTTAAAGATCACCAGTGGCGCATAGTGTAGTGCGTCCGATTTTTGCATGAATTCTCAGTTCGGGTCTCCGGGTTCGAGTTCTGACACGGCCAAAACTTTTTTTTTTTTTATTTTTAAATGCAATTAATTTGTTAGTAGATGATCCGAATAGGTTTTTTTTTAAGGTTTTTCAATTTTAAAATTGTGTTGGCAGAAATCTAAGCTGCAAAATAAAGAATCGCTGTAGTCAGATCTGTCTAAGGTGCTAAGTTTCCGTCAAGTTTGATATGTTCGGGAGACGCGGGTTCAACTCCCAGCGTGAGCAATTTTTCTAAAAATTGTTTTTTATTAGCAGACTGTATTCTATTTTCTATAAACACTAAATTCCTTTTGACAAAGTAGTTTTGTCAAAAGCAGAGGCGATTGCAAAAATTCCTGATATCCCCCAAAAAAACCTCTTTACGCGGTAAAAGTCTAGTGACGAAAACATTTCCATGCCACAAAATTTCTGATATCCAATTTTGTGACGAAATATAATTAATTTTTTATATATGTTAATTTATTATATACTAGGGGGCTCCGCCCCCTGCTCGCTTCGCTCGCCAACCCCCGCTCGTTTATTATATATGCCAAAAAAAAAATTAATATACATACAAAGTAAAAAAAAATTGGCATTCGGCACTTTGCGCAAAAAGCTTCAGCTTCCTTGCACCTAAAAAATAACTTTTTGCGCAGTGCCGAATGCCAATTTTTTTTTTACTTTGTATGTATATTAATTTTTTTTTTGGCATATATAATAAACGAGCGGGGGTTGGCGAGCGAAGCGAGCAGGGGGCGGAGCCCCCTAGTATATAATAAATTAACATATATAAAAAATTAATTATATTTCGTCACAAAATTGGATATCAGAAATTTTGTGGCATGGAAATGTTTTCGTCACTAGACTTTTACCGCGTAAAGAGGTTTTTTTGGGGGATATCTATAATACTGTGGGGTGGCGCGCGCCTAGCACACCTGTGGATTCTAGTCTAACCGGTGAACCGGCCGTAACTATAACTGGTGGAGGTGCTTTGTTGGGTTTTGGTCTGCCTGTTCTTTTTTTCACAACAGCAGATGATTCGGACAATGGAGCAGAACTAGCTGAGTCCGTCGGCACAGCATCCACAAGGGGGACATCCACATCCATCGATGCTATTGGTGTAGCAAACATAGTTTGTGGGGCCGACGGGGTTGTAGGAGTGAGAAACTGTTCCACTGTCGAAAATTGGCTGATCGCTGTCGTCTGCAAGTCACGAGGAGTAGATTTCTTGCGCTTTGGAGACTCACTCAATAGTTTAAGACTATTGAACTGAGCATCCACAGCAAGAAATTGGGCATTAAGCTTGTTAAAGCCCACACTCAAATCCTTGAAACCACTCCTCGTCTGCCTCATAAACGCACGCATCTCAGTCTCAATCTCACGACAGGACTCACATGTCCAGCTGAGTCCATTCCGTTGGGCAACGGCATCCGCTACTAGCCCTGAGTAGCCAGCGCATTTTACATGCACCATATTACTGCAGAGCCAGCAACAAATACTCGGCTGCGCTGCAGTTATCTGCTTTTGGCAGTTTTTTTCACGCAGACAAAATTCATTTTTGACTAATTATTGTAGGGCGTTTGACCACTGTGCAATATTCAAAGCAAACAAATGAGAAATAGCTAAACAGAAAGCACAAACAACAACAAAGATTCAAGGCTTGTAGATGTTTACAAAACCAAGAATCAGAAAAGGAAAGCAAAAAGAAATGCAAGCAACAACAATTAAAAAACTACAAATAAAATTAATCATTTGATTAATCGATTATTTTTATTTTTCGTCGATTAATTGCAATTAATAATCGCGTAGCTTAAATTAATCATATGATTCAATAATCAATAATAATGAAATCGAATTTCACTAGCATTGAAAAAAGTAGTGCTAATGATAATTTATTTAACTAGCATTGAAAAAAGTAATGCTAATGATAATTTCATTTCAGTAGGCGTTGAAAATGAAAAGTAATGAACATTTTTCAGTGGCATTAAGTAATGCTAGTGAAAAACTATTTTAATTACCTTTATTAATTGTTAGTGCGCAAATTTACTCTCTTAAGGTAGCCAAATGCCTCGTCAACTAAAAATTATGATTATTTACTGCATTTACGGGCGTCACAACGACGTTATTAAAAATATATAAATTAAAACTGTCGTATACAAATATAGTATAAATATCGCGAAAAGGTTCAGAGAACAATTTCTACATTTTTCAACATTTAAAAAAAAAAAACAATTATTAATGGTAATTAAAATAGTTTTTCACTAGCATTACTTAATGCCACTGCCAAAATTTTCATTACTTTTCATTTTCAACGCCTACTGAAATGAAATTATCATTAGCACTACTTTTTTCAATGCTAGTTAAATAAAATATCATGAGCACTTCTTTTTTCAATGCTAGTGAAATTTAATTTCATTAGCACTACTTTTTTCAATGCCTACTGAAGTAAAATTTCATTAGCACTACATTTTTCAATGCTACTGAAATGAAATATCATTAGCACTACTTTTTTCAATGCTAATTAAAAAGTAATGATAATGCTTATAGTCACAACTCTGATCTTTATTCATAAATGATCTTAAAATATATAAAGCAATTACAAAATACTTTTTTATTCTATTCATATTTTATAAATCAGAAAAAAGTTTTTTTTGACTTGCAGCCAACTGTATAAGTCGAAATGTACAGAATCCCATTTAACCAGAGTCAAAAGTTCTAAGCAGCGTTCTATGCAGCAAAACGCTATGTGGAACTCAAGCAAACGAGCGAACTCATAGCGGAGTTTGCTGCATGTATTTTGTACAGCTCAGAAAGATTTACAAGCAGCGTTCTATGCAGCAGAACGCTATGTGGAACTCAAGCAAACGAGCGAACTCATAGCGGACTATGCTGCGGGGATTTCGTACAGCTCAGAAACAATTCTGTGCAGCGTTCTCTGCAACAGAACGCTATGACAAACTCACTAAACATTCGAGTTCGTAGCGGACTTTGTTGCAGGGAACTTTTACCATGAAGCAAACGATTCTAAGCAGCATCTTGTACAACCAAACACTATGAGAAACTCAAGCAAACGAGCGAACTCATAGCGGACTTTGCTGCGGGGATTTCACACCTAGAGACGATCGATTCTGACTACAGAGCGCGCTCATGAAAGTTTGCAGAATCAGGGATGTGCAACTTAAATCTGAAACGTTGTGTACAGCGGCCGTATAGAATTCGTTCACCACATGCCTGAATTTCCGGCTGGGTTGCCATGCCTTGCTTCGCCTCGCTTTGCATTGCTGTGCTGTGTCTTGATTTCAATTGTTTTTCAGCTTGCGCCTCACGCTCTCGCTCGACTGCAACTCAATTTTTTCTTATTGAGTGCCATTTCTCTTCTCTATTATTTTATAATATGCGACCGGCCAAGCGATGGCTAAGTGTCACAACATGCTTAAGTTTCAGTTCTGATCTTTTCGGAAAAACTAATGCAGTTGTTACATCAGTTTTATATACTAAAATTAACTTTTATTACAAAAATACCTTCCCACAGTAAAATCTGGCAATTGGCTTCAACTGGCATCTTCATTTAACACATGCTTCTGGATTCGTGTCTTGTCTTTGACTTTACCGCTTCTACCAGCAAGACATAGTGCCTGCCACTGCCCACGATCTATTTCCCGTAGCCACTGCCTCTGACACAGTCAACAACTCGACTTAATTTAAACAACAAATTATACAGGATAACATTGTTCACGGCACTGCGATGAGCGTATTTTGTTTGTTTTCAACCTACAGCTTGCTATTTTCACTCTGAAAATCCTCTAACTTAAAATTTTCGAACCAATTTCACACCACACCATTAACAACACGTTCTGTTTGCTTATGTTTTATTTTATTTCAATTTGTTCTACCTTTGCGTTTTGTTACACAAATACAAAGCGTGCACGTTTAACTTTTGATTAAGATCAATCTACAAGCATAATTTCCAGCATTTGGCTGAAAACAACTCAATTTTTTGATTTTTCGATAACTACTAAAAGAATCTAACCTAACGTAATATCTTTCCTTTGTTTGAGTTTACATCTCAAAACTAAGAACTTAAAATTAAACACAGGAAACTTTTTCCTCGTTCAGCTTTCGATATAAAGCCAGACATTTCTCTTTTCAATACTCAAAATTACCAAGAATAAAATCCAGACTAGATTTTTCTAACAACTTGCAATTTCCATTCTGGAAATCCGTCTAATTCAAAATTTCAGAGTATCTAAAATCCGCCAACTCAAACCAACTTTGCACCATTTTTAACAATACGTTTTGGTGTATTGTTTTATAGTGACGAAAACATTTCCATGCCACAAAATTTCTGATATCCAATTTTGTGACGAAATATATTAAATTTTTTATATATGCTAATTTATTATATACTAGGGGGCTCCGCCCCCTGCTCGCTTCGCTCGCCAACCCCCGCTCGTTTATTAAATATGCCAAAAAAAAAAATTAATATACATAAAAAGTAAAAAAAAAATTGGCATTCGGCACTTTGCGCAGCTTCTTTGCACCTAAAAAAATAACTTTTTGCGCAGTGCCGAATGCCAATTTTTTTTTTTACTTTTTATGTATATTAATTTTTTTTTTTGGCATATTTAATAAACGAGCGGGGGTTGGCGAGCGAAGCGAGCAGGGGGCGGAGCCCCCTAGTATATAATAAATTAGCATATATAAAAAATTTAATATATTTCGTCACAAAATTGGATATCAGAAATTTTGTGGCATGGAAATGTTTTCGTCACTAGACTTTTACCGCGTAAAGAGGTTTTTTTGGGGGATATCAGAAATTTTTGCATTTGTACAGACAGATATGTATTATTTATTAGAAAAGAGGAATTAAATTGCCTATATGTAAAATATTTTAAAGTGATTTAAAACGTAGATTTTTCTCAAATCGCCTATGAAATATTTTCCCACCTGTAGCTTTTTACCTATGTACTCCAGAAAAAGTATATATTATATATATTTATAAATAGATTTCGATCTTGCTGTAATCGCAATTATAAAATACTTTATCTGCCGCAAAAATAATTCACCACTTGCAAGGAGAATATTTCCACATGCACTGCAAGCAGTGCAAGTAGTGTACATGCAGTAGTGCCAAGATAAAAGGTATATTCAGTTAACAGGTAATATCTTGCCCAAACGAATTTTGACAGATATATGTTATATGTCAAAAAACGCGGAATGGAATTATCTTCAACATATACCATATTTAAAAGTTATTTGAAACACAGATTTTTCTTAAATCGCCAAAATGTGAGAAAAAATACCTTTTTTTACCTGTAGCTTTTTACCTGTGTTCTTCAGCAAAAAAGTTTACAGCTATGCTTAAAAGCCCTCCGAACTACCTTTTCAACGATATATAGAACACATCTGTAGCATCTATCGTTTGGATGCTATGAGGGTCAATTTTAGCGGTTCTTAGCGATTTCCCGCTAAACTAGCGGTTTTTCGAAAAAGTCGTAGAACAAACGTCTCTAGATTTTTGAGCGGGAACAAGTCCTCATTCAAGCTTTTAAGCTAAATCAACGATTTGATTCATACAAACAAACAAACAAACAGACTGACTTTTCATCTCATTTTCGGAAGGCCCCTAAAAATTTCAAAATTAATTATCTTTTGAACCAGTAATCGGATTTTGATGATCGAGGTGTCATTCGACGCTTATTTTTGATTATAATGGTAAAAAATTCAAAAACAATTCAAAAAGGCTCCAACGGCCCCATTAGCTCCAATAATTTAAATTTTTCCCTTCCCACTTACACCTGTTTATCTCAAGAACCAGGTGAGTTTTTAAAACTCTTAGTATGCACATTTGTAAGTTGAGTTAATACCTTTCGATCGGTATATAACTCGACCTGATCGGACAGTCATAGCAAATTTTCCATTCTTTCTGTGTATATATGCTAGTCGCCTTCGCACCCTTCGTGCTGCTTTCGTCACTAGCGCGGACTGCCGTCCGCAGTGATTTTATTTTATTTGACTATAGTCTGGCTTTCTCAAATTTTTTATCTCTTCCTTTACAAAATTACAGAGCGCGTACGTTTAACTTTAGATTAAAGTCAATCTACAAGCATAACTTTTCAGCACTTGGCTGAAAAAAATGTAAATCTCTTAAATTTTTCATAAAGATATAAAAAAAAATAAATTCAAAAATTTAACCTTACGTAATATTCCTCCCTTGCTTGAGCTTACATCCCAACACTAATAACTTAATTAAATACAGGAAACTCTTTTCCCGTTCAAGTTTTTCTATAAAGCCGGACTTTATTAATTCTTCAAAAGTTACTAAGAGTATAACCCAGCTTTGAACTGGACTAGTGCTAGTGCTCTTCCTCGCTGCCGTGCCGGTGCCCCTCCTGTCTGCATCAAGATTTAATTTTTTCTGCTGTACTCCATCTCCATCTCAACAATGGATAACAAAAATTCTGAAATGAATAATATCAACTTGGGCAACCAATCAATTTTCAACCAAGAGAAGACCATCTATCACTCAATCACTACTGACACAACCCCTGATTGCCCCGCCATCAGAATTGTCAGATATTTTTAGTCTTTTGTCACCTAACGCAGAATCCCTGCCATCACAACTATCAACAATGTCCTTGAAATCATCATTGACTCCCTCCCATGCTCCGCAGGGCATTTTGCCCATTGAGAACGCCGATGAAGTTTTTTCCATTTGCAGTATAAGCAAAAACGGCAGCATATCCTCGACTCAGAGCCCTGACTGTCATTTGTTTTACTATCTGCACAGGAACCTTAACAAGTCGACTCGAATCAAATAAGCTGTCCACCCCCAGCTAACAACTCTGTCACAAAATCTCAATTGAGATACAATACTAAATCAACACAAATCTTGATTCAATCTTCTAAGATTATCAAGATTTTTGATATACCCTCTCCCAGCAAACATTTGGGCGATTGTACAATCGTCCATCGCCGAAAAGAGTCTTCTGCGAGTCGAGCAGGAGATCAATAGAAGATGAATCTTCCCAGATGATTGTTTAACGATAGAAAACTGTCAATCGATTGTTTAGAGATACCAAAAACACCAAAATAAGCTCCACGTCTAAAGCAATTCAATTCAGATATTTGCTAGTACTTCAAAGTGTTGGTCCCGTAGCTCACTAGCTAAGGTTGCCGACCAGTCATACTCCGAACTTTCAATGTTGAGGTTCGATTCCCCGCTGTAACATAATCTGCTTTGACATAGAAAGCTCTTTAGTTGGCGCGTGTCTCTTAATAACAATAAATTAATCAAAATAAAATAATTGTCAAAGGGTCGTCTCTCAACCTTTTTCTTTTTTAGAAAGTAAGCCATTTTCCCGAATCTTCTTAGGAGAGTCGCGGAAGAGTCGTTTGGAAGACTCACAAAAGAGTCTTTCCGGAAGTGGCTCACTCTCTAACAAAAGGAGATCAAAAAGCGATGAAAAGGCGATATCGCCTCAAACTGCTAGGCGACTCGCCTGAGACTCTCTGGCGATTAAAAATGTTTGCTGGGCTGTAGTATCGTGCAGTAGGCGTTGCTACACGTGTGTTGAATATGTACATGTAGATTGTAATATAGAGGCAGTCTATCCCGAGCAGCTACAGAGTACAGACGTGTTTTACTGAATATTACATTGGCGACGAGGATAAACTAAGTTGGGCAAGTGTTGTAAAAAAAAAAATAAAAAAAAAGTTGAAAAGTTGTTGAAAAGTGTTGGTGAAAATTTGTAAGTCGCAATTAACTTTGCGCATAAGTTGAAAAGTCGCAATGAAGTGGTTCCTTGCGCAAAAAGTCGCAGTGAAATAGTTGCTTGCGCACATGCAGTGATAAGTCGATACTGCTGCAGTGATAAGTCGATACTGCGTGTTATCGTTAAAACAGCCGGAAACATGTTGTACCTATTATACAGGTTAATGCTTTACATATATCGGTCAGATTATGTAAATCTATCACATCGCGCAACATAGCTGTTTTACATAACATTTTGAAAAACAGCTTGCTGAAAAAATAAAAATGTTGGGATGTGATTGATTTTGTTTTGTGTTTTTTTTTTCAGAAAATGCGAAACGGAGATGGACCAGCACCATTTCATTTTGGGGATGACGGTTGCGCATCTGAGTGGAAGAAGTGGTTGCGTGGCTTCGATATTTATGCCAAAGCTATGAACATTACCAGAGGGACAGAGAAGTTGAACTGGATGCTCCATTTCGCTGGACCCAAAATACAAGCAGTCTTCTCTTCATTGCCCGAAGATGAAGAACACAAGACTCAAGGTCCTTTCGCGAGTGGCTATGTGTTTAAAAGCAATGCATATATCAAAGCAGTGAACCGGCTGAGCAAATTCTTTGAGCCCAAACAGAATCAGTCATTTGAACGTCACGTATTCCGTCAAATGCGGAAAAAAGAAAAAGAACCGTTCAATATGTTTTTGGTAAGGTTGCGGGAACAAGGCGAGCGTTGCAATTTATACGAGCAAACAGATGAAAATATTTGTGACCAATTAATAAGTGGATGCTACTCAGATACTCTGCGTCGCAGAGTATTAGAACGGGGAGATGGCGACTTAAACAAAATTATAAGGATGGCTCAATCACTGGAGTCTATACTCAAACACCAGGACCATTTCCAGAAACATAAATTGCCAGAGACGAGAATATTTGTAAAATCTTTAATTCACGTCCACGTTTTGATGAAAGCTGCAAAGGGTCATGTGGGCGCTGTGGCGCTAGAGGACACAAATCAGCCGATCAAGAATGCCCAGCCAGAGGAAAAAGCTGCTATCGTTGTGGTCGAAAGGATCATTTTTCTAGAAGATGTTTGCTGAAGGACGAAAAGGAAAATTTTAAACGTAAATCCTCTTGGCAAAATGAAAGCCCTTCATCGGCAAAAGTACAACGTGAAGATGTGCGGATGGTGACAGCTGAATATGAGGATATATTCTGATTGGAATCACAATGAAAGGAGATGAAGTGGGATGTGGTAGTTAAAGGACAATTCGTAACAAATAAAAAAGTAACAACCTCTGTCAGACGATAAACAAGAACCCGGAAATACCAGATCGTTATCAAGCTGGACGATTGAGAAATGGACATGCATTGCGAGGCAACTAATTCAAGATTTATAAAAAAAAAAGAAAGGAGTAATGTAGTATCGTGCAGTAGGCGATGCTACACGTGTGTTGAATATGTACATGTTGACTATAATAAAGAGGCAGTCTATTCCGAGCAGTCATAAAATACAGACGTGTTTTACTGAATATTACACCCGCCACCGATGAATGCCCCGCAACCACTGCCACTGCCAGTGCCAGTGCCGATGACGACGTCCTCAATGCAGACCAAGTGCAGGGGATAGTCGTCAGCGGTGTCACAACTTGGCACCAGCAGCGACGCCGGCGCCACCTGCTGAACGGACCCGATTCCTCTGTTATATGTGTGTTTTTGAGAAGTGATAGATGTACAGGGTGGCGCAAAAGAAGTCATCCGATGTGGTTTGGCTCTCATTTTTTTTCTAAATGAAAAATTTTGATTCTGTTTTTTGATTATGTTTATGCGAACCTTAAGAATTTTATTGGTTTAGGCGAGAAGATGACATCGGACAAGTGTTCGCTGCCAGAGCTCATGACCATACGCCCGTTTTATGGCATTTTCCATTACTTTTGCCAGAACTTCGGGCGACAGGTTCTCGCATTCCTGGCGAATATTTTCCTTAAGGGCTTCAAGAGTTTGCGGCTTGTTGACGTGAACCTGCGACTTTAAAAAAACCCCATAAAAAGAAGTCTGGAATGGTTAATTCGGGTGATCTGGCCGGCCAGTGCAAATATCAAAAACGAGAGATAAAGCGGTTATTATTATTACATTATTACAATTATTCTGCGTTCTTGCGGAGTAAACCGATTTATGGCTGGTCGATTTGTATTCTGCATTTGTTTACTTCACAAATGTCAAAACCGAATTGATATTTGACGCCATTTGCAAAAGATATAGCGCTTTCCAATAGGGTGATTACTTTTGCGCCACCCTGTATGAGAAATACTTCACCCAGGACATACATTCGGATCGATGTTGTTCATTATATGAAAAACTGGGCCGATTTTATGAAGACTGAGAAGAAACTCGTGAAACGCTTTTATCTGTTCGGAATTGGCCAATTGATACTATGCACCGATGAAGACGATGCTAAAAAAGTTATCAAGGCATTGTTGATTATTTCCATGGCAAAGAAAGGTGGAGAAGGGGCCTCTATTCTTAAGGATGCAGTGAAATTCATTGAAAACCGTGCAAAAGAGCCGTCACTACATCAGCAAGATATAAAAGCTATTGTTGATACTGCTGAATCAACTATGGAAGATAGTTCAGGTCAATAAAATAATCTGTAATATATTGATATAAGTATTGCATACAAATTAATTTATATTTGATTCATTCCAACAGGCTCGACTCAGATGACATGACTGGTTATCTTGCACAATGGGCCAAATCCATAAAAAATGAAATTATTGTGATCCTGGAAAACGAAGCAGGTGATAATTTGAACCCTCGCGAATGCGAGAAATTTGCATCACGCCTATTGAAGCAAATACGCACGATTCCGTTGTGGTCCGGAATTCGGCGAAACAATTTCGGATATGGCAGGATTCCAGCAAGCAGCGCTCCAGTTGAGAGCGATTTCAAGTCCATCAAAAAGGAGGTATTGAAGACGAGATGTCGAATTGACCTGGGTGCAGAAAAGCTTATAAATTACTTTAACGGAAGCACAAAGTTGATTGACTGCTCTCTAAACAAAAATCACATGCTCCCCCTTCTCACGTTGAAAACAGTTTTGAATCGACTTACTACGATCAAGATGTCAGTGTGGAACCTGCAGATGGAAATAATGGCTTCGAAGCTGCAGATCAAGAGACCCTAATAGATGCCAATTCGAATCTGAATGACATATCACGGACCTCGGATCATAAGAGCAGCGAATCATATTTTAATCTTGATAATCGCCCGGAAATGAGTTGCATTGACCAATACCAAAGTATTGAAACTGATATTAGAAATATAACCCCGACTTTAAATTGCGCATCATTGACTAACCTCACATACGACCATGCAACGAAGAGACAACTCAGTGAAGATGAATCCATTGGGTCTTTGTAAGAAAGATGTAAAGTCTGTTGAATTTCTTGAAGACGATGACCTTAAAAGAATCATTTGCCGAGAATGTTTCGAGAGCTCAAATAACTCTCCTAGAGTGGCCTTAAACAGCATTGAAAACGGGCGTGGTTTAGGGCAAATACAGAAGAAAAAGAAACGCGCTTTTTACTTGAATAATGAGAATCAAGATATAAATGATCTCTTTACTACAAAGTGTCATCCTTTGCCAATTTTGTAAAATGGCAACAATCCAACTCTGGGCCTGGTGACTGTAGGAAAATCTACCTTTTCGTTACACAATACTTGTCCTTTCGACAGTATGTTCCAGTTGATCCTGGCCGGAGTATCGGACTCGGAGCAAATTCAATAGTACGTGCAAAAGAAACGAGCTAGCAACGAATTGTACGATGCAGTCCTACAGGTTTTTGATGGCAAAATTGATGCGAACACGTACAAGAATAGAGCACAAGTCATGCTAAATTTCCTAAGAAAAACACCCAAGCCAAACCACATCGAAGACATTGATTGCAACTGTAATGTTGTCAGCCTGGCTAACTTCATTTTCAAGGCAACTCCATCTTTTAAGGAAATTTCCATTTGTTCTCAGGGCTGCAATCCGAGAATTACAGAGTTTCCCACAATCACAATAACTCCAAAGGAATTGACGGGAAACCTTGAGTATGCCATTGAACAAAACGTTGCATCAGGAACAAGATGTCGACAAGGAACTTGCCGAAACGTTAACAAGAACAGAATTCACGAGATGGGTACATAATATAAATTACTGTGATAAAAACTGCTCGATTCAAATTTTCTTTTTAAATTTTTAGAAAACATCGTCCTGATTGGAGTGGATATCGATCATCGGGTCAAAATATCTACGATACCCAGGACAATCAAAAGCCCTAAAGACGGAGAGACCTACCGATTGATGGGGTTCGTTGATTACGTGGGACCATCGGTGACGACACGACTTTCAACTACCATTGGTCACTACAAGGCCTTCGCAAGAAGGAACGCAAGCTGGACGGTGTATGACGATATGCACAAGAAACCATTCAGCTCTGGTGAAAATTCAGTGGTGAAACCGGAATTACTTTTTTATGTAAAAGTATAAAATAATAGTGGGATTCCGGAAAGCGTTTTAGATTTGGCTTAGATTTGGTTTAGATTTCGCAGTCAGCTGTTGACAGCTGCTCCATACAAAATTTTCAGTGTGCCCAGAGCAAATCAGGAAAATGTGGTCACACTATTTGATTTCGTGAAATCAGCTCTGAGGCTGATTTCGTTTTGATTCGATTGATTTCGATTTGGTTTCAAACTAAATCTCATTATTTGTGTGACATTTGGTGTTTGTTTACATTCTGCTGTCATATCAATATGGACAACGTAATTCTTATGCATTTAAAGTTTTTATAAATAAATAAATATATATTTAATGCTTTTTAGGATGCTACCAGCTGTTCACGAAGTCTAAAACAAATCAGTGTGCAAAAAGGGTCGTTCCGTCAACTGATTTAGATATGGTTAAAAATAATCTAAACCAAATCTAAAACGCTTACCGGAATCCCACTAATATCTTTTCACATGTACAAGGTGGCGCAAAAGAAGTCACCCTATTGGAAGATGCTCTCATTTTTGCAAATGGCCGCCAATGTCAAATCTGTTTTGACATTTGTGGACTAGACAGATACAGAATACAAGTGAATAAGCCATGGAGCGATACACTCCCCAAGAACGCAGAATAATTGTAATAATGTAATAATAATAACCGCTTTATATCTCGTTTTTGATATTTGCACTGGCCGGCCAGATCACCCGAATTAACCATTCCAGACTTCTTTTTATGGGGTTTTTTTAAAGTCGCAGGTTCACGTCAACAAGCCGCAAACTCTTGAAGCCCTTAAGGAAAATATTCGCCAGGAATGCGAGAACCTGTCGCCCGAAGTTCTGGCAAAAGTGATGGAAAATGCCATAAAACGGGCGTATGGTCATGAGCTCTGGCAGCGAACACTTGGCCGATGTCATCTTCTCGCCTAAACCAATAAAATTCTTAAGGTTCGAATAAAAATAATCAAAAAACAGAATCAAAATTTTTCATTTAGAAAAAAAATGAGAGCCAAACCACATCGGATGACTTCTTTTGCGCCACCATGTACATGTGATTGTTGAAACAATCATGGCTGTGTTTTTATGTTTAAATTAATATCTTGAAATTGAAATAAATAATTAATTTGTTTTCTTTACAAAATATGGATTGTTAAAAATATAGTTTCAAAAATTAACAAAAATCTTGTGGGAGTGTTATTTTATTTTACTTTATTATTATTTAAAAAAAAAAAAACTAAAATAAAGAGCGGCAAAATTAATTTTTTCACGAATAAATTACGGATAATTAACGGCAAATTCCAGGATGAAAAGATTTCGAAAATTGTCAAAATTGTGGGAGTGTCTTGCTAACTTGATATCAAGTTAGCAGAACATTAATTTTTTTTTTTAAATAAATGAGCGGCAAAATTAATTTTTTCACGAATAAATTACGGATAATTAACGACAAATTCCACTATAAAAAGTTTTCGAAAATTGTCAAAATTGTGGGAGTGTCTTGCTAACTTGATATCAAGTTAGCAGAACATTAACTTTTTTTTTTAAAATAAATGAGCGGCAAAATTAATTTTTTCACGAATAAATTACGGATAATTAACGGCAAATTCCACTATAAAAAGTTTTCAAAAATTCTCAAAATTGTGGGAGTGTCTTGCTAACTTGATATCAAGTTAGCAGAACATTATTATTTTTTTTTTTTAAATAAAAGAGCGGCAAAATTAATTTTTTCACGAATAAATTACGGATAATTAACGGCAAATTATCCATCCCTTAAAAGTTGTTTTTTTCGAAAATGTTTAGCTAACTTGATGCACATCAAAAAGTCGCAATGAAATAGTTGCTTGCGCACATGCAGTGATAAGTCGATACTGCTGCAGTGATAAGTCGATACTGCTGCAGTGATAAGTCGATACTGCATGCTATCGTTAAAACAGCAGGAAACATGTTGTACCTATTATACAGGTTAATGCTTTACATATATCGGTAAGATTATGTGAATCTAAGACATCGCGCAACATAGCTGTTTTACATAACAATTTTGAAAACGGTTTAAAAAAAAAAATGTTGGGATGTGATTGATTCTCTTTTGTGTCTTTCAGAAAATGCGAAACGGAGATGGACCAGCACCATTCGATTTTGGGGATGACGGTTGCTCATCTGAGTGGAAGAAGTGGTTGCGTGGCTTCGATATATATGCCAAAGCCATGAACATTACCAAAGGGACGGAGAAGTTAAACTGGATGCTCCATTACGCTGGACCTAAAATACAAGCTGTCTTCTCTTCATTGCCAGAAGATGAAGAAGAACACAGGACTCAAGGTCCTTTCGCGAGTGGCTATGTGTTTAAAAGCAATGCATATACAAAAGCAGTGAACCGGCTGAGCAAATTCTTTGAGCCCAAGCAGAATCAGATATTCGAACGTCACGTTTTCCACCAAATGCGTCAGAAGGAGAAAGAACCGTTCAATGTGTTTTTGATGAGGTTGCGGGAACAAGCTGATCGATGCAATTTTTACGAACGAGCTGATGAAAATATTTGTGACCAAATCACAAGTGGGTGCTACTCAGATACATTGCGCCGCAGAATATTAGAACGGGGAGACGGCGATTTAAACAAAATTATAAGGATGGCTCAGTCACTGGAGTCTGCGCTCAAACAACAGGAACATTTCCGGAAGCATGAGTTGTCAACAGAGGTTAATTCATAACAGCGAATTTGCAAAATCTTCAATTCACGACAACGATTTGGTACAAGCTTAGAAGGGACATGTGGGCGCTGTGGTGGAAGAGGACACAAATCATCCGATAAGGAATGCCCTGCCATAGGGAAGAAGTGCTATCGTTGCGGTCGAGGGGATCATTTTTCTAGAGTATGTTTTCAGAAGGTGGGAAAAAGTCTTAAGCGCAAATCTCCTTTGCAAAATGGACTCCCTACATCGGCAAAAGTATCACGCGAGGATGTGGGGATGGTGACAGCTGAGGATATTCTCTCGGAATATGAGGATATTTTCTGATCGGAAACGCAATGAAAGGACAAATGAAGTTGAAGAAGGAGATGAAGTGGGAAAGGATATTACATAACAAATAAAAAGTAACGGCCTCTGTCAAAAAAAAAAGAAAGGTGTAATGTAGTATCGTGCAGTAGGCGTTGCTACACGTGTGTTGAATATGTACATGTAGATTGTAATATAGAGGCAGTCTATCCCGAGCAGCTACAGAGTACAGACGTGTTTTACTGAATATTACACCCTCAATACTTTTTTTAACTATTCACTAAATGGCACTCTCACTTGCACTTCCTGACAGATAATATCCGCGTTCCCAGCCTGCGAGCTGGGCACAAGAGAACGCCCTCATCAGGACCGCCCGCTGCAAGATTGTCTCCATCTCCAACATCGATAACTATCGCATCACTGGCATGCGCAAGCCTTCACCATAATCTGCTCTATCACTAATTCCGTCATTGACCTCAATGGAGACTGTCATCACTGGCTCATCACGGAACACACTGTCGCCCCTCCAAACTCATAAGTTTTTAACCCTTTAAATTAAGGTCCAATAAGGACATTGCTGACTCGTAATACAATCTAAAATCTAAAATTCACAAACTTTACGCAGCCTAAAGGTGCATTTAAACTAGTTGTCGCAGCGTCAATTTCAGGAAAGTCAACTATTGGCAACCAAGGTCAAAGCACTATTTGCGTTTACATTAGTTGACCAAAAAACATGTTTGGCAACTACTTTTCCAGTTGGTCAACGCAAGAGCTAGCAACGCATTGTCGATGAAGTTGACAGCTATTTAAACTCGTTGACATTAAAATTCATTGACGTTTGCATTGAAATTGCTGTTTAGTTGACATCGATATTTTGTATCAATCGAACTTGCTTGATTGGTAAACATAAACAAGTGGAAAGTACACATAAATTTGTATTTTACATATTTAATATGTGACTTTTTTACAATAAGATAAAATGAGTTTGACGACATCACCAAGAAAGCGCAAAATAGCATCAGCATTGTTGCCTAGAGGATGAGGAGGAGGAGCAAGAGCGTAAAATGCGAACACTGACAACGTGGTGCAAGAGCTCTATTTGGAGCGTGAATAGAGTTGCTTTTTTCCGTAAATTCTGGATCCATGTTTTTTTTAAATCCAAACTTGTTAACTTTTGACTTATTCAAATTAAATAGTGTGCAATTTTGCTTTGTTAGAGGTGGCCAAATATCGATGTGCCATCAATCGATAGCTTCCGATAGTAATCGGTTTCAACCATGCAACCCAAAAATATCTTCGTTTTAATATATTGTTACTTGCCGACAGTTTATCGCATCCGAATATCGATTGCCAGCTAGCTCACGGCATTTCCAGGGATGGATAAGACCCTCGATAGACGGATAGTCGGGTAACATCAATTTATTTATTTCCTGAATTTCATCGGTCATCTGTTCTGGCGTTCCTGTTTGAAAAGAAGGGAAATTTTGGTACTGACAAATGGCCAGTACCTGCGTCGCCCACCCTACCATTAGTTGATCATGGTGAAATGAGATCAACTCCCTACTCCGGCCACTCCAGCCGTGCGTCAGTCCACTTCACCCCATATTAAGATTATTACTCAAATTGTTCCATTAGAACTTAATACAAGACATTTATTTAACTAATTCTAGCATTTTGTTTTATGTTTCTATTATTTCAGTTCATTTCAGATATTCAACTCAACCTGGCTGAGACACCCTAAACACCACCTAACGCTCGAGCAGTCAGAGAAGTTCTAAAGGGGACACAGGGGCTGCTGACAACAACAAATTAAATTAACAAATATAAATTAAGAGAAATAAATAATAAGTTAAACAATTAAACAAACATATAAATAAATAATTAAATAAATAAATAAACAAGTGTGTAAATAATAAGTAAATAAATGTATAAATTAATAAATAACAAATAAATTAAATGATCAATAATAAATTAATGAATTAATAGGATTTATATATAAGTCGTGGATTTGTATGTGGCCTTAAATTTGTATGTCGCCTTAAATTGGCAGCAAAGGCATATAAATAAATATTGCCAGTTATCTTCCTCTATATATGTGTGTGTTTGTGTTGTTTTTTTAATTATTCAATGTTTTAATTTAATTTATGTTATTATTTAGTGAAACGCCTGTACATTTTCCCTACTTGCCACGGCAAACGTAACGCAGGGGTGTTTAATGCAGGGCTTCGGCTTCTGCCTCTTGTTGTCTCTCTTTAGTTCATAAAAAGGAGTAAAAATGGCATAAAAACCTTGTGGCCACCCAGAGGCGGTGGCCAGTCGCTCCTCCGGTGGCGCCCTCCTGCGTACTTCCCTAGCCAAAATCGTGCTCTGCCGGCTGTTGGTGCAAAAATGGCGCTGCTTGCCACCAATAGCCGCGAGTCTCACAGAAAGATCTCTCGTTTGAACTGTTACCAAATCTTCTTAAAAATCTTCGCCGTCTCCGTTTGAATTAATTTTAATTGTCTGTTATAACCTGGGAGCTGGCTGTTCATCCACGTTTTTCTTATCCTCAACTTCTTCTTCCTCACAAAATTGTTCAGTTCCCCAGTAAAGGAATCAGGAAAAAAATACTAGAAAAGGGAAATTCGCCGGGTGGCAACCCGCCCTCAGCCCTGAAAATCAGCATATACAGAAATACTCCACACTGATCTTTGCTCCTCACACAATCACCTGTTGTTGTTGACCGCAAATATACATTGCGCATTTTCGTTTTTATTTTTGTTGATGTACGAAATAAATGCATTTCGTAACAATATATTTAATATACTATGTTTGTAGAGGGGTGGAAAACTTCCTTCTTGATGTGAGGGCCAATTAAAAACACTTCGCGTTTCACGTTATTAAAAACTTATATTTATTGACGGACGCGTGTGCGCGGTTTCATGTAGGATTCTATACTAAAAACTTCATGTAAATTACAATTATGCTTAAGCCTATGTTAAAAACAAATGTTGCAAACATTTCGGGCAATTGTTGACAACAGGAAAAAAGGACCTTGTTCATTGCATACTTTCGGGCATGAACATACTATATTGTATAAAATATATTTGTAAATAATTAATAATGTATTTTATTAAATTTATGATTTTATAATTATGATTTTTAATACAGTTCTCCGCAAAAAAATGTTATTCAACCAACAATGATGGTGAAATCGAAGTGTTTGCCACCTCTGTCATGTACACAAAGTTTGTCAACACAAAGCAAAAGAATAAACATGAAGTCAATTTGAATTTCCATTGTCAACGAGTCAATTACAAGTTCAATAGTTGACAATAAGTGTTTACACTATGTTTACACTCACAATGTCAACTAACGTTTTTCGCATTGTCAATTTATAGTCAACGCAGCTGTTGACAGTGTTGACCCCTGTTTACACTAGGATTGACTAAGTTGGCATCAAAATTGACTTGTTTGTCAACTAGTCTAAATTCACCATAAAACTGTCGCAAATCTATTTAATTTAGAACAGAATACATATCTTTTACCACTTTGGTAATTGACTCCCTTTTTGACTTCTTTTTGGCAATTTTACAAAATATATTAAAATCAAAAATTCCACTTAATCAAAAATATCACTCGGTCAATCAGAAGCATAAAATTTTCTAGAACTCTGAATACCAAAAATACATGAAAAACTGTATAGCATTATAAACTCAGTATAAATACGTATATACATGGAAAAATTGTTTAGAATAAAAGACCAAAATTATCCAAAGAATTTTAACTTTTGCTCTGTCAAACCGGCCAACTATAGCCATTTGAAAATCTCTCGTTATCACTCTGGGAAAAAATGAAATCAATCAATTGTGTGTGTGTCCAGTCCTTAATTACCCGAAAATCATTAAATCACAATTGATAAACAGACTGAAACAATCCGAAACTATCTTAACATTGCCATTCTGCAATTAATTTTAAACTTATCATGCCAGCAGGCACCCAAATAATCCTTCACCTGCGCTTTACATAATCTAATCTAATTACTAACTCTTATAAAATCAAAGATAAACCAAACAACTTTATCTTTAAAAATCAAATACATGAAAAACTGTATTAACCACTCTAACTCTGTCAAACCGACCAATCATAGCCACTCAAAAACCCTTTTTACCTCTCTGGTAAAGAAGAAATCAAAAACCTCCGCCTCAAGGATCACAATAGGGAAGATCTGCTGCCGGCGGCGCGCTCATCCCCCATCCCTTGCCTGGATTCAAATGAAGTCCCTTTCAGGGATACTCTCACTGAAAGCTCACTCTAAAAATCATCTCTCGCTAACCCCTCCCCTTTAAAATAATGAAGAAACAGAAGTGAAGTTATTTGTTCTAAGATGAACTTGGGCCTCTGAATTCAAAAATGAGCTCAGAAAAGGTGTACAAGGCTTCGTTCACCTGTAAGGTGACAAAATGTGAAAAGTGACTCAAGGCTCTTTTGGGGCCATCAGTGAAAAAAGACGGTTGAAAATATGTTTACAGCTTAGATTTGTCATTTATCTATTGCTATGTAACACCAACCAAATAGATTTTGTTGTGTGTACAGAATAAGAGCAGATTGAAATTGACC
Source organism: Drosophila suboccidentalis (assembly GCA_037043435.1). Lineage (NCBI taxonomy): Eukaryota > Metazoa > Arthropoda > Insecta > Diptera > Drosophilidae > Drosophila > Drosophila suboccidentalis. The sequence continues at coordinate 88,319 of JBAMBK010000238.1, forward strand.
CTTCCGAGATTTTTCGCGAAAGAAAAACGGAAAAAACACATGGCATGTCTTAATCAAAAAAAAAAGCACCATTAAAAGCTTCCGTGCTTTCAAGCATGTTGCAAATGTCAAGCTGTGTTTATTAGCAACAGTTAAAAAATATTTTCATGTTGAAAAACGGATTACTTTTTTAGTTATTGTGATTTAACGGATAAGTGTCTCGAGGCATGCTTGGGTGTTAGAGGGTTAAATGCACCTACCATTGTCAATAAACTACTCTCATCACAACTGACGGCTTATGGCAAAAAAACATACTCCCAGCATATATTGGAAACGCTTGGGTGGACTGCACACGCGACGTCACTTCTACGCTTCATACACAATCGCTCGTATTTTGTACATCACTGCGGACGGCAGTCCCCGCTAGTGACGAAAGCAGAACGAAGGGTGCGAAGGCGACTAGCATATATACACAGGAAGAATGGAAAATTAGCTATGACTGTCCGATTATATACCGATCGAAAGGTATCAACTTAACTTAAAAATGTGCATACTAAGACTTTTGTGAACTCACCTGGTTCGTGAGATAAACAGGTGTAAGTGGGAGGGGCAAAATTTAAATGATTGGAGCTAATGGGGCCGTTGGAGCCTTTTTGAATTTTCGTTGAATTTTTTACTATTCTAATCAAAAATACGCGTCGAATGACACCTCAATCCGACCACTCGTTCAAAAAATAATAAATTTAGAAATTTTTAGTGGCCTTCCGAAAATGAGATGAAAAGTCAGTCTGTTTGTTTGTTTGTCTGTTAGTATGAAAGCGTTGAAATATCTGAAATCGGTGAATGAGGACTTGTTCCCGTCACTTGTTCTAGTGACGAAAACATTTTCATGCCCCAAAATTTCTGATATCCAATTTTGTGACGAATAATATTAAGTTTTACATATAAATAATTAAAAAAAAAAATTTTTGCATTTGGCACTGCGCAAAACAATGAGTTTTATTTGGTATGAAGAATTGAGACATTTTAGCGCAACGTGCCGAGGGCCAAAAATTTTTTTGAAAATAATTCATATGTAAAACATAACATTTATTCGTCACAAAATTGGATATCAGAAATTTTGGGGCATGAAAATGTTTTTGTCATTAGACT